>JAJJWW010002724.1:0-341744 GCA_023531295.1 Papaver armeniacum | reverse complement strand
AGGTTTAAATTCATTCCTCATCACACCCCAAATTACCAAATTCAGCAGGAGTAATTTTCACCCATCAACAACAAGATGTAATTCCCTGAATGCATTAAGATCTATGAATTTAGGTTTAGTACTAGTAGTTAAACTCGGTTCGCTTGGTCCACTTTCTAGCGTTGTTTCTACACACAATTGCTCCACGGAATCCCTCCGCAAGGTCTCGTGTTTTCTACTTGTGTAAAGTGTCGAGAACGATTACGTATTCCCTAACTTATACTAGATATAGATCAATTAACAAATCAATTTAGCGTGCACTCCAAACAATCTATCAATCAATCATGAATGAATAAACATTCCTATTAGTAAAAACAATCGATAATCATGTGAAAAATCTCAAGATAGAATTGAAACAAAACTCAAATCATGTTAAGAACTAGGAATTCATCCTCAATCAATAATTAAATTAGCTACTCATGTTAAGGAGTTCACACAAAGAATAAAGAAGAGAGAATTGTTGTGTGTGTAGAGGGTGTGTAAAGATGTAGAAAACTTCTCTATTTATAGGCTTCAATATTCTCCAACTCTTCCAAGGATTAGAATCCTTTTCCTTTAGCAATTCAACTTCCAAATTCAAGCTTTTCTCAACTCTTCCATCTTCTCTTTCCAAATTTGAGTCCAATTCTCCATCCAATTCCTAGTCCACGTCTTCACACCCATGAGAGAAATCCATAGAAAATTCTGGAATTTTTGGTCGCCGGAAAACTGGGATTGTGGCCGGAATAGTCGCGGAAGTATCTCGGTGGCCAGGAAAGTCGTCCGGTCACCGGTCAACGGTCAAAACGGTCCCAGTCAACTCGGCGGCTCCAACGGGTCGGCTTCGGGTTAACCGGGGCGAGGTCATGTGAGTCAGAGAACTAGTCAGATCAGGTTATCAGGTGAGTCAGAGAGTCAGATTCACTTTGGCTAGGCCATTTGCACTGGCCTAAGCTTCTCTGCACTATCATTGTGCTTCATCAATTCATGCTCAGCCAAGATGGCTATACAGCTCAGTCACCATATCCCAATGGCTTGCCAGGCCATTTCCTGCACTAGCATAATTGCACTGCCACCAGAGCTACAACCTGCAATTTCAGTCCTCCATTCGAATCATTCCTGCAGCTGCATTGCCATCAGCAGCATCACTCAACCACAACAAACCCATCGCAGGCAATCAGCACCAACTCACATCTGTAATCACCCATTTCATGCACTTGCAGGTCAAATTCTCACTGCCATTGGCAACACATAATTCCCATCCACATGCACCATCACCTGCAATTCTCAATTGGTCAAGCAACTTTCTGACTGATTTAGCAAAGACCTTTGTATAGCTCCACATCATTGCTTCTTCTTGCATTCTCTGCCATCCAGCCCATGACAATCACCACACACATCACAAGCACCACCAGTGCCTCAGCTTCGACTTCATATCAGGTTCGGCAAACAAAGATCCATTCCCCTGGATTAACATCTGCCACATTGCAGTAACAACTCAACCGCAACCAGACCATCACTAACTCCATAAAAACCTAACCACTCTGCAACTTCTTACCTGCAGCTACAACTGTGGCTCGACCATATAAATTCATCTGTAACTCCACTCCCCGTAATTCAACGCCATCACAATGCAAAATCAACCCCCTTAGCTTCACCATTTCAACCCATTCTATCTCCAGCTCTGCCCTGTAATGCCACATCCTGCCTAGCTTAGTTTCATGCCATTCCATAACACCATCAGAGCAGCCATTTATTCCATCAAATCCTTCCATTCTTGCCAAGCCATTTCAATCATTGTAACCAGCTGAATCTCATTCTCACTGAATCTGAATCAGTCACAGACCCATTTGCACAAACCCATCCTACCTAGCCCCTGACAATCATCCAAAGCATTACCCATCTTGTAATTCGTCCCAGATTTGAACCCTAAATCATATAAATTCAACCAATAGCAACAAGAATAGTTGTTTCTTCATTTCATACTCTTGACTGCATCAGAAGCAAACCCCCATCGATCTCTGATCTCGATTTCACATTAATGACTTCATTCATCATTGAACCCTAGCTTCTAATTCCCGAGCAACACAACGCAGACCATTCCTATCACCAACTACAATCGAGTTTCAATCATCACATCACCACCAGATCCCCTTTCTCATAGCAGCAACAGTGAACCTGGTTCTTGAGCCAAACCCAATTTTCCCTGGGTTTCTTCATAACACCAACAACGAATCAATACTCGATAATCATCAGCTCAGCTCTTCTCAGGCTCAATCTCAGACTTCACAGCAATTTCTCGATCTTGGCTGCATCGTTTTACTCTTCTTCTCTCACAATTTCAACAGCAGCAGCCTTAATCTTCTATTCTTCATTAAATCCCATCACCAACAAACCCCATCTCAGTTTCAGCTTCATCAATTCTCCTCAACCTCACAGCGCTTCTCTTCCTCTTTTCGATTTCAGATGCAAAAATTGATTGAGAAGATAAATCTTCTCGAATTTAGGGGTAGGTTATAAATGGGTCGGATGGTATACCCCAAGGACAGGGACCACCCCAGTTGGGTGCCCATAATAGGATGTCACTTCTGATAAGGGCTAGCCAGATGGCAGCCCCTTAACCACAGCTAGTCTGTCTTAAATAACCCTCCAAAATAGAGATGCCCCTTAACCTCAACTGGGCTCCATATATCAATCGCCTGTAAAATGACCTTTTTTCCCTTGTGTCTCAAATTGGGGTGATTTCTTCTTCTTTTCCTCCGTGCGACTCCAAAGTAGCTATAAAACTCAAAACAAGCGTAAAATACATAATTCACAAGAAAAATAGCAAAGAAAGCATAAACAATAGATAGTAAATAGGATGTATTCTACACCCTATCACAACCCACCATTTCTCATCTTTGGAATGACGAGGAGTACTATTGTTGCCCGAGTGCCAATCAATATCTTGCATAAGTAGCTTGTCATCGGGAATATTATCTTTTCTTTTCAACCGAGCACCCCAACGAGATTTATTATTTCTCATATTTATTACTTTATAATTTTCAAAAAAGTTTTCCACGGTATACTTCTCAGCGACTATTTCTAAGTTTACGAATCTAGGATCCTTGACATCATTAGAATATAAAGATCTTTTGCCAGCGCCACGGTTGGAAAATTCAAGCATCAGACGGATGCAGTCGCCGCTCAATTGATAAATAGCTCGCGAGAATTTCTCATGAGCAAGAATTTTATAGAATAATGGTATCTCTCGGGATTGTATAGAGGAATGGGAAGGCCTGCGAGGAGTTGACCTAGCGAGACTATGATTTTAAGTCATCACACCGTGATCGGAAACGATCTTGCAGAGAGAATAGATGAAGATTTTTGATCAGGAATGGTTGATAAAGTGAAACCCTTCTCTTGCAAATTCTTTTGAGTTTCTTCAAAAAGGGGTTTATGTACGACCAAGTGAAGCCATTAATATAGTATGGGAATGAATGGAGAATTGAAGATTGAGAGAATTGGAGGAGGATTACAAGAGTGGGCGCAAAATTGCGGAGGAAGAAAGTTAAAGGAAAGTTGCGGGGAAAATAAAAGAGAAAAAGAGAAGGGTAAGAAAACTATATATAGATAAGAGAATCCTCGAGAAAACAAATGCATTTAATGCGAGATGGGACGTGAATGGTCAAGAATAAGCGGTTGAAAGAGACGTGTCAAGAAAAGAGTGGAAGAAGAAAACACCTATAATAAATTCCGTACATGAATAAAACGGATAAAAGTGAACAATCGCGAGATAAAGATGAGCAATTGCGGCATTTTAAAATATTGGTTCTCATGACATTTTCTCCTTCGCAGAAAAGACATGAGAAGAGGCAAGATGTAGGATCGAATATCGCGACATCAATACTTTGCGAGATCAATAAACAACGGCATTGCGAAGGTGTCGCAGGAAATAATATAAATGACGCAATGGATGACGACGGCGAACGGGAGAAAAGTGTGAAGATTTGGCGATTTAGGAGTGTCGCGAAGACGAACACTTATACACTTGCGATACTTCGCGAGTCATTCCAAAATAAAGGACAGTTTAGGTCATCCACTATGTAATACCCTATATAAAGGGTTGAGTAAATCATTGTGAGAGAGTTCTTTTTGGATTGTTAAGCAAGTCATTAGGAGAGAAAGTTAAGAGTGATTGTAATTTCTTTAGCTCTGTTCTATCTTTCTTTGTAAACATTTCAAGAAAATAATCAATAAAATCTATTGTTACTCATCTGCAAATGGATTAGTTGAGTGAATTATAGTAAGGGGTGTAGTGTGGGATTTCCTGCAACTACATACGCAACTAATCAATCAAATCTATCAAGGATAAATCGATTATAGTTGGATCCCAGTCGATTAAGTTTTGTGCACACCAAAGATTATGAAACCAATAAGAAATCTTCTTTGTCTTCAAATCTTCTTTAATCTTCAATAAACACCTGCACACCACAACTTGAATCTCTTGTAATCAATCACGCACAGAACGAAGTCGTTAACAATGGATTATCACAAGACGTCTGTATATCTACAAACAGTTCTAAAGATCCTGTCGACACTTCGATCTAGTTTGAGTGAATCTTATATCAGAAGAAAAGATTCTCAAGAATAAACAAACTAGGTAAAATCAAATTTCAACAACTGTTAGTCCATTAAATAAAATCGAAAACTAATAATACTGCAATTATCTAGTTTCCCACCAACGGTACTCGATCGTAGAGCTTCTTGATCCCACAGAAGTCTTTAAACGAGCGGTCATAAGAGATTCTCCTAATTAGGTACTTTCCTCTCCGAATAGACGGCTCCACCAGTAAAAACACAACAAGGTAGTTTTACTGGCTCTTAGGATAGTTTGCTCGAAATGCAAACTTGGGTATTTTAGTATTTATAGTTGTTTAAGGGTAAAAACTTATTCTGCTATTTTTGGTAAATTTGGGTGTGTTGATAAGAAACGAATTCAAACCCTAAACAAATGTACTTCACATGAGTACTTTTAGATTCGAGAGATCAAGTTGTAATACTCTGGCCTAAACATTCTAGATTCAATTCGGTCGCAAAGTGAAGGAGAAGGGTTTATCTTAGGGAGGGAAGCGAAGAAGGTGTTTGAGATCAGAATGTGGAATTATGAAGGTGTGGTTGATTTATGACTTGTATCAGAATATGGTTTCTGGCTACTTGTGTTGATAACCCTTCTTTGAGCAATAGGTTTAACGTGCTCTTGGATTGCCATGGGCAGGTCGATCAACTAGGGATAGAGCTGGGTCGCGGGTGAACACACGAGCACCTCTTTGATCGTTCGAAGGAGTTGGACGGATGTGATGGATTTTGAAAATGCGGGGGTCTAACAACCACACCTAACAATTCGTTTAGCAATCTGAGAGGACTTACTCCAATACACTTTATAGAGAATCAAATAGACAAATCGACTCAATCTAGAATAAAGTGTGTCAAAGAGTTTTAATATCTCTATTTCACAATGTAATCAAGAAAATCAAACAGAGATAGAAATCCGTGAGCCCCGATTATTATGTGAAACAACTTGAACGGTACCAAAGACCAATATCCAAGTGTCAATCAATGTAAATCGGCAACCAAAGGTTGGGTATTCTAATTGATTGATCTTAACGATAATCTGTGATATTTCAATTATATAAAAAAAATATAATGCGGAATAGAAATAACACAGACACCAGAATTTTGTTAACGAGGACACCGCAAATACGAAAAACCCGGGACCTAGTCAGTTGACACACCACACTGTATTAAGACGCTACGGACACTAGCCTACTATCAATTAACTTGATTGGGTGTAGTTGAACCTAATCAATCTCACACTGATTCAAGGTACGATTGCGCTCCTTATGTCTCTCGATCCCAGCGGGATACTACGCACTTGATTCCCTTAGTTGATATCACCCACAACCAAGAGTTGCTACGACCCAAAGTCGAAGACTTGATAGATAAATATTCCTCACACGAGAAAAGTCTATAGGATTGAATAAATAAATCTCCCACATAAATACCCAGATTTTTGTTCCGTCTTTTGATAAATCAATGTGAATAGAACCAATCAATAACCCGGACTTATATTCCCGAAGAACATCCTAGAGTTCTCCTTTATATAGTTTTCAAATCAGGGTTTGCAATCTAAGTTACCTTGGTAACAAAGCATTCAATATTCACCGTTAGATGAAAAACCTGATTCTCCCAAGCTAATATCTTTCAATTGTTAGATCGAACTTAGCTTGTTAAACGCAAATGAAATGTACCCTCATTTAGGTTTATGTAACTGTACCTAAACGTGTACACCATGTTGGTTCACAAATAGTTAACCGAGGTTAGCCATATGATTACTCTCATATCAACCTTATTCATCTTAACCATAACTAGTTCAAATGACTCAAATGAAAATAGTTAAAGAGTTGTTCAATTGCATAAATAACACAATTAAAACCAAATCGGTTTGATTCACTTTAATCAATCATGAACATTATAGCCACGGTTTGCAAAGATTGCATTCCTTATGATTTAAATGTTTAATTCCATGAACTCGACCGATTTGACAAAGTAACTTGACTTAAGTATGCGTTGGTATGCGTGCTTAAGTAACCAAATTTGAGTTTGTTTAGTTTCCAAACTCAAAGAAATTTTCGGTTCGAAAACTTCCACACAAGTATGCATACGGTACACGTACTTAAGCAACCTTGGATTTGAGTTTGTTTAGTTTCCAAACTCAGCAAAAAAATTTGGTTTGAATACTTCCGCCAGTTTGCGTGACTAGTTTAAGAGTTTGTCAAAACCAAACTCAGCAGAAATTTTCGGTTCAAAAACTTCCTCTAGTATGCGTATGTGATGCGTGTCGTAGGTGCAATCAAATTAATTCAAAATTTCCACTCAATTAAAAATAATATAATGGAAGTCAAGTTCGTTCCCACGAGGAGCAAGAGATCTTAGTTGTAAAAGTTGTCACGAAAGGGGGGTGTAAAAAGCAAAAGAAAATAAACAAAGTAATTAAAATCGAGAGTTGAAAGATGAAAGCAATAAGAGAGAGAAGATCAAGGAATCCTTCTTTGTTGCAAAACAATGATTAAAGTTATGTTCTTTTCTACTTGTTATTAGTCATGATTATCACCAACCGTAGGATAGCAGTCCGCTTAGCTAGCCCCCAAATCCCTAATTTCACCGAGTAACAATTCCGCTTAGTTATCGATTCTATTCAAAAGAACCACCTTGAGGTCCGCTTACAAGATGTAATTCCCGAATGCATTAAGATTTATGAATTTAGGTTTAGTACTAGTAGTTAAACTCTTGGTTCGCTTGGTCCACTTTCTAGCGTTGTTTCTACACACAATTGCTCCACGGAATCCCTCATAAGGTCTCGTGTTTTCTACTTGTGTAAAGTGTCGAAACGATTACGTATTCCCTAACTTATACTAGATATAGATCAATTAACAAATTAATTTAGCGTGCACTCCAAACAATCTATCAATCAATCATAAGTGTCTTTAAGATCACTCCTATTAGTAAAAACAATCGATAATCATGTGAAAAACTTCAAGATAGAATTGAAAACAAAAACTCAAATCATGTTAAGAACTAGGAATTCATCCTCAATCAAAAAGAAATTTAGCTACTCATGTTTTTGAAATTCACACAATTAATAATTATTAAGAGAAGAAGTTTCAAATTCACACAAGTAATTAAAAAGAAAAATCTTAGAAAAGCAAGCAAAAACACAAGTGATGTGTGTGTGTAGAGGTGTGTAGAAGTTGTAGAAAACTTCTCTCTATTTATAGGCTTCAATATTCTCCAATTCTTCCAAGGATTAGAATCCTTTTCCTTTTGCAATTCAATTTCCAAATCAAGCTTTTCTCAACTCTTCCACCTTCTCTTTCCAAATTTGAGTCCAATTCTCCATCCAATTCCTAGCCCAAGTCTTCACACCCATGAGAGAGGTCCATAGAAAATTCTGGAATTTTTGGTCGTCGGAAAACTGGGATTATCGCCGGAATTTGGCCGGAAAACGTCGCCGCCGGCCACCTGAAAATTTTGTCGTCGAGAGAATATTCGACGGAATATTCCGTCCGGTCTTCCGTTAGGACTAACGGTCAAAGTGGTTGACCGTCAGTCAACGTTAGTCAACAGTCAAGGAGTGAGTCACTGAGTCAGAACCGAGTCAGCTAGCTAACTCGGCTGACTGGTCCTAGCCAGGCCACTTTGCACAGGCCAAACCTGTTGCAGCACAATCATTGTGCTTGACCAGCCATCATGGCCATGGCTATTCCATCCATCTCAACCTGCACTGAATAACTCACAAGCAGCATTAACAGCCCAGAGCTCACTTGTCTCAGCACCACCTTCATCTCAGGCCACTGCTCCCTAGCCAAGCACAACCACTTCACCCCAGAGTCACACTATCACAGCCTTCTCCCTGTAATCTGCTACATTCCCTGCAAATCCTGCTCCAACAGTCCACAACATCTCTTCCTGCAACTTTTTAGCCTTCACTTTCACCATGACCTGGTCTTACTTTCATAGTGCCAGCTCCCTTATCTCTGGACTGCAATTCAGCTTCATTGCCTCAGCTCATGAGTAACTCCATCTTAACCACCAGTACCAATTCACTTGAGCTGTAACAAGCTACAGCAAAGCCACCAAAGAGCCTAACCTGAGCTGCACAGGCCATTTCAGACTTCACTAGCTCTGCCTCACACACAGCTGCACCACCATAACTTCACACAGAACCCTTTACATCTTGTAGTTTCATTCTTCATTGCATTTCAGGTTCACAATCCACCACCAGAAACCCAGACCTCAATTTCTTTGAGCTTCAACACCATCTCTGCTTCCATTGCATCTGTAACTGCATCTCCCATTTCTGCCACTGACCCAGTAACGACCTCAGATGCCTCCATTCAACAGCTACTTCCTAACCCATTTCTTTGTTACTTCTTAGCTTAACTCAGCTTCACTCTACTCCCTGTATTGAGCTCGATTCCCTGAATCGATTGTAGCATCTCCGATTCAACAGAACCATTTCTCGGTATCTTGATTCGATTCAAACCCATTCAATCCTCGATCTATCGAATCGTCATCCTCTTCTTCTCTGTCTCGTTATACCTCACAGCACCAAAACCATTTCTAATCTCTGTCAAGCCAATCGATACCCAACTCCTTGCTCGACATATTCAGCCTTCAATTCACAGCTAAACTCGAGTAATCCACAGACCCATCTCGCTGCCAACTCTTAATCCACTGAAACCCAATACATCAGATCCCGTTTTGATTTTAATCACTACCTCAGTAACAGCGGCGAGTTTTGAATCATCTCTCGAATCATCATCTGTTAATTCTCAATCTCTGTTCACTCATCATGAGCTCGATCTCCAATTTTTCTCAAAAATCCGACAGCAGCCATGGCTGTGTTAACTCTCAGGTGAAGAATGATAGAGAGATATGATTTTCTCGATTTCAAGGCTAGGTTTTAATTACACGGATCCGGGTCAGGGTATGGGTCCGGGTACGGGTGGATTCAAACACCCACCAAATACACCCCAAGTGCTATTCTCACTCACTTCTTTTGGATAAGGGACGCCTCTTTGACCTCCCCTTAACCTTGGCTGGGCTCCATATAGTATTCCCTCCTTGGTGAAATGACAATTCTACCCTTTTGCTAAAATATGGTGGTTTCTTCTCCTTTTCCTCCGTGTGACTCCATAGTAGCTACAAAACTCAAAACAAGCGTAAAATACATAATTTACAAGAAAAATAGCAAAGAAAGCATAAACTCTTAGATAGTAAATACGTTGTATTCTACACCTATCAAATTCCCCCACACTTAGACTTTGCTAGTCCTCGAGCAAATCAAACTAAAACTCACAACTTCAAAGCGTTCAAGCGTCACAAGCATCCAAAGAGCTATGAGGACATAGAGTTTCTGCATTCTAGTAATAAGAAGTTAGAAATACTAAAGAACATATTCTCGTTCTTAAATGTTGAGTGAGAAATAACCACACCAAAATGAGAGAATGCGTGTTTGAGAAACGATCAATAAGCATTTCGCCTCGACTTCTGCCTCACCAAATAGGATTTTATGATAATTGCACTCAAAAAGACAAACTTTTTTATGGTTCTCACATGTGTGAGGTAGGAATGAAGAGAGAATTCTGCGACACGATGAATGGTGGGAAGGACAACTTCCAAATTTTGAAAAACCCACATCTTTTAATATTTTGAAAAACCATTTTTCCGACGATCTCTAAGAAAGGAAATCAATCATATATATTGAGGATGGGATTACTTACTCACCTTCACATCCGATCGCCAATTATGATAACACCACTCTCTCGGCATCCACTAGAAACGCTTCCGCTCCTCGTCTTGATCTTCATAGTCTTCGTCTTCGGTTTCAACTATTGATGATAAACCCTTGAATTTCATAAATCCTTGACAATTTGTAACTCTTTACCTTGAAATCCTTGTCGCTTGAAACTTCCTTATAGATTTTTCTTCCCCACGGCTTATAAAAACAAAACAAATATTTCTCTTGTTTATTTATTTATTTTATTTTTTTCTTCTTTTTTAACTTTTTATCTTTTTTTTTTTTTTTTTTTTTTTTTTTTTTTGAAACAAGAGAAATAAAATACAAAAATAAACCATGGCCGTGGGAGAAGTATTTTACCGCTTGATTCTTCACAACTTGTATCGTCTTGAAATCATAAACTTCAAAAATTCTCACCTTTTAATTTTCTTCGCTTTCATGAATAAGTCTTCATACTTGGATATAAAATTACCTCATTGTATTGTAAGTCCTCATCATATATGTAAAAATCTGCCCTTTGTATGTTGCTTTACTTGTATTTGAAATTTGCTCTTTTTCTCGTTCCGTTGCTTGTAAACCTTAAACTTTTCCAACTTTCCTTGTAGATTTTGATGTCGCTCCTTGTTGATGATGATAGTGTTTCTATGGATCCGTTGTTGTCGAGAGAGAATGGTGCTAACTGCAAATCGAACTACAAGAAGGTGGCTTTCATCTATAGACGTCACCCTTATGATTGACAAAATTAGCACTCAAGAGATCAAAGAGTAGTGCTTCTATTGGTGGGAGGTTGGGTAGCTCACCATTCTACCCGAATTGACGTATGGTGACACACACTCAAAAGAAGCTCTTTAGAAACGGAAGAATTCTGGTCGGTGCCTCTCATGATATGAAAACGGGTAGTCTCCACTAATGATTGATCAGCAACTCTAATAATGCCCTTCTCCCTGCACCAAATTCGCATCACCGGCATGATTAAATCCATTATTTAACACTCTAACAAACAAGAAATCCGAATGTAGTTCTCTAACATTTCCAAGTTCTATTATGTCGGTCAAAATCTCTATGTAAACATACCTAGAAGTATGCTAGTGACTCTAAAATCTTTAAAAGTTGGAATTTTTATGTAAAACTTTTTTTTTTTTCAATTTTTTTCATTTTTTTGTAATTTTTGGTTTAAAAACATGCTTAACCACTCCCCCACACTTAAACCTTACATTGTCCTCAATGTAATTGAATCCTCCTAGTAAAGTCAAGGTGGGAGATTTTAACATGATAAGAAACAAGAAAAAGAAATAACAAAAAGCAAAAAGATAAGAAATACAAAACCTATGGGTTGCCTCCCATTAAGCGCTTGTTTTAAAGTCGACGGCCCGACTTAGCTCTTGCAAGATTCATTAGCCCGGATCAATCTCTTTCACGGGAAAACATGATTTCACATCACTAGGGTATCGCGTTGTCTCAAAGATATTGAAGTGGATGAGTGTACCATCAAACTCCATGGTCAAGGTGCCATTTTGGACATCAATCTTTGTTCCGGCGGTGCTCAAGAATGGTCTACCCAATAACAAAGGTGTAGACTTGGAAGAATTCTCATCATTCATGTCTAAGACATAGAAATCGGCCGGAAAAACAAGCTTATTAACCTGCACCAAAACATTCTCAACAATCCCTTTCGGGTAAACATTAGATCGGTTAGCAAGTTCAAGAACTACCCCGGTCTCCTTAAGAGGACCGAGATTCAAAGAATCATAAATCGAGGAAGGCATAACATTAACCGACGCTCCCAAATCTAGCAAAGCTCGAGTAAACCTTGTTTTACCAATTGTGCAAGGTATATTGAAACTACCGGGGTCCTTTAATTTTGGTGGGAGTTTCTTGAGAATAAACGCCGAAGCATTCTCCCCCACACTCATGACTTCATTCCCTTTCAACCTTTTCTTCTTCATGCACATCTCCTTTAAGAACTTTGCACAACGAGGAATTTGACGAAGAGCTTCTATGAGTGGAATATTGACTTGTACTTTCTTAAAGATTTCCCAAATATCCATGTATTCCAAGTCTCTCTTTGATTTAGCAAATCGGCTAGGGAACGGAGGTGGAGTTGTGAAAGTAGGAACCGTCTCCTCGGGTTGATTGGTTGGCGATGTTTTCTCCTTTGGTGCGGTTTCAATTTCCTCTTTCTCATCATACACCTTATCTTGTTGATTTGGTTGCTCCACATGTGTCCCACTCCTCAAAGTAATCGCATTAACGCTCTCTCTTGGATTAACAATTGGTTGTGAAGGAAGATTTGTGGACGCTTGCGCTTTCAATAAGTTTACATCGGTCGCTAATTGCCCCTTGAATTCGTAAATCCTTGATTGCCGAATCGGTCTTTTGTTGATTTTGTTGAAACATTGACGTAATACTTTGCATCATGACATTAAGCTTATCATCAATTGAAGATCCTTGTTCCTTTACTTGAGGTTGGAATTGTTGTTGAGAACCACCTTGTTGTTGAGGTTGGAATCGTGATTGTTGGAAACCACCTTGTTGCTCATATGGATTAGGAGCCCGCTTGCTTATTTGCATAGCTAAAGTTAGGATGATCCTTCCACCGATTGTAAGTATTCGAGTATGGATCGTACCTTGGCCTTTGATTCGGATATAAAGCATTCACTTGTTCGGTCTCATTATCCGGAATAATTACACTGACAATCCGTTGCATCATAATCTCCATGTTACTCATCCTTTGATCAAGATGTGATGATGAATCACTAACTTCATGCACTCGCCTAACCATTGGTTCATCCCTTGTGTAGAATTGTTGCGAGTTTGCCGCCATACTTTCAATTAATTCGGTAGCTTGGGCCACCGTCTTGTTCATTAGTGCACCACCACCCGCGGCATCAAGAAGAGACCTATCACTTGGGTTGAGAGCTTCGTAGAAGTATTGAAGTATCATAGCATCACTAAATTGATGGTGTGGACAGCTTCCCACCAACCTCTTATATCGCTCCCAACATTCATACAATGATTCTCCCACTTGTTGTTTCAATCCACAAATCTCCTTGCAAATTTGAGTAGCTTTGGATGCGGGAAAATATCTCTCGAGGAAAAGTTTCTTCATCCCATTCCATGTTGTGATACTTAGGAAGGCAAATAATATAACCAATCCTTAGCATTGCCCGCCAAAGAAAACGGGAAAGCTTTCAACATTGCTCCATCCACATTAGTCTCCGGTGGAAGCATAGCCATAACTATGGTGTAAAAATCCATAAGATGTTTGTTTGGGTCCTCATTCACCATGCCATGGAACTTTGGTAACTCTCTAATCAACCCCGGCTTGATTTCGAAGGTTGAGTTAGTTTGGATACACCATTGTTGAGTATCAAGCCTGTGAGAAGCTAGGTCCTTTAGTGTACGATCACCATTGTTTCTTCCTCGTTGTCCGAATCACTTGATGAAGAAGGAGGAAGTGGAGTGTTAATCGCTCGAATGAAATCCTTTAATTGAGTGCCGGATCGAAGACGTATTGGACTCGGTCTACCCCCTTTAAGCATTCACCAAAGGTATAACACACAAACAAGATTCTCACAAACTAAGTTAGATACGGTAAAGAATCTAACAAAGCAAGAATAAAAATAAAAACAACTAAAAATCGCCCGTTGCTCCCCGTAGTGCGCCAAAATTTGATGCGTGTCGTAGGTGCAATCAAATTAATTCAAAATTTCACTCAATTAAAAATAATATAATGGAAGTCAAGTTCGTTCCCACGAGGAGCAAGAGATCTTAGTTGTAAAAGTTGTCACGAAAGGGGGTGTAAAAGCAAAAGAAAATAAACAAAGTAATTAAAATCGAGAGTTGAAAGATGAAAGCAATAAGAGAGAGAAGATCAAGGAATCCTTCTTTTTGCAAAACAATGATTAAAGTTATGTTCTTTTCTACTTGTTATTAGTCATGATTATCACCAACAGTAGGATAGCAGGTCCGCTTAGCTAGCCCCAAAATCCTAATTTCACCGAGTAACAATGTGTCCGCTTAGTTATCGATTCTATTCAAAAGAACCACCTTGAGGTCCGCTTACAAGATGTAATTCCCGGAATGCATTAAGATTTATGAATTTAGGTTTAGTACTAGTAGTTAAACTCGGTTCGCTTGGTCCACTTTCTAGCGTTGTTTCTACACACAATTGCTCCACGGAATCCCTCCGCAAGGTCTCGTGTTTTCTACTTGTGTAAAGTGTCGAAACGATTACGTATTCCCTAACTTATACTAGATATAGATCAATTAACAAATTAATTTAGCGTGCACTCCAAACAATCTATCAATCAATCATAAGTGTCTTTAAGATCACTCCTATTAGTAAAAACAATCGATAATCATGTGAAAAACTTCAAGATAGAATTGAAAACAAAAACTCAAATCATGTTAAGAACTAGAATTCATCCTCAATCAAAAAGAAATTTAGCTACTCATGTTTTTGAAATTCACACAATTAATAATTATTAAGAGAAGAAGTTTCAAATTCACACAAGTAATTAAAAAGAAAATCTTAGAAAAGCAAGCAAAAACACAAGTGATGTGTGTGTAGAGAGGTGTAGAAGTTGTAGAAAACTTCTCTATTTATAGGCTTCAATATTCTCCAATTCTTCCAAGGATTAGAATCCTTTTCCTTTTGCAATTCAATTTCCAAATCCAAGCTTTTCTCAACTCTTCCACCTTCTCTTTCCAAATTTGAGTCCAATTCTCCATCCAATTCCCTAGCCCAAGTCTTCACACCCATGAGAGAGGTCCATAGAAAATTCTGGAATTTTTGGTCGTGGAAAATCGGGATTATCGCCTAATTTGGCCGAAACGTCATTGCACTACCACCTGAAAATTTTGTCGTCGAGAGAATATTCGACGGAATATTCCGTCAGGTCTTAGTTAGGACTAACGGTCAAAGTGGTTGACCGTCGACCAACGTTAGTCAACGATCAAGGAGTGAGTCATCGAAGTGAGGCAGAGTCGACTAGCTAACTCTACCGACTGTCCTAGCTGACCACTTTGCACAAGGCCAAACTGTTCTGCAGACAATCATTGTGCTTGACCAGCCATCATGGCCATGGCTATTCCATCCATCTCAACCTCGCACCGAATAACTCACAAGCGGCATTAATGCCCTGAGAGCTCACTTGTCTCGGCCGCCACCTTCATCTCGAGCCACTGCTCCTAGCCAAGCACAACCACTTCACCCCAGTCACACTATCACAGCCTTCTCCCCGTAATCCGCTACATTCCCTGCAAATCCCGCTCCAACAACACCACAACATCTCTTCCCGCAACTTTTTAGCCTTCACTTTCACCATGACTGGTCTTACTTTCATAGTGCCGGCTCCCTTATCTCTGGACTGCAATTGACTTCATTGCCTCGGCTCATGAGTAACTCCATCTTAACCACCAGTACCAATTCACTTGAGTCTGTAACAAGCTCTGACAAAGCCACCAAAGAGCCTAACCTCGAGCCGCATGTTACTTCGGACTTCACTAGCTCTGCCTCACACACAGTTTTACCACCATAACTTCACACAGGAACCCTTTACATCTTGTAGTTTCATTCTTCATTGCATTTCAGGTTCACAATCCACCACGAAACCCAGACCTCAATTTCTTTGAGCTTCAACACCATCTCTGCTTCCATTGCATCTGTGAATCGCATCTCCCATTTACGCCACCCGACCCGATGTGACCTCGGATGCCTCCATTCAACAGCTACTTCCTAACCCATTTCTTTTGTTACTTCTTAGCTTAACTCGAGCTTCACTCTACTCCTGTATTGAGCTCGATTCCCTTTGAATCGATTGTAGCATCTCCGATTCAACAGAACCATTTCTCGGTATCTTGATTCGATTCAAACCCATTCAATCCTCGATCTATCGAATCGTCATCCTCTTCTTCTCTTTTCTCGTTATACCTCACAAAAGACCAAAACCATTTCTAATCTCTGTCAAGCCAATCGATACCCAACTCCTTGCTCGACATATTCAACCTTCAATTCACAGCTAAACTCGAGTAATCCACAGACCCATCTCAATGCCAACTCTTAATCCACCAAACCCAATACATCGGATCCCGTTTTGATTTTAATCACTACCTCGAATAAATGCAGCGAGTTTTGAATCATCTCTCGAATCATCATCTGGTAATTCTCAATCTCTGTTCACTCATCATGAGCTCGATCTCCAATTTTTCTCAAAAATCCGACAGCAGCCATGGTCATGTTAACTCTCGAGTGAAGAATGATAGAGAGAGATATGGTTTTCTCGATTTCAAGGCTAGGTTTTAATTACACGGATCCGGGTCAGGGTATGGGTCCGGGTACGGGTGGATTCAAACACCCACCAAATACACCCCAAGTGCTATTCTCACTCACTTCTTTTGGATAAGGGACGCCTCTTTGACCTCCCTTAACCTTGGCTGGGCTCCATATAGTATTCCCTCCTTGGTGAAATGACAATTCTACCCTTTTGCTAAAATATGGTGGTTTCTTCTCCTTTTCCTCCGCGTGTGACTCCATAGTAGCTACAAAACTCAAAACAAGCGTAAAATACATAATTTACAAGAAAAATAGCAAAGAAAGCATAAACTCTTAGATAGTAAATACGGTGTATTCTACACCTATCAGTATGCACGCATACTTAACCTGTCTCCTTCACCAATTTCGTATACACATATGCATACTCTTGGATCCCGGTTTATGGATTTATACACTAATGCGCGAACACACTATATATGCTTATATCCAAAGATGGTTACATTCTCAACTGTTTATTTCAATCATTTAAACATTCTTCTATAATGATAATAGCCGTTTTCACACACTATTAGCATCAAATCAATTTTCAAGATATTGAAATAATCATTATCGAAACATTCCAAGCTTACATCAAATGATTGTATCACACAAACCATGTAAGATGTTACTCGGCAATTTTCTCATGATATAAGATGAACTTGGTGACGAAATCTTACCAACACATATTTCGAGAAATATGTAAGCGAGATATACTCAGCGCGAAATCTCAATCTCAAATGTGTATAGAGAAAACTATATCTTAACACAACTTATGTCTCAATATAGGAGATAGTAGAAATAGACTTTCCAAGTGATAGATGAGTTCAAGTATCCACATACCTTTTGTCGAAGAAGTTCCACAAGCTCCCCTTAGTAGTTCTTCGTCTTCAAATGATGAACTTTGTGAAATCTAAGCTCAACTACACTATATATGTCCTAGTCCGAGACATTTATAAATAGGCTAGAAATCAAGACTTATAGTTTTGATCACTAACATTGACAAACATGCTTGAGATAGCAACGCATGCGAGTTTGACCGAGCAGTGCTCTAACAGATTTGAGACCGTTATGGTCGATCTTAGCTCGTTTGAGCTTCTCTTTCGACAACGCAATCACCCTGGTTCTAACTAGCGATTAGGGGTGGTGCGGGTGAACTAAAAGGATTCCGGTGGACATCATGGAGGTTTCCTAGTTCCGTTGGGAAGAGGCTAAGCTTGTTGAATTGTCTGGTGATGTGATCTCAATAATGTTGTAGTAAATAAGTTCGTTGAGACTTGTGAAAGCAAAAGATTTTAGACTTATAAAACTTAAAAACAAACAAAACTTAATATAAAAAGTGATTTCAAGATTTAAAAATAGACCAAGGCTCTGGATTCCACAATTCCTCCTAATTGATTGGTTTATAATGATATTTCAAGAATTATTGTTAAGCTCTTTTTCTCGTTAATTCACTATTAATCTATATGGTGTCCAAACATTAAATTGTAATCCCTAAGCATGAATTATCAAAGAAATGATTCTAAGCATAACACATCGAATTGATTCACAACTAATTAAGAAAACCAATTTTATCTTTATGTTGATCCTAGTGAATTAAATAAAATAAATAATTAAAGAAATTACCAATCAAATATGAGTGAATAGTTTCCTCCGTTGGACCGTTGCCTCAGTCACTGGGTATTTTAGCCGCTCATCATTTTGAAAACCCTCTCAAAGAATTTATTTATGCTCAAAAATGGTTTACAAATGATGAATAAGGGAGAAATAATGAAAAATCGGGTTTGTAACAATTATTTTTGTTACAAACCGAATCATCTGAAGAACGATAAATAGTAAACTGCCCGTTGTCACCGTAGCGAATACGACCGCTCTGTGTGCATCTTATGTTCTTCAGCAATGAACGAATGCCTCTGGTAGTCTTTTGTTCTTCGTGTTCTTCACAGCAGCAGAAATGGTGGTTTCCTTCCACTTGATTTTATCGACTTTCTGATGCTCTGCAACTCTCCCAATCTCTCTGTATCCTCTCACTGATATCCCAACACCTATTTATAAGCCACAACAACTCCAAATATCTCGAGTAATTGCAACATATTTTTGATTATTCTCCATGCAAGATACGGGGTATTTTTTCATTTTTCACCTCTGATTTTGATTTTCACGCTATGAAGTCAGCGGATCTCCTTATTTATCTTACTCGCACGCTCCAAATGGTGACTCAAATCTTCCAAGCACGTGTAGAACTCCTCGTAATTCACGCAATCCCGTGAATATATGCTTTTCTGTTTTGCTCCAACACGAGTTATCTATCCAAATTTGAATGACAATCGACCCATGACAACCCAGTTAGGTAAAGGTAGCTACCCAAACAATCTCAGTCATTTAGTCTCACCGAAACATGCTTAAATTCTCAACCTTAAATCTCCCAAGCGAGAACTTGTTTTTCCTTCCACTTCTCAAAATTTGAAATGAAGAAGAAGGTCAGCCCTTATCCAACAGTTGGGGGTGCGAATATCAGTTGGGTGCCCCTTAGTAATTGGGTTACCCCTTATCCAAAGTGGGAGTCCGAATAGCAAATGTCCTCCGGGGGTGTTCGAGCAAATTTTCGAGCCGAATTTTCCAACAATCTTTATTTCCAAAAATACCTACAAACACACAAAACACCATAATAAGGACAAAAACGAGTACTAACAATACGAAACATTGAGGACAAACTAGACACATAAATGCGTCTATCATCTGGCCAAATCGTGTGGCCGTGATTATTTTAAGACTGACATGGACAGTCTAGGATTATTTTCTTAAGGAATTTAAGCGCGTAGAAGACCTAATTTTTTACAAATTAATCAGGTCGAAGTTTGAACTTTGCGAGTTGTCACAAAATTAATTAGTTTCAGTGAGTTTCGCAAATCAATACGAAATCACGAACTTATCTCAGAGGGTAGAATGACTTTGGATGCCTCTGATTGAGTACTTCCACACGCATATTAATCCACGACACTTCGGAGATTCATGTTACTCGGCCGAGAGCGAACATTAGTCGTCATGTGATGTCGATATTAAAAGTTCAACGAGGGAACATGGCATAAAATAAATACTCGAAAAATTTCTGAGAATATTTGGGATTGTTGCTACACGCACCATTCCTCGGATAAATTTCATATAAATATACTTGAATTGCCCAATACATATGTAAGTGAAAAGGTTTGAGCACTCATCACTTTTAAATGGCTCGATCTCTTTGCGGAATGATGGCACATTAAATACAAGGTTTCACAATTTTAGCCCTGAACTAAAAACCACCATCAACAATAGACCAAGGAAGTTTGGACACCAAGGAATTTCAAAACCCGAAATATTCTTAAGATATGAAATAAATGTCCAAATCGGTTTTCATAATTCTGGAAATGCTCTGTCAATATTAACTGAAATCTCACTAGAAAATCTCAAATTAGTAAATGCACATTACCAATTTTTATTTTCCAGAGATATGCATTTTAATTCTTGGTAATTAAAAGCATATTAAATTAACAACCTTAATTAAAAAGATTCTCAATTTATTTCGATCCGGGATCTACTTGAGTTATTAAGGAATATCTTTAAACAATAAAAGATAAAATTCTTGAACATGTTCAAAGTATGCTCGACATCTTTTTTTGTAAATCCTTTTTCATATTTACAATCTTGGAACCAATTATACCACACTTCCAAACAAGTTTAGAATTGGTTCATCTAACTTCCAAGAACTATGTGATTGATCAAATATCTATACACCAATCATGGGTTTACGGTTCTACCAAAAACAATGATCGGTTCAACCTTAATATGGTTACTGGAACCGGTTACATCAATTACCAGGATCGGTTACGTCAATTACCAGGACCGGTTACGCCAATTACAAGGATCGATTACAACTCTTTTGTGATCGGTCATACCAATTACCAGGATCGGTTACACCAATTACAAATATCGATCATACCATCTAAGGTGATTACTTAGGATCGGTTACACTAATAAAAGTCATACCAATATATAAGTCAGACATTGTGACTAGTTTTACCAAGATACATAACACGTTATGATCGGTTCTACTAACTCACACATTTGGTAATCCAAAGATATGCAATGAATAACAATACCAATAAGCCTAGCGATTTCCTTTCGATTCATGAATGTACTTCCTTTAAAAAATGTAGACATTATTTCCTAGGATAAAATATTCACCTTTACCCATAAACATAATCACAATATCATTCATATGATTATGTCGATGTCTTATATACGAAGTTCAAAAGATAAGCGTTATACTTCGTATTCTAATTCCTTAACACTATGTCTACTAGAGTATAATCATTCACAACTTCGCAGTTATGTTTTCAATATAGCACGACTTGAAAGATACGTTAGGAATGAAGCAGTTCAAGTCACAATATTACTAACCTCAAGAAGAAGGATGATGTCAAATCGATGTAGCTTGTTACTTCTTCACATTCTTCAAGTCTTGAGTAATACTTGTATGTCTCATAATCCTAATCTTTTTATCCTAACCTATACGAAGTTGTCTCTAGTATATAATCAAGCGACTCTTTAATTGTGTTTTGATTCACTAAAATATGACAACCAAACTTGACATACCAACGCTTTGTGGGTTCAACCAAGGCTATGCTCTAACAATCTCCCCTTTGTTAATTTTAGTGACAAAACTCTTAATACATATGGATAAACAAATTACAAAAAATTCATTATACATTACATACGCTTGATTCCAAGTTTCAACAGCACAACAACCTGCATTAAGGCTACACAAGAACCAGTCTGGAGTCCATGTACCGAACCGGAACCGGAGTAAACAGTCGGGGGACCGGGCTGAACCAAGAACCCGGTATCTTGAGTACGGACACCGGTTACGGGGAGAACCGTGGGAACCGGACCAAAAGAACCGGTTAATGTAGTCCATTGAGATCTTGGATATATTTAATCCTATCCGTCCATCCTAGGTTTAGAGAATCTTATCTAATCTTTGAGTAACTCTTCACTCTCAGTTTTCTTCTTCGTTTTTTCTTTTTTTCTCTCGAAGAGCAGCGTGACGATCGCCCTTCACCCTTCACTCTTCGATCTTCTTGATCACTTCGCGTCCAATTCCATCATCATCAACCTTCTTGTGTTCCTTTGAGAAATAGCATTTGAGCTCAACTTGAAAGGTTTCAAGTTTTCGTAATTGAGATTCAATGTCAATAGTATTTCTATCCATTACGAACAAGACTTTTGTTAGGGAGTATCGGTTCTATAAATGATTTTTATATACCGGACAAAACTTGATTTCCAAGTTTACCCTTTTTGGAATACCTAAACAGGTATTCTTTGTATAATACTATACACATTCGGAAACCGAATCAAAGGAATTTCTCGAAAATATTATTGTCAAGAAATTTGAATTTTTAACAATATCATGAACATTCCTAATACAAGAGTATTCTCTTAATTTAGAATATAATTCCAAACTTTAGAAAAACTACTTAAGTTATTCATGATGTAGATAGATCAAGTACAGTTCTATGCTTTTCATAGGTTTAAGTGCTCTTTTAAGAACTTCCCATTTATTCAGATGAAGCACGAGTTTGAGAAATTCCGATCAACACACTTAGTTGTTGAAATGAACACTTGATGGCTCACCATTGTTTTGGGAGCAAGATCTATCTTGATGTTTTTGAACATTCTTTTTCCTTTTCATGCTTTGAAGCAGATTAATGAAGGATACCAGTGTATCAATATTACTTGATGTTCTTAAATCATTTTTTAGTCTAAAAATTAGACTTTACAACAAGATTGTTTTTCTTAGACCTTGTTTTATATGACCCCCTTTTTCTTTCAACAAGATCAAAAAGACTGACTTGTCAAGATCTTCATCTGATGAATCAGTCTCAGAAGGATCATCTTTAGAGATGCCAACACTTTTACTTTTATCAAGTAATTTGGTGTTCTTCTGTGCTTTAAAAGCAATATCCTTTCCAGATTTGGATACATGCTCATGATCAAAGATCTTTAACTTCCCAACCAGAGTATTTCTGGAAAGCACATCAAGGTTATTTCCTTCTAAGATGGCATGTTTCTTAGAATCGTACCTAGATGGCAAAGATCTCGAAATTTTCATCACAATGTCCTTTTCAGGGAATAGTCTTACCCAAAAAAAGATGCATTAACAATTTCAGACACTTTGTGATTAAACTCATCAAATGAATCTTCATCTGCCATACGAAGATTTTCCCAATCAGAATTTAGGTTTTGAAGCCTAGCTTCTTTTTCACAGGTATTCCCTTCAAATACGGTTTCTAAGATATCCCAAGCATCTTTAGACCGAGTGCACATAGTCACATGGTGCTGAAGATCTGGGGTAATGGCATGGATGATTGCATTCAATCCGTCAGAATTTCGCTTTGCAGCAAGAATCTCGACAACATCATAGTCGCCAATATCCTTTGGAACAGTTACAGTGTCTATTGTAACAACCGGAGGATCATAGCCATTAACAACGTAAACCCATGATTGAAAAATCATGTAATTGAATAAAGGCATGCATAACAATTTTCCACTATAAGTAATTCGAGTCATCAAGACTGGTGGTACATTTATAGAGATAACATACATCCATAGAGTCAGGTTGCTACAAACACGGACTTATAAGGTCTTAAACGTGTTTGCACTGCTCTGATACCAATTGAAAAGCGGGGGTCTAAAACCTCACCTAATATTTCGCTTAGCAATTTGTATGGACTAACTCCAATATAATTCCAAGAGAATCAACTAGACAAATCAGGACTCGAGTCAATGGAAATATATCCAAGAGTTGTATCTCAATTTCTCAATTCAATCTGCAATCAAACAAATAGGAATTTGCGAGCCCGATTGAATATAAGAAATAACTTGATCAACGGTACCAAAGACCAATGTTCAAGTGTCAATCAATTTATATCAACAACCAAAGGTTGGATTATCTAATTGATTGAACTTACGCACAAACCTGTGATATTTCAATTGTATAAACAAATATAATGCGGAAAAAAATAATACAGACACCGGGAATTTTGTTAACGAGGAAACCACAAATGCGAGAAAACCCGGGATCTAGTCAGATTTGAACACCACAATGTATTAAGCCGCTAAAGAGACTAGCCTACTACCCGTTAACCCGGACTGGAATGTAGTTGAGCCCTAACCAATCTCACACTGATCAAGGTACAGTTGCGTTCCTTACGCCTCTTGATCCATGCCGGATTCTGCGCACTTGATTCCCTTAGCTGATCTCACCCACAACTAAGAGTTTCTACGACCCAAAGTCGAAGAATTGATAAACAAATCTGTCTCACACAGAAAAGTCTATTGAATAGATAAATTTGTCTCCCACGGATATACCTACGAGTTTTGTTCCGTCTTTTGATAAATCAAGGTGAACAGGAACCAATTGATAAACCGGACTTATATTCCCGAAGAACATCCTAGTGTTATCAATAACCACACAATAATCTTAATCGATTAACGGAACAAGATATTGTGGAATCACAAACGATGAGATGAAGATGTTTGTGACTACTTTTCAATCTTGCATATCGGAGAATAAATATCGAGCAAATCTTAAAGAATATAGTACTCAATCACAATAGAAAACAACAAGATCAGAACACGCAACTACAGAGAAATAGTTGGGGTTGGCTTCACAAGCCCAATGAAGTCTTCAAGTCGTTAACCTACTGGGCTTTAGAAAAACCTAAGGTTAAAGGATAATCGACTCTAGTCGCAACTAGTATCACACAGGAGGTATAGGGATTAGGTTTCCCAGTTGCTAGAGTTCTCATTTATATAGTCTTCAAATCAAGGTTTGCAATCAATGTTACCTTGGTGACAAAGCATTCAATATTCACTGTTAGATGAAAACCTGATTAGATTCAAGCTAATATCTTTCAACCGTTAAATCGAACTTAGCTTGTTATACACAAATGAAATGTACCATCATTTAGATAAAGGTAACCGTACCTAAACGTGTACACATAGTTGTTTCAACAATAGTTAACCAATGGTTAGCCATATGAGCACTTTCATATCAACCTTATTCATCCTTATCAGAACTAGTTCAAATGACTCAAATGAAACTAGTTAGAGAGTTGTTCAATTGTTTATATTCTCATAAAAGTATACAAGACACAATTGAAGCAAAATTGATTTTGATTCACTCGAATCATTTCATGAACATTATAGCCACGGTTTTCAAAAGATTGCATTTTTTATTATATAAATAAATGTATTAGTTCATGAACAAACCAATTTTAGAACATAACCTACTTAAGTATGCAAACGGGTATTCATACCTAAGTAGCCGGACTGAGTTTGGTTACGCGAGTACGCATACGTGTACGCATACGAATTTACACTTCCAAACTCCAGCAGAAATTCACGGAACTTGAACTTACGCCAGTACGCGTACGGGTACACATACTTAGTTCCCAGACTTCCAACAACCAACCAGTATGCGTACGTGTACGCATACCATGGTTCCTGGTTTTGGACTTTACACAAATGTGAATACACACTATGTTTACATCTAATCATGGTTACATGTTCTACCTCATTTTAATCATTGAAACATTCTTGGAAGACGACAATAGTTGTCTCACATAAACTATTAGCTTCAAAGCAACTTTCAAGTGATCGAATGATCAATACGAAACATTCCGAGTCTACATCAAATGACTGTCTCACACAAATCATGTAAGATGTTACAAGGCGATTTTCACATGATCATATTTTGACTTTCGTCAAGAATAAAATATAAACTTGGTTAAAGCGAAGCTTACAAACACATATTTTGAGAAATAGATAAGGGAGATAAACTCGGCTCGAAATACCAAATATGTATAATTGAAGTCTATATAGTAATACGACTTTTTGTCTCAAATAGGAGATATAGTAGATAAACTTTTGAGTGATAGATGAGTTCAAGTCTCCACATACTTTTTGTTGATGAAGTTCCACAAGTTCCCTTTAGTAGTTATACGTCTTCATTCGATGAACATCGTGGAGTCTAAAGCTCAACTACACTTACTATCCTAATCCGAGACTTAGCTATAAGTAGACTAGAAATCAAGACTTATAGTTTTGGCAACTAAACTTGACAAACAATCTTGAGATAGCAACGCTTGCGAGTTCGACCGAGAAAGGTGCTCTAACGAGTTAGACTTGAGTGGTGCATACGGTTTGATCCGCGATATCGGTATGTATCTCAAGTAGAATTTAAAGCCTTGGTTGAAGCCGGGAGTTATAGGGAGCAAGTTCAACCAAATTTCGCAGAATTGCGGCTGCGTAAATTAAGTGGTCACATACGTTCATATTAACAGACATTGGAAAATTGGCCCGTTTGCAGTTTGAGTTCAGATAAAATTTCAATAATTCGACCTCGCGTCTTTTTTTTTTTTTTTTGCTAAGTCCAAAAGTTCATTAACAAAATTATTTACAAAGGGAAAAACTTCAACAAGACTAGAGACAGACCCCCGATCTTGAAAAATCTATCTGAAACGATAATAAACTTCCCGGCCAAGGTTTTTAAATCGTGAATCGAAACGTAAATCGTTTTTTTTTTATTTTTTAGAATCGAATCGTATGTTGAATCGTGAATCGTAGATTCATAGTCAATCTTTTTATACCTCTAAAAATCAATTTACATATAAATATATGCCATTTATTTTTAAGATAATATAATTTTTTAGGAGTTTAGTTAGTAATGGGTAAGATTAGGATGATTTAATATAGTTTATGGTTGGTGTAGTTGTAACTCGGTGTGATTAAACAAATAAATCTGAAGATGTAGTTCATAATCACAGAAAGTGACTTGGTACAGTGGTCTGAATCTCAGTTATATAACACACGGGTGTCTGGTTCGAATCCCATAGGCTGCATTGTTTATTTTTATTACCGATTTCAAACACTAATGTTCATTGAGCAGTCAACAAAATGGTCAAGACGAATATTATTTGGGAATCTTCCGATTCAGGAAGATTCGATTCGTTGGTACGAGTTGAATCGATTTTCAGCTAAATGAAGCGACTCGTAAGATTTGACTCGTGAATCGTACGAGTTTAAAAACCATGTTCCCGGCCATTCCACAAACGTAAAACAACCAGGCTAATCCTCATAAATCACTAAAACACCCTCAGCTGAAAAACAAGCTTGTTCGGCTAAGTAATCATATTTCTCAATAAGCATCCACATAATTGATACAAATGTAGGGGTTTACTCTCACCAATCATATTTAGTGGCTAATTATGTTTAGTTAAGTTAATAGATTAGATAACAACTCACAATTACAACTTTTTGTGGATCAAACACCCTTAAATCATGATATTTATGAGCATGAAGATTTTTTTGAAGAACCAACCCAAGAAAGTAAACAAGCTCAACATACAAGTACTCCAAATACTTAGGTATATGTATTAATATCATGAAATTTGATTTTTTTTTTTTCATTGAATTAGCCATCATTACGCCTGAAAAACTCAATGCAGACATGCAGACAAGTATCTAATATGCATGGCATTCATACTCTCACTATGCCGATAAACAATATCCCCCAATATAAAATATTTCTCTGGCATCGTATATATAAAACTAACCATGCTGGCAGTTCTTAAAAAATGTATAGAAAATAGGTACTTACAAATTATACTGCCAGCATTGAATTTTTTTTTATCGAGCATGCTGGCACATATTTCAAGTTGGCCAGAAACTTAAGTTTTTCGGTTAGATGTCGGCATTGTTTTTTTCATATCGAGCATATCGGCAAGTCTGTGCCGGCATAAACTAAAAAAGTAGAAACAATACCGGAACAAAGTATCGGCATGGTCTTCAAACATGTTTCCATGTCGGCATATGTACATAAAAAATTCTGGAAACTACAATCATGAATATCGGCATGGCATTCATACTAATGAATACCCTACCGGTAAATTTTAGTTACAATTTTTTTTAAGCATTACCTTAAAAAAATAACAATAACACTTTAAATAAAATTGGGTGTCACTTACCTTCTCAATGAAGCCATATGTTTTTAATTAACTTAAAGGGTAGTTTAGTATTTTTTTTCCCCTAAAAACACTCCTTAGCATGATTCTAAGGATGAGAATATTAATTCATATCCTCCAATAAATCGGGATATACCCCAATTGCGCGTTCACTTTCAACTACAATTGATGTTTTTAAACTAGCGGTGGATTTGTTTGGCAAAATTATCAAGCATCTTTCTTTCCAAATTAACCAAACTTCACAGCTCTACTTCAATTTCAGTATCATTACTTGAACCTGTAATCCAACTAGAGTAATACTCCAAGAAAGGAGAATCTAACAGCAAAATCAAGCTTCAAGGCTGCCAAAGGAGGCATCATCCGTACTAATTTAGCATAAGAGCAATTTAAGAAAAATGTATGTGTTTAAAAAATCCAGGTTGGGTTCATTTGAATACATAGCTTTTATGTCGATAAAAAAATCCTCTAAAATATGTTTAATTTCGGAAAGGATTCTACAATTTTTGTATAAATATTTAAATAGAAAATTGACCACTAGTTGTTAGTGAAAAGGTGAAGGTACCAAGTACACTACCAATTTTTTCGTTCATAAACCTGTATGGACAAACTTGTCTTATCAGTATTATTGGTCAATATATGAGATCATGTACCTGATATGTAAAAAAGTTTACTTGGACGATCTCGAAAATCAATATCCAAGAACCAACCTATTATGCACCCGGACCGTTATATGAGCTGAATTCCAACAAGAAAAAGTTTTGTGATCTATATTTCAAGATACGAATTCTCAAGAATAAATCATGTATGTTCTGTACAGTCTTTCAGGCTTACAAACTGTATAGGTTACTTAACATATTACTTATTTTATTTATATTATAAAGATAAAAAGATATGAAAAAGCGGGGGGTATAACAACCACACCCAATAATTCGTTCGGAAATCTGTATATACTAACTCCAATATAATTCCAAGAGAATCAACTAGACAGTAAGAATCAATCGAGGAAAATATATCCAAGAGTTATATCTCAATTTCTCAATACAATCAGTGATCGACGAAGCTTGTGTTGTGAGCTCCGATTGATATGACAAATAACTTGAACGGTACCAAAGACCAATGTTCAAGTGTCAATACAACCAAAGGTTGGATTACGCACAACCTGTGACATTTCAGTTATATAAACAAATATAATGCGAAAAAGAAATAACACAGACACAAGAAATTTTATTAACGAGGAAACCGCAAATGCAGAAAAACCCCGGGACCTAGTCCAGATTTGAACACCACACTGTATTAAGCCGCTACAGATACTAGGCTACTAAAAGTTAACTTCGGACTGGAATGTAGTTGACCCCTAACCAATCTCACACTGATCAAGGTACAGTCGCGTTCCTTACATATCTGAATCCCAGCAGTACTCTACGCACTTGATTACCTTAGCTGATCTCACCCACAACTAAGAGTTGCTACGACCCAAAGTCGAAGACTTGATAAGCAAATCTGTCTCACACAGAAAAGTATATTGAGTAGATAAATTTGTCTCCCACAGAAATACCTACGAGTTTTTTTCCGTATTTTGATAAATCTAGGTGAACAGGAACCAATTGATACGCCGGTCTTATACTCCCGAAGAACAGGCTAGTAATATCAATCACCTCACAATAACTTAATCATATGGTAGTGGAACAAGTTATTGTGAAATCACAAAGAATGAGAGGAAGAGCTTTGTGATTACTCATATATCTTACCTATCAGAGATAAATCTCGAGCAAATCTTAGAGAAGATAATACTCAATACGATAGAACAAGAAGATCAGAACATGCAACTACAGAGAAAATAGTTGGGTATAGCTTCAGAATCCAGTCTTTAAGTCGTTAACCTATAATGGTTTTAGAAAAACCTAGGCTAAAGGAGAATCGAATCTAGTACGCAACTAGTATCACACATGAGGTGTGGGGATTAGGTTTCCCAGTTGCCAGAGTTCTCCCTTATATACTCTTCAAATCAAGGTTTGATAACTTTGGAACAAAGCAATCATTATTCACTGTTAGATGAATACCTGATTATATTCAAGCCAATATCTTTCCACCATTACATGGTCTTTGCTTGTCACACACAAATGAAATATATACTTTTATTTAGATATGGTTAACCGTACCTAAACGTGTATATTGAGTTGGCTCAACAATAGTTAACCAAAGTTAGCCATATGAACACTTTTGTATTAACCTTGTTTATCTAACACTTATAGATCACATATGATGATCAATCAAACAAGAATGATAATCAAATGAATCTAATTGTGTTACTCATAGAGTTGTTCAATTGTTTATATTCTCATAGAAGTATACAAGACACAATTGAAACAAAATCGATTTTGACTCAAGAGAATCAATTCATGAACATTTAGCCACGGTTTGCAAAGATTGCATTCCTTAGTATATAAATGTATTTGTTCATGAGTATGAAATCATACTTAACCGATTTTAGAATTTAACCTCATAAGTTTGCAAAAGGGGTACGCAAACTTACATTCCGGACTTTGATCTTTTCCGACAGTTCGCAAACGGGTATGCATACTGTCTTTCCAGACCGTACTCAGGTGAAATAGTTTACAAACGGTACGCAAACTAAGTTCCCGGACTTTAACAGTTAAAACCATTCGCATACGGGTATGCATACTTGGTTCCCGAACTTGAATCACACTTGCAACAGTTTGCATACGGGTACGCATGCTGTGTTATATCCAAACAATGGTTAGTTGTTCTAAACTCCCATTTCAATCATTAAAACATTCTTAGAAGACGACAATAGTTGTCTCACACAAACTATTAGCTTATAAGCAATTTTCAAGTGATCGAATGATCAATACGAAATATTCTGAGTCTACATCAAATGACTGTCTCACACAAATCATGTAAGATGTTACAAGGCAATTTTCACAAGATCATCTTTTGACTTTCGTCAAGAATAATGATGAACATATTTAAAGAAAAAAGCTTTCCAACACATATTTCGAGAGATATATAAGAGAGTTATACTAAGCTCGAAATATCTAATGTGCATAATGATGAAGTCTAAATAGCCATATGACTTTGTCTTAATAAAAGATAGAATATAATAGAAATCTGACGGATATATGAGTTTAAGTCTCCACATACCTTTTGTTAATGAAGTTCCACAAACTCCACTTAGTAGTTCTTCGTTTTCAATCGATGAACACGGTGAAGTCTAAGCTCAACTACACATTCTATCATAATCCGAGACATAGCTATAAGTAGACTAGAAATCAAGACTTATAGTTTTAACAACTAAACTTGATAAACAAGCTTGAGATAGAACCACTTGCGAGTTCGACCGAGCAGTGCTCTAACAAAATATAACGCGGAAAAGAAATAACACAATACACTATAAATTATGTTAACGAGAAAAACTGCAATGTGCAAAAAAAAAAACCTGGGACCTAGTCCAGAACTTGAATATCATACTGTATTAAAACGCTACAAAACACTTGCCTACTATCAGACTTCGGACTGGAATATAATTGAGACAGAATCAACCCTATGAGCAATTCAACTTTAGTTGGGATCCTCTATGTCTCTTAGATATTTCAAAACCATATGCAACATGATTCATGTGGATGACATCCTTTACATTCCCAAGAGTTGTTTCAACCTAAGTAAAGTTTTTTTAACTATTCTACCTCTAACAGATAACCTATTTGATTTCCTTCAAAAAGATATTCAATCAAGGTAGTGGAAATATATTTTCTTATGAGGGATGTTCAAGGTAATAAGATATCAAGAAAAACTCAATCGATTAGGATAGCTTACTCTCTTCAAAAGTTATAAAGATGTCTAATAGATTCTACCTCACAAGAACAATCTAATAAATCAAAAGAGAAGAGTTTTAGATATCTATCTGGTCGAGTCACAAAGTCTGAGACGGATAATACTTTACAATTTTTATTTATCTTGTTCATGCTTTGTAGTCCGAGAACCAAAACAATCAATAAAAACAAGATTCATATAACAAGGATCTATCAGTTAAAGATAGTCTAACCGGATTTCACGAATCGCTTAATGAAGACTTTCAAAGTCGTAACCTAATATAATTTCACCGTAGAAAACCTAGGTTTTTGAGGACGACTCTAGACGCAACTATAATACAGAAGTGCCAAGATTGATATTCTAGAGGAGAAACTTTTATTTATATTGATGAACATAGCTTGGTAGCTTACAAAAAAAACTAGGTTCGTGAACTTGTTTTCATGTTGACGCATTACTTTGTTACCAAGTAAGGTTAACTGTTAGAGCATTGCTCGGTTGAACTCACAAGTGTTGCTATCTCAAGCTTGTTGTCAAATTTAGTTGATCAAAACTATATCTTGATTTCTAGTCTACATTTAGTCAAGTCTCGGATTAGGATTAAAGTGTGTAGTTGAGTACTAGACATCACTGCGTTCTACCGTTTGAAGGCGAAGATCAACCGAAACTTTTGGAAAACTTCATCAACAAAAGGTAAGTGAAGACTGAACCACCTATTACTCAATTTTTCAGCTTTCTATCTATGAGTCCATGTCGCATGACTAAAGAAGACTTTACATGCACAACAAAAATTTCGAGTCAAGTTTATCTTGATTAATTATTCTTGAAATATATTGACTAAGATTAAGAAAATTTGTTCATACTTGATGAATTTGGTTAAAAATAATTTATTGTTTATTACCTAAATTATGGTACAAGATTACCATTTGAAAATAACCCAGAACAGTGATATGTGTCATTGATATTATTCGGAAATGTTTCAAATTGATTATTAGAGAGATTTAAAACTACTGTAAATCTAGAGACAGGGCAGTACACGTACCAGCTTACATACTGGCACAAACTGTTATAGGTACGGAGCCGCAGGACATGTACCCAGTACATGTACCCAGTACATGTACCGACATAGCTATAGTTCAGCCACGACTTTCGTGTACGCATACCCGGTATGCAAACAAAAAATGTTTTGTGAACTCCTGAAATCTTTTTGTCTTAAGGGTATACAAACCCGGTACACGTACCATTACAAAATAACTCACGAACTGGAAGCAAGTACACGTACCAGGTACACGTATTTACCCTGTCGAATATTTTCAGATGCATCAGATTTATTTCTATGAGATAATCGGCATTTGAACAACTCTCCATAAAAATACACTAGACATATTTGATCCAGTATAGTCAAAATCGCTCTCCAAGGCCGATTACTCACCTAGTAATCGCTACACGCTCTATGCCCGAGGCAATTTCCGATTCCAAGGCCTCTCCGATTTTTAGCAATTAAGGCGGCCGATTTGGACTGATTTTTAGCAAAACGAGTTAACGATTTTTCTGAGTTGGCCTTGCATGCACTTAAATCAAAAAATAAAATATTCATAACCCTTAGATGAGAGTTATTAAATAGAAAAACCTCTAAATACATGATAAATACGTTCAGTATAACAATATTACACACTTAATTACATCATAATGTTAAAATTTTAATTTTAATTAGGTACAAATCATGACTTATGAGCAACAATATATAAATTATTAATAAATAGATTCCGAGTATTAGACCGAGTTTTGGCGATTTCCAAGTCCGAACTTATTGCTCCTCGTTCCAAGCTCCCCAACCGAGTAGCATCGAGGAACGATTTCGATTACTTTGATTTGATCATATTATAACCTATGGTTTTGACTCAAGATTAAAATCTTAAAGTGTTATATGAAAATGATTAAGCTTATAGTTCGTTCAGATAGTTTCGGCTAACCTTTCATGAACAAGTCATTACACACGGTTCATCCTAACCATATTGTATATTTTTGTGTTAATATCAAATCAAAGATTCATATAACGGTGGATATTGATTGCTTGATTCCAAAGCTACCTTAGATTAAATCTAAAGCAACCTTTGTTTTGAAAGTCTATATAAGGAGAACCTCAAGCAACTGGGAACTTTGAATACCCGACACTTTTCTTGTGTGTCTTAGTTGTAAACTATAGCCGTCCTCTTAAACATTTTTCGGTTTAGCAACTAAAAAGAGTTCACTTAGCGATTCGTGAAGCCATGTCCGACTATCTTTATCTTTTAAAAAATAAAATTGGATTTAAAGACCAAAGGTTATATTAAAGTTTAAACCTCAAAGAGGTCTACTACCTACAAGCCCATGTAGCTAGAAAAAGAAAGAGAAAAATCCCCCCACCCCGATGCTAACGAGTTTCGAACTCAGGTATCATCACCCAACGACTTCACCACTGTACCACAGTGACATCTGCGACTATCTTTATCTTGATAGTTCGTGTATCCTGATCTTATTACTAATTGTTGAGCCTTTAGCTCCAACAGGCAAGATAGATAAAAATCGCAAAGTTTCTTCGTCTCAGACTTTATAATTCCACAGGTATATTCTTTTATAACGATTATTAATGAAAATCGGAGTAGGAATTACTTGTGAGGTGAATAATAATCTAGGATGCTCTTCGGGTGATCTAAGTACTAGATTTTGAGGTTTGCTAGACTTTGTCTATTACAAACGATTTCCTAACTGATCAAACATTGATCAAAACAGAAATCACATATAGGCTTATCTGTGGGAGACAAATTGGTTTAAAGTCTTCAATTGAGTTGAAGAAACTTTTAGGTTGTAAAGGAGGTCAGCTCAGGGAACCAATTGCGCAGAGTCTTGCAAGATTCAAGAGGCGTAAGGAGCGCGACTGTAACTGAATTGCTGTGACGGTAGATTCGGTCTCAACTACATTCCAGTCCGAAGTTTTGATAGTAGGCTAGTGTCTGTGGCGGCTTAATATAATTTGGTGTTCAAATCTGGACAAGGTCCCATGGCTTTTCTGAATTTGCGGTTTCCTCGTTAACAGAATTTCTGGTGTATGTGTTATTTCTTTTTCCGCATTATATTGTTTATCTTTATAAATTAAATATCAAAGGTTGTATGTAAATCAATCCAAGTCTATATGTCCACCGTAATTGTTGGATACGACTTGATTAATCTTAGATATTGATCTTTGGAATCTCCCAAGTACTCTCACGGTAAAATCAGGTACACGGACTTGTCTTCATTTACATATTGACAGTGAGAGAAAGAGATATAAACTCTCCTTATAATTCCTTATTGAGATTTATTAAGTTGTAACTCTCAGAATTGTAATTGAGGTTATTCCATACAGGTTGCCTAAGAAAAAGTTGGTGATGTATTTTGGTACCCCCGCATTTTCATTAACTTCTCCATATATGTTAATCATGTAAGCATGTGAGAAGTTTGCCTTGAATCACAAAGAAGAAATGTACATCCATATACTAGTCGAAATACAGGTTGTGCACCAAGTGGTTAACCATAAAAAAATGGTTAAGTTGTTCTGAAGCCGACAATCATAAATTGAAATTTAATATCACAAAACCAAAACAGTTCGTGAATACTTTAGTTGTCTTGTAACTGAGGATCCTTTTGTATTGATAAGTTAACGAACTTTTCCAAACAGTTTGCATATTCAGATACAAAAAGTCTACATAGAACTCTCAAAATCAACCAGTTTGTGAACTGCACAGATCAGTTCGTGTTATGCGATACAAAGAGTATCCGGTAACATCTCATAATCGACTAGTTCGCAAACCGACAAATCAATTCGTGCACATGAGTTGATTGAGATTAACTCATCAAGTCTTTATTATTTATAAGTTCAAGATCGTGAACTCAGCAAAACAGTTTGTAAATATAAGTTCTCTATTTCCTCAAAATATGTGGCCGAAAATGCTTTCAACTGTAAAAGCTTGCAACATAATCTAAAAAATCTTCATCTTCATCCGAATTATGTATAATGGCTAAACAATATATCAAAATACAGCGTGGTCCAAAAAAATACAATTGACTAAATTTTGTCATTGTGATTCCGAATTTTAGCACATAACCTAAAATTATTTAGTGAACCAAAATCTACATTGCAAGTGAGTAACCTAAATATGTTATCCATATTTTATATTGAAGCCAACAATTATAAATCAAAAAACAAATTAAATATGTGCATTTTCATTTAGCAGAAACTGTTCCATCTTCGTTCTAAACTAGGTGACTAACAATATCTATCGATGTTCACCAATGAATGTACTCAGGTCCCTTGCTCAAAAAATTCTCCATCGTTATTTAATTCATTATAATATTCTTTCTTCCTACTCCAACTTGCAAAAAATTTCCTTCCCCTTTTTTATCTTTCTTTATTCTTCTTCTGTGCACAATCAAAACTTCTTCAAGCATCTTGGCTCAAAGAGAGGTGCTGATGATAACCTGAAATCAAAACTCGTGTTCCTCCTCACACCTTTATCGGGACGTATACATTGACAATAATATGATGCATTGGTGATGTTCATAAGGCCTTAAAAGTAATTGGGCCCAAGCCCGTACTTCTGATTATAATATTCTTTCTTCCTACTCCAACTTGCAAAAAATTTCCTTCCCCTTTTTTATCTTTCTTTATTCTTCTTCTGCTCCTCCTCTCTCTCAGACTTTCTTAGATTCTGGAGGCGAAGATGACAAACTCTAGTTCTTCTTCAAGAGCAATCGAAGTAGAAGATGGTAACAACCCTGAAGAAGAGATTGATTGTGAAGTTACACCTGGTGTTCAAAAGAGAGGTGCTGATGATAATGAAGAAGATGGTGATGTAGTACCTATGATGAAACTTATAGTTTCTTATGCTCCTTCTAAACATGAGATCAGTGTTCCTCCTCAAGCTACCTTTGGTAAGTTATGGGGTTTTTCAATTCTGGGTTTTTGATTATTCTTGCTATAAATTGATCTGTTGCGTTTACTTTATTTAGACTTCGATTGAGATGGAGTCAAAAGTGGGTTTTTTGCCCCATTTGTGTGTTTTTGTGGTATTTAGGTCAATGGGTTTGTTTTGTTACTGGTTTTGAACTAGATGGGTGTTCTTAAATGCTGGAATTGTAGATGTCTTTACCAAAAGACCTAGTTATTTATTTGAACAAGTTTTTCAAATAAATTGAATTTTGAACAAGTTTATTTGAATGAGTAGTGTAGTGTAGAGATTGAATTTATTTGAACAAGCTTTTCATGAGGTACATGTTGCTAGTGCTTGCTAAACGAGGGATGAAGCGCATTTAGGAACTCGTTTCTTTGTATCCTAGAGCTGGTTGAAGGGGGTGGTCAAAACGGGGTATAAATTGCACTGATGAAATTTGTTAATTTATCGAGGAATGCAAATTGCTTTAGATGGTTAGTTGTCAATCGTACTAGGGTCTTGTTCGTGGTTGTTCCCCAGGTTATACCATAAGTATTAGCTTATGGTGTATAAATGTACATGTAGAAGGGTTCATACCTCATTTAGGAAATAATGTATTGATCTCCATATGGTTATTCACTGATTTGGAAGTTTTTTGTTTGCAATTCAGTTTAGAAATTCTACTCATATTTGAAATCTGTCGATAGTTCGTAATGATATTTTTACCTGTTTGGGCAATGCTGGGAAATTTTTAGATGAAATTGTACACACAAAACTAACTTCCCTCACAAAGCGGCATGAGTATAACCCCATCCTCTGTTGCTAGCATGGTTTCATGGTTGTATTGTGTTAGGTTTTAATGTCTTCGCTGAAATGTTGGGTGATTAGGTGACTAATAGTACGTAATACCCAAATCATAAGGTTATTTCCATGTTTGTTCACCAGGTTAAGGATCAATTAAGAGCGTATAAGCCTGCACTTAATAGAAGGGTTCATAACTCAGTTAGCAAATTATTCAGTGTTTTCAATGTAACCATGCTTCAGTCTTTTCTTGGTGATATTTGATGTGTATGGTTTTTAAAGAGCGGCATTACATCAGTTGATACTTTTGTTTTATCTTGAAGTTAATGTTCATTTACTTTTTTGTGGACTCCGTCTAAGGGGATGTGAAGAAACTTCTTGCCAATGTTACTGGGTTGGAGCCCAATGAGCAGAGGTTGTTCTTTAGAGGGAAGGAGAAGCAGGATGAGGAAGGCTTGCACACGGCGGGACTAAAAGACAAGTGTAAGCTTCTACTTATGGAGGATCAAGAAAGCAAAGAAAGGAAGCTTGAGGCAGTCAGAATGAATGAGAAAATGCTGGAAGCTTGTGAAGAAGTTGTAAAAGTTAGGTCTGAGGTCGATAGTCTCGTAGAAAAGGTGCAAATGCAACCCCACTACGTAATTCCTGAACTGATTTTGAAATGGTTTTTGTTGATTTGGTGTTTGTGATTTTGCTTTGCAGCTGGCTGTGTTGGAGGCAGCTGTGCACAGTGGGGATAAGGTTCCAGATAAGGAATTCGTTGTGTTGGGAGAGTTCCTCATGCGACAGTTGCTGAAATTGGATGGGATTAAGGCAGAAGGAGAAGCAAAAGCGCAGAGACGTATTGAGGTTAGTAGATGATCTCAAGCTATCATATCTGGAAGTTATCTAATTCAAAGAGAGTAGTAATAGACTAGTAGGCGTAGAACTAATCTGCATGGTATTTCGCTTACAAGTTTAGCGTGTTGAATCATTGGTTCCAGAACCGTTGAAGTTTGAATTGTTAAGTTCTCGAAGATAATTCAACGCTATTTTGAACAGGTTCGTAGGGTGCAGAGCTTGGTGGACACAGTTGACAATTTAAAAGCACAAAACGCTAACCCCATCAGCAACATTTAGACTGGGTATAAGCTGACAACTAGTACTCCTTGCTCTCCAAATTTGTTAAGCCTGATGTTTCTTTTGGGTGTAATTCAAAGTTTTCTTCTCAATTATTTTGGTAAAAATATATACTCCCATGACTGTAGATAAAACAGAACCATGTTTTAAATATTCAAATTTTTGAAATACATGTACAAACTGGGAGAGTTTCAGCCAGGTGTACTAAGTTTACTCGGATAGGATTTGACTTGAATCTTGCCTTTTGATTTTGTTCTTTTTTGTTTTTGTTTTTGTTTTTGTTTTGTGAAACAAAAAGTCTAGGCAGACTGAGATAAAAACCACACAAAAAAAAACCGCCCCTCACAGTCCACCCCATGCACGTCTCCCGAGAGGCAGGGCCCACAAAAAAATAAAATGTGAGAGGCGGTTTTTACCTGGTTTGTTTTCTCGGTCCGTAGAGAACTACTGTTTGTGAAATCCAGTACTACGGGGATTGAGGATTAAAGCATAAATCTATATATCTTTTGGCTTTTGGTGTTATTTTTTTTTTTTGAGAATAGGATAGATGTATTAAAAACAAAGAAGCCCCTAATCGTTTAATTCAGTCTCGCTGGAGGCTAGCTCAGAATGAAGCTGCCCAACAATGGCTGAATCTGTTGGATTAGTTGCTACTAATGTTACAGGTATAACAGAATTTAAATTGTTTGCTTCGTAAGCTTTTACATAATTAAAGGTTATCCCAGGGATAATAAAAGAACCTTGCGTCGTTAGGGGCTACCCTGAAAGAATTAGGGGCGACACAAAAAGACAAAAAAGGTTACCCAAGCGTAAATCTAAGCTACCCCTTATCTCTGACTTTTCGAAATGGCCATTTTACCCTCCATAATCGGTAGATAAAACTGCAATCGGTAGTTTTATTTTGTAATCGGTAGTTGTTAGGATAATCGTAGGTTATTTTGTACATCTGTATTTTGAAAGTTTTGTTATTTTGAAAAAAACCTACAATCGGACGGTATTTATTTAACATATCTTCCGATTATGAAGTTGCCCCAAAATTGATATTTGAAAAAATCTCAAGTTTTTCGAATTTGGGAACTACCCTACAATCGGAAGGTATTTAGTTAGCATGTCTCCCGATTATGGAGTTGCCCAAAAATTGATATTTGAAAAAATCTCAAGTTTTTCGAATTTGGGAACTACGATAATTGGTAGACATGGAATTAATGTGTCTCCAGATTATGGAGTTGCCCCAAAATTGAAATTTGATAAAATCTCTAGTTTTTAGAATTTGGGAACTACCATAATCGGTAGCTTATGAAGTTCACCTAATCTACCGACCCAATAATAATCGGTAGACAATGATAAAATGTTGTGTCCAATTATAAGGCTATTTAGGTTCAGAAGAACAATAAAAATGAAGCCACTATAATAAGTAGCAATGTTAATACTTGAACTTCCGATTATGGACATGTCTGACTTTTTTCTTGAAAAGTCACCAGAATCGGTAGTGAAGGTTGATAACATTACTACCCATATCTCACAATTTTTTGAAAATTACTAGAATCGGTAGAAATGGTTGATATTTATCCTCCGATTATGGTGAAAAATTCAGCAGTTTCAGACAATCAAGTAATAAACATAACTCAAAATACATTCATAACCCATAAACCTAAGAACATATAATCCAAAACAAGTATTTGAAACACCATTCCGAAAGAAACTGTTAAAACAACATAATCCATAACATCAAAGTACACATTATCACCTAATTCCTAGTTTTATTCTTAGTATATTTGTCAGCTAGAGTTTTAGAATGCTTCGGATGACCCGCATTATCACCAGCATCACCTTCATCTCCCTCAATATTTCCTTCAGCATGAGAGATTGAAGAAGCCTGAGATCTTTTGTTCGCCATTGATGCTTTTTTCTTGGGCGGGTTCTTCGTCACTTTCTCCCCAAACTCAGTTGCATACTCTTCATTATCAACATTATCAATCATCTCCCTGTGCTTTTTTATCTTCTCAATTGGCACAAGCACTCCAGCCGTTATGCAATCAATGTACCATTTGGACAAATACTTGAACCTATTCATCTGTTTTTTTAATTGACAAAACATCAAATGGAGTTCACCTAAGAAATTGAGCCGTAATATTAGAGGGAAAATTCATAACCATACGCACCAGTTTATCATAGCCTGGGGGTTTTTCTTTGATGATATATCTGTAAATGGAACCCGCCGAGGTCGACTTTGCTTTAAGTTCACGGATTACTTTTAGATGTGAATGCTCCCGGTACCACTTCATATAGCCTGGAGCATTTTCATGACCTCGGGTGACAGGTCTCCCAACGTTCACCATGTGGTACTCCCTCTTATCCCAATGTTCAACAACAGATGGATCACCAGAGTAAACTACCTTGATGTGGTCCTGGTTAGACTCGCTATACTCCACGTCCAACTTGAACTTGCCATTCATATGATGCCATGGTACTGTTTGGCAAGCACCATGTTGTCGCATCACCCTGGAGATATTGTACATCACATAACCTGTGTGGTGCCACAATGGTCCAAAATAATGGGACAACCCGGAACGAGGCGCTATATGTCCACTAGCTCGGTCTTCCCTGTATGGATCAAAGCATACCTCTGAGGCCTTAAGTGAATCTAAGTTCTCCCTCAAGCTAACCAACTGCTGCTCCTTTGTCCTTGAACGGTTTTCATTGAACTTGTACCTTTTTCCTCTCGGTGCACCTCTCTCCCACGCTGGGTTCACATCTGCCAATTTTAGACTGGGGTAGTGGTCATAGATCCATGTCTACATCGATATCAAACCAAGTATTAGAAATTGATTCTTAAATTAGAAAATGAAAAAACATAACGATCAATGGATTAATAGAGTTGAGAAAATACATGGAATAGACCCACGTTCCCGGCAATTTGGCTAGTTCTAAGCCTCGATGCTTTTCTCAACTCTGCCATCAAGAATGCAATAGTTGTCGTGCCCCAGGAGTAGTCCGTGACATTTTTGAGAGGATGCAATAGTTGTAGAAGGTTGGAAACTACTCGTTTGCCACTAGTATTGGGGAATATGACACATCCCAATACAACCAAGAGATAGGCGGTCGCCGCGACATCCACTTCGACATCACTTAACGGTCCTTGCTTTTCTTTGTCGGCAGTGCCATTGAACATATTGATCAACTGACTCATGTTAAACTGTCTAGTTTTGTAAGAGAAGCACCTATTGAGATCAATGTCTGATGTCTCTTTATCCCAACAAAGACACTTTTTACACAAATCATAAAGTTGTTCCCAACTTAACTACTTTGTGTACTCATACTTGACAGCTACACCATTGTCATTGAGGTTAAGAATCTGCTTGGCATCATCTGGAGTAATGGTCATCTCCCCAAAAGGCATATGAAAGGTGTCAGTCTCGGGATACATTCTCTCCACAAAAGCCGCTATCGCGACCCGATCATGTTCCAACATTGAGTTCTCGGCAGCAGTAGATAATCCCGAGTTGGATATCCTTCTCTTGAACCTCTCACATTCACCATCTAATGGCCAATCTTTCAATACTTTTTCTGGTGCGGCAGTGGGCTTGAGTAGACGAATCGCATCGGAATGATACTATCAAACACACAACACATTACAAAACTAATAGAGTATTATTACGAATAAAATGACAATACATTAGTAAAAAATAATACGATTATTACCTCGATTTCATAGATTTCTCTGGCCCAGGAGTCTTTATAGCCAAATAACAATGCTCCACCATCTCTAGGCAGCCCATGGATTTCTTCTTCAAAATGCGTCTTCTTCAACTCAGTGGGTACAAGGTGTGATGCTTTCTTCGCGATTGGCTTCCTTGTAACTCCTCCTTTTCCTTGTGCACCACTTGGTTGTCCTTCATCTTGAGTGATTTCTGGTGCGCTTGCTTGTACTTCTTCTTGAGTTCCTTGTTGAGCGCTTCGTTCCGCATCTTTTTGGCTCCTCTCTCTCCGCGCACTAGTGGTTAGTTTCTTACCCCCTTTTTGACGAGGCCCAGTAACAGTTGTATCTTTGTCTTTCTTACCTCGCCTGTCCCTAAACAATAAATTGGTTCGTAATAATCACATTACAAACTACACAATCGGGAGAAAAAAACTAGGATTGACTTCCGATTCTGCACAATCGGAAGTCATATTCTAGGTCTTTCTCCCGATTATGCATCAATTTGGGTTCAGAAACTGATATAGTTATGAGACATATATAATCGGAACAAAACAATATAACATATCAACCGATTGTCTATACTCGGAAGTAAAGAAATAGCCTTTGTCTTCCGATTAAAACTTAGCCCCGAAATAGGATTTTGCTAAAATCACAAAATTTTCAAATTTTAAAACCTACATAATCGATAGTGTGTTGAATTTGTCTAACCTACGATTATACACAATCGTAAGACAAATACTATATAGTATCTTCCGATTCTGGGTACCAATTGTGTGTCCCTACATGTTCTAATTCTCTGTTACAATCGGAGGGCAACATATAACCTATCTACCGATTATGTCAGTTTTATGGTTCAGAACCTGAAAGCTTAATATAATCGGAAGAAATCTATAAAGAGTAACTCCCGATTGTGGTCGATGTAACCGAAAACCCTAGAAAATATGCACAATCGGGAGATAAATTTTAGATCTATCTACCGATTCTAGGAAATAACCGAAAACGCTAGAACTTATTTTCATGGATTCGTTTAATTGAAGCAACATAAGCACATAAAACGATATAAACTTACCTAATTGGGGCCATTTCCTGGAGAGTTTGATTATCAGAATTACCACCACCACCTACATGAGCGGCGTCATCCTCATCATGTTCTTCGTGTTCGTGTTCATCATCGTTTGAGGCAGTTGCAATCGATTTTTTCTTTAATTTTTCTCGATCTCTCGAGGGTTCATTAATATCAGTCATCGTTTTATAGAAGAATCGACGATGAATTGAAGTTTGAATAGGGGGAATAGTGTTTTTACTATCCACAATCGGAAGGGAAAAAGAAGAGGAGTAGAAGGGTTGAAAAGAAAAGAAAGAAAATGAAATGAAATTAGGTTTTGGGTGGTCTTAATCGTTCAACGGTTGTGTCGGCAACTATAATCGGTAGTCATATGATGTTCTTTTGCTACCGATTATAGACGGTTTCCCCAAATTCATTTTTTCTTCAAAACAGATAAAATTGCGTTTTTCTACTTTAACAATCGGTGATATGTTAGTATGCTACCGATTATGGCAATAACCCATTCTTAAACAAACTAGTAATCGGTAGACAAAACTATATTCTAAACTACCGATTGTGAAGGGACATACAAGTATTTTCAACCAATTTTGTCTTATTTAGTCGCCCCTAATTCTTTCAGGGTCGCCCCTAATGATGCTAGGTAAAAGAAGGTGTTGCTTCTTCCCATATTTGATTGACTGCTGATTGCCTTTATTTTTTTTGCCAAGATATTTGTCGCTCCATTTGATTTTCTGTCCACAGCCTTGAAACCCAAAAAAGACTCCAACTGACTTGTTGTTTTCTTAACTTCATCTAGAATTGCGATACAGTGCCACTGGATTGAGGTAGTTATGCCCTGAACATATGATATTGTTGCTAAATTGTCCCCTTCAATGATAAGATTTTGAATCTTGTTTGTATTGGCCCAGTTGACAGTCTCAAGCAGGGTTCTTTATCACGCTTCTTCTGGCGATGAAGTTAAAAACTTCCAATTCTGCTTTGCCACGAAAAGTGCACAGTAAAATTTCGCATTATAAATCCAAAACCTGCATTAGTCTATGCTGATATCCAAGAAGCATCACAGTTAATTTTAACAGTGTCTTTAGGAGGAAAGATCCATCGAATGTTTTTCTGTAGAAGGGGAGCATTAAGAGAGTTGTTTGACGGAAATCTAACTGGGTGCCAGTATTCATAATGCTTCATGATGGAAGTAGCTAATTGAGTTGAAGAAAGACTTTTATTATCAAATATTCTAGAACACCGTCCCTTCCAGATGAACCAACATTTGGTAGAGACGAGGGCCATGGAGATGGAGTCTCCATTACCTGTTCTCCAATTGTTGTAAGCATCTAAGAAGGAGAGATAGGTGTTAGAGTTAGGAATTACTCCCTGAACAACGCAAGGTGCTAGATTCCAAACCTCCTTTGCATAAGCACACTCAAAAAACAGGTGCTTAGTTATTTCTACTTCCTGTTGACAGAATACACATTCATATATACTAGACCCTAGTTTGTGTCTTGTTGGTAATGCAAATTGAATGCATTTCCATATGAACAGCTTTATCCTTTGAGAAGTTTCCATGCTCCATAGTGTTTTCCAAAACTTTTTGGAATCTGCAGTAACATAATTAGTAGGATCTTGAAGTTTAGCATATAATGATTTAACAGAAAAATCTCCATTCCTAGTAAGAGTCCATCTTAACTTATCCTTTTTCAGATATCCCTTCCCATATACTATGTTCCTTGATGTGTGCTATACTCTGTAATATACATTTCCAAATCCATGATGAACTATGTTTTTTCTTTGAAAGAAGTGCGCCGGACTTTTTGAAATATATTTCTTTTAAACTTTTTGCCCATAGATCATCTGGGTTACTAACTAATCTCAAAGCAATGCTACTTATCATTGCTTGATTCATCTTGTTGGACTCTTTAAAACCCAATCCTCCCTATGAAATTGGTTTACACAAAAAATCGAAAGATTTGATGTAAATTCCTTTGGAGTTTGAATTTTTCCCCCCACCAAAAATCGCGCTGAATGGCATTAATTCTAGCTGTGATTTTTTAGGTAATACAAAACAGCCCATGTTGTATATTGGCATCCCTGAAGGAACTGGTTTATTGATAACCATTCTACTAGGTTGAGATAGAATGGTTCCCAACCAGTTTTTAACCATTTGTTCCATTTTTTCTATAATTTTACCAAAAGTTTTAAGTTTTGATCTATTTATAAATAGAGGAACTCCTAGGTGGGTATCTTTGATGTCAATTTTTCTTATTCTCATCAGTCTTGAAATGATCCCTTGATGTTTTTTGTGGACTTTTTTGCTAAAGAATAATCCTGACTTAGCAAAATTTATAACCTGTCCTGAGGCTAAACTAAACAAGTTGATAGCATCCATCATATTTTTACAACTATCTAAGTCTGCTTTTGTGAATAACAGAAGGTCATCAGCGAAAAACAGATGAGAAATTTTAGGCGCAAAAGTTGTTAGTTTAATTCCATGCACTTTCTTTTTTGATTCTAAGTTCAGAAGAAGTCTTGAAAAGACTTCCATGCACAAGATGAAAAGGTAAGGGGATAGTGGATCCCCTTTTCTGATACCCCTTGAGGGGTTAAATTACTCACAAGGATGTCCATTAAGCAAGAAATAAATAGATGGAGTGGAGATGCACTGAAATATCAAATCACACCAGTGGTCACTGTAACCAAAAGCCTTAAGAGTTTTTATTATGAATTTCCAGCTTACCCTGTCGAAGGCTTTCGAAATGTCGACTTTCACTCCTATGTACCCAATATTTTTCTTACTCTTTTTCATTAAGTGTACAATCTCATGGGAAACTATAATGTTGTCCGAGATTTGTCTGGACGATAAGAAAGCAGATTGTAGGGGAGAAATGACCTAATCTAGAGTTTTTTTAAGTGTACTAGCTAGAAGTTCTGTAATTATTTTGTAGGGAGTATTTGTGAGACCTATTGGCCCGTAGTCAGCCGGACTCTTAGGGTTTTTGCCTTTAGGGATTAGGAAGAGAAAAGTTTTATTAAGATCCCTGTTAAGAACCCTTGTTTTGAAAAAATCATGGATAACCTTGACCATCTGATTACCTACTGTATCCTAATTGTTTTTAAAGAAGCTTACCGGGAAACCATCAGGTCCCGGGGCTTGTGATGGTTTTAGATGTTTGGCTTTTGGTGTTATTAGATTGGGATAATTCAGCTTAAAACATAGAATATCTTTCAGCTTAGATAACCCCACCTCACAAGAGTAAATAATCATTTTGAATTCGGTCCGCGAGTTATAACCCCAAAGGTGTCACTATCCATCCACAAAAAACCCATCAAAACAAAAGTAACACAAAAACCCCAACAACAAAAAAAGTAACTCGCGGTTGATGAAACCCCAGAGAATTTGATGAAACCAAATTTTGGTTTCATCGTAAAATTTGATGAAACCAATTTTGAAATTTGAGGTTTTTGTATCAATTTTTAAAACTTTGGGGTTTTTGTATCAATTTTGTTTAAGATGTAGTTTTAATGGATCCCAACATTTGAGTGGGGTTTTTGTACCACAAGTTTGGTCACCTTGGGTTTTTATGACTAGTTTTGTTTGAATTACCACAATTTCAAATCTAAATTCAAAGACATTTCGAGAATATATTTAACATATCAGGTTTCGAGGGTCATCCATCACGAAATGACCTTCCTTTGAGTGGATGTGTGGAAGTCCGCTATGATAATTTTGTGACACGTGTTGAGGAGTATTGTAGTTCCATTTTTTCCCTGGATTTCACACGCATTGAGGAGTATTCAAAGTTTATTTTTTCTCTTGAGTTAGTATGAGATCTAGTGCAGATCCCATCTAGAGAATATACTGACAATCAGATTTCAACGCACCCATTGAGAAGAACGAGTTTTTCATCTCGAGGAAATCGTTCAATTATATGAAGGATTATAAAACTAAAACTAAAACTAAACTCTAAAATATTTAGTTTTAGATCGTCTCTCCCGCTGTTTTTCTCATCCTTTTCTTTCTACTAAATCCCTACTTCGATGAATAACTGATTATGGTTGGATTGATTAAAGTGTTTATAAAGACTGTAAGATGGCGGAAGGAAGTGATACGAGCAATGGAAAATAAGTTTCTATTCTTTCTTTTGAGATTTTATTTTAGTCCGCTTTGGCTTTGTCAAAATACAAAGGAGACCGTTAAATTTTACTAGACTACCCTTAATTATCTTCCTATTTTATTTTTATAAAAAAGTAATATTAAAAACTACCTAAATTTTCCATGAAAATTTCATATATCAAAATTTTGGAAACCTATATCAAAAAAATAAAAGAAAAAGATATTCGGAGGTATGGAGTACAAACTTTATAAGGAATATAACGTTTTGCAGCATATATATATATATATAGGGATGAAGGATAAATAACAAAGACATTAACACATTTATTTTCAAACTATACACTACTTTTTAAGATTTTGAATTGGGTCCCGTTTAAGGTGAATTTGTGAGTATAAACGGATATTTTGTCAATAAATAAATTATGGATGTAAACAAAAACAAGACTATTTTTTTGGAACTCACGAAACTTGGAATAGAGGAGGGAAATAGAAAAAAACTAAATAAGTATGTACATACATTATTGGCGTCTACTAATAGACGCATTTATGTGTTTATATTAGTCTCAATTCTCTGTAATGTTAGTACTCGATTTTGTGCTTATTTTGGTATTTCATGTCTTTGTAGGTGTTTTTGGAGAAATAAGCTTTTGCGGGAAAATTGGCTCGAAAAGTGGTATTTGCGCTCGTGGGAGAAAATTACTATTCGGACCCCTCATTTGGATAAGGGGCACCTCAATTACTAAGGGGCGACCACTTGCTATTCACACCCCATGAACGGATAAGGGCATCCATGTTCTTCCCCATTTGAACCAAGTTTTGGCGGGAAAACTATATTACCACTGCGGAATTTTCTTCGTCAAATTAGGACGAGTTTCTTTGAGATTTAATCGCGGATTTACATCACCTGGGGCTGTTTGGACTAAACGGGGTTGGTAGGTCCATCAGACTCGATTAAATTGGGCTGCATTATCGGTTTGGAGCAAGGCAGGGAGAAAAGATTATCGGGATTTAGTTTTGATAACAGGGAGGAATTATTTACGGGAACTTGGTTGAATATTTGGACAGTACGTGGACAAGGAAAGAATATACTCTGTTTGATATATTTAGAAGAGTTTACAACTAAACAGAAGCCGCAAAGAGAGTTTAGAAGGAAAGAAAATATCCGTAACTTGGCCGTGAAGAAGAAGAAAATAATCGAAGAGATTTATCGACCTGTTGTGTATATATAGGCTTCTCTGAGGTCTACGAAGGAGTCGAGGAGTTTGGAGGTCTATACGTAGTTTAGGGGAAGCTCTGGTGCGAAGAAATCACGCTGCAGAGAAAGTTGCAGCAACAGGTGAAGAAGACGAAGAACTGACACTAGAGAAGTGTCGTTCTCAAGAACCCTAGAACACGAAGAACATAAGACGCGCAAGGAACTGTCGCAGAGAACTATCGCTATTCAACAGCAGAACTAAAGTATCGTTTAAAGGGCAGTCTTATTTCTTCTGTAACAGTCTCTTTGTAACACTTTTTCAGCGTTGCAAACTGTCTGCTTTATTAGTTTTCTCTTGTTTTTCACCTATTTGAGCTATGAACAATTATTTTGAGCACGTGAATAATATGAGGAGCTAAACCCCAACACTGGGATGACGGAGGAAGCCATGTTTCACAATGTTTGGTAATTATAATTGATTCTTAAGACTTCTTGCATTGATTTTTAATCGATTTATGATTGTCATTGATTATTTGTGATTTTGTTTGATAGTGTATGCTTAGTCTAAGAACTTTTGATGCACTATGCTTACGATTTACATCTAATGCTTTATAAAATCTACTTTGGCGAATAAATAGAGTCTAGAAAAGAGCTAAAATTGTTACGAATCATTGTATGAACCAATTGATTGTGAAGTTTGGTGGAATCCTAAGTCCCAGTATCTCTCAACTTTGTTAAAATCTTTTCTTGTTTCTAGAATTTTATTTAAGTAAGTCATAAAATCAACAACTTCCCAAGTCCGAGAATCGAATCCCTATACTTACCACATTTAAAACTGCATCAGTTTTTGGCGCCGCCGACGCGGACTTGTATTTAGGTTTAGTTTTTAGGTTTTGCATTTAGTTTTAGGTTTTGTATATATTTTATTTATTATTATTTTTTTTAGATTATTTTTTGTTCTATTTTACTTCTTTGGTATTTTTGTTTTTGTTGTGCAGGATTTGCTTGAAGCGAAACGTGGAAAGTTGAACTTGCCTTACTAAAAGGGAGAAACAGAAGATTTTTATTTTTAGACTTTCATCTTATTTTTGGTAGTTTCTTTATTTATTTTTGGACTTGTAATTTTCTTTTTATTTGTTTGTGTTTATTTGTAGTACTTTTTTTTTATATATAAAAAAAAAAAAAAAAAAAAAACACTGCACACACCAATTGCATCTTCGTCGGACTCCCAGAGTTTAGGAAAACCGGTGGATTAGTAAGTTTGAACCCGTGCCTTGGGCCTTATGGGAGTTACCAGCTGAAAGTCCACAAACCTCAGCCTCGTACCTTTGGGTATATTTCGCTGTAGGTAACCCAAGCTTACCTAAATTAGTTAGCCCAACATTTGCATGTGCACGATTTTCTTGCTTCACTAGTATTACTTATATTTTTGTCGAAATGGTGAAGGAAAATGATGATGAGGTCCCAGTAAAAACCCTTAGGGATCGTTTGAACCCGTCTAGGGTAGTGCGTGACCCAGGTGTAGTTCCACCAGATTCCACGGTCCAATTTGATATTAGACCTGATACTATTGGATTGCTTCGTAAGTTTAGGGGATTAGAGAATGAGAACCCATATACCCACATAAGAGACTTTGAAATGATTTGTGACACAATGAACTATCCGAATATCTCCAAAGATGTGTTTAGGTTACGTTTGTTTCACTTCTCTCTCTATGATAAAGCCAAAGAGTGGTATCATTTTATTCCCTCTAAAACAATTACCACCTGGGATGGTCTTGTAGAGGTATTTTTTAAGAAATTCTACCCACACCATAAGGCTGAATGTGTTATTAGTCTATTCAAACCTTTAAGCGAAAATTAGGTGAAAAACTTCATGATTATATAGAAAGGTTTAGTGAATTGTTATACCAGTGTCCACATCACGGCTTTGAAAAAGCCCACATGACCCAAATTTTATATGAGGGCCTTGATAGTGAAACCCGTATGCAGGTAGAAACAATTAGTGGTGGAGAATTTACACATCAAGACCCAGATGAATGTTTTGACGAGTTCATCGAGTTAGCTGAGAAGACTCGTCAATGGGCTTCAATGAGAGAACCAGAAATACCTTGAAATCCTATCCATAGGATCGATAGAGTTGATTATGGGTCAGTGATGCGTGTCGTAACCACAACAAATTAATTAATTAATACTTTACTACCTAATTAACAAGTAATATAGGGTAGTCAAGGTCGATCCCACGAGGAGCACGAGATTCTAGTTGTAAAAATTGTCACGAAAAGGGGGGTGTAAAAAGCAAAGAAAATAAACAAAGCAATTAAAAGATAAAGTTGAAAGCAATAAGAGAGACAAGATCAAGGAATCCTTCTTCGTTACGAAACAATAAATCAAGTTATGTTTCTCATCCACATGTTATTAGTCACAGATTATCACCAACCGTAGGATAGAAGGTACGCTTAGCTAGCCCCAAAATCCCTAATTTCACTGAGTAACAGGTCCGCTTAGTTATCAGATTCTATTCAAAAGAACCACCCTGAGGTTCGCTTACAAGATGTAATTCCCTGAATGCATTAAGATTTATGAATTTAGGTTTAGTACTAGTAGTTAAACTCGGTTCGCTTGGTTCACTTTCTAGCGTTGTTTCTACACACAATTGCTCCACGGAATCCCTCACAAGGTCTTGTGTTTTCTACTTGTGTAAAGTGTCGAAACGATTACTTATTCCCTAACTTATACTAGATTTAGATTAAACTAACAAATCAATTTAGCATGCATTCTAAACAATCTATCAATCAATCATGAATGTCATTAAGATCATTCCTATTAGTAAAAACAAACGATAATCATGTGAAAAACTTCAAGATAGAATTAAAAACAAAAACTCAAATCATATTAAGAACTAGGAATTCATCCTCAATCAATAAAATTAGCTACTCATGTTAAAGAGTTCACACAAAGAATAAGAAAAGAAAAGAATTGTGTGTAGAGATGTGTGTAGAGAGGTGTGTAGAAGTTGTAGAAAACTTCTCTATTTATAGGCTTCAATATTCTCCAAATCTTCAAAGGAATAGAATCCTTTTTCTTTTGCAATTCAATTTCCAAATCCAAGCTTTTCTCAACTCTTTCACCTTCTCTTTCCAAATTTGAGTCCAATTCTCCATCCAATTCCTAGTCTAAGTCTTCATACCCATGAGAAGTCCATAGAAAATTCTGGATTTTTGGCTCGTGGGAAAAAGCGGTATTATGGCTCGAATCCGTAGGAATAGTTCTTGCCGTGCCACGAAAATTACTGTCCGTCGAGGGAATATTCCGTCCGGTCCACAGTTAGGACTAACGGTCAAAGGTCAAACCGTCAGTCAACTGTTAGTCAACATGGTCAAAGGGAGGTGGAGTCAGCTGAGTCAACTCGGGTCAAATCGACCGAGTCAGGCGAGTCAGATGTCTAGTCAGATGATAGCTAATGCCTGAGTCAGAGGCTAACTCAGCTAGGCTAATGTCATCTTGCACAGGCCTTAAGTCGTGATGCACCATCATTGTGCTTCACTAATTCCATCCAACCATGATGGTACTCAACTCGATCTTTCAAAACTTCATAACCTGCAATTGCTCAGCCTTCTCAGCTTTCTCAACAGCTTGCCAGGCCAGTTCACTAGCATACACCAGAGACAATCACTGCCTGCAAATAATCATTCCACCACAACAACAACACATCAACCACTAGACTCATCTCTTCCCATATGCAACACATGCACTGGTGTAAACCTAGACATTCACCTAATTAAGCAGCTTCACTTCATTCTTGCATACTTCCCTGCAGCTCCAAACACAGATCACTACCACCTATCCTTGGAACACAACACTGACTAGACATTACATCACCACCAGTCTTTAGCTCCAATTCCTCAACGACTTCAACATCGAAACCCATCTTGAGCACTGGATATCACCACCGCCATTCAACCAACACTAATCCAAGCGCAACCACGACATCGGGCCAACAACCACAAAAATCCATCACTCTTTGCTTCTCAATCACAATCCACCATCTCTGCAGCTTCAACTGCATTCTTGCAATCACCAGTTCATTGTCTCCACTTCAATACATTGCCATGGCACTAAACACTGCTCTTCCATACCCTGCACTTCCTGCAATTCCTTCATTCGAACCCAGGGTCACCTGCCAACTTCCTCAATCTCCACATTAACCACCAGTACCACTCCAGCTGCCTCAGTTACATTGCAACCATCCCCAGCTCTGTGCCCCTGACACTGCAACACCACCAGCACCAATTCACTTGAGCTGTAACAAGCAAAGCCACCAAAGAGCCTAACCTGAGCTGCACAGGCCACCAGAAACCATGGCAATCACTAGCTATTCTCTGTCTTTCTCGATGACTCTTAAACTCAAACCCATCCCTAAGCCACAGGTCTTTTGTCAAACATCCAATGTGCGTTATACTGTTGATGGCAAGATAAATCTTGACACAATACATCACTCAAATCCCTTCACCTTGCTGCCAACTTCAACTCTAAGACAAACCCATCTTCGAATTGTAACTCTCTCTTCATGGCGGCAACAGCAACACACTTCAATACCCATTTAATTCATGGCAAATAACAACCCCTTTTCATCAATTCTGTTCAATCTCTGCATATCGATCTCTGTTCTTCAGTTCATGGCCATCTCCGATTCATCTGCTGCTTCAATCTCTAATTTCTTCGAACTTCATCACCATCTCAAGATTCAAACAAAAACGATCCCCAGATCCATTTCAATCCACTGAATGTTTGACTGCAACAACTTCAGATAGAAACCCAATTTCGATTCTGTCTCTAAATTTCATCGCAACCCCTGTCTGTCTCGATCAATTTCTCGGTTTCCCTGAGTTCGATTAATATGCAGCCTCTATTTCTCAGTTTCAGAGAAGTAATTGATGAGTGAACGAGAGACATCCCTCTCGATCTTAGGGTTATAGATTAGGGTAGGATGATGACACCCCACTGCTAAAATACACCCCAAGCTGGTGCTCCATAATAATTGGTTACTCTGATAAGGGCTAGCCTATTGGCTTCCCCTTAACCACAGCTAGGCTGTCTTTAATAATTCTCCAAAACAGAGATGCCCCTTAACAATGACTGGGCTCCAGATAGTGTTCGCCCTGTAAAATGACCTTTTTGCCCTTTTGGCTCAAATTGGGTGCTTTCTTCTTCTTTTCCTCTATGCGACTCTAGAGTACCTAATAACTCAAAAACACACGTAAAATACATAATTTACAAGAAAAATAGCAAAGAAAGCATAAACTACTAGATAGTAAATTAGGTGTATTCTACACCTATCAAATTCCCCACACTTAGACTTTGCTAGTCCTCGAGCAAATCAAACTAAAAACTCACAACTTCAAAGCGTTCAAGCGTCCCAAGGATCCAAAAAGTTATGAGGACATAGAGTTTTTACGCATGCTAGTAATAAGAAGTTAGAAATACTAAAGAACATATTCTCGTTCTTAATTGTTGAGTGAGAAATAACCACACCATAATGAGAGAACGCGTGTTTGAGAAACGATTAATAAGCATTTCGCCTCGACTTCTGCCTCACCAAATAAGATTTTATGATAATTGCACTCAAAAAGACGGCTTTTTTTATGGTTCTCACATGTGTGCAGGTAGGAATGAAGATAGAAATCCTGCATCACGTTGAATGGTGGGAAGGACAACTTCCGAAATATTTTAAAAACCCACATCTTTTAATATTTTGAAAAACCATTTTTCTGACAATCTCTAAGAAAGGAAATCAACCATATTTATCGAGGATGAGATTACTTACTCACCTTCACATCCGATCGCCAATTATGATAACACCACTCTCACGGCATCCAATAGAAACGTCTTCCACTCCTCGTCTTGATCTTCATGGTCTTCGTCTTTGGTTTCAACTATTGATGATAAACCCTTGAATTTCATAAATCCTTGACAATTTTTAACTCTTTTACCTTAAAAATCCTTGTTGCTTGAAACTTTCTTATAAATTTTCCTTCCCCACGGCTCATTAAATAAGAACAAATATTTCTCTTGTTTTTCTCTTCTTTTTTTTTTTCCTTTTCTTTTTTTTTTTTTTCAATTTTTTTTTTTTTTTTTTTTTTTTTTTTAAACAAGAGAAATTAAATACAAAATAAACCATGGCCGTGGAAGAAGTATTTTACCGCTTGATTCTTCACAACTTGTATCGTCTTGAAATCATAAACTTCAAAAATTCTCACCTTTTAATTTTCTTCGCTTTTATGAGTAAGTCTTCATACTTGTATATATAATTATGCTCATTGTATTGTTGCTTCACTTGTTTTTGAAATTTGCTCCTTTTCTCATTCCGTTGCTTATAAACCTTAAACTTTTCCAACTTTCCTTGTAGATTTTGATGTCGCTCCTTGTTGATGATGAATGTGTTTCTATGGATCCGTTGTTGTCGAGAGAGAAAATGGTGCTAACTGCAAATCGAACTACAAGAAGGAAGCTTTCATCCATGGACGTCACCCTCATGATTGACAAAATTAGCACTCAAGAGATCAAAGAGTAGTGCTTCTATTGGTGGGAAGTTGGGTAGCTCACCATTCTACCCGGAATTTACTTACGGTGACACACACTCAAAATAAGCTCTTTAGTAGATGGAAAATTTCTGGTGGTGCCTCACATGATATGAATACGGGTAGTCTCCACTAATGATTGATCAAAGCAACTCTAATAATGCACTTCTCCCCGCACCAAATTAATCATCACCGGCATGATTAAATCCATTATTTAACACTCAAACAAACAAGAAATCCGAACGTAGTTCTCTAACATTTCCAAGTTCAATTATGTCAGTCAAAATCTCTATGTAAACATACCTAGAAATATGCTAGTGACTCTAAAATCTTTAAAAGTTGGAGTTTTTATGAAAAACTTCTTTTTAAAAAATTTTTTTTTTTAATTTTTTTGTAATTTTTGTTTTAAAAACATGCTTAACCACTCCCCCACACTTAAACCTTACATTGTCCTCAATGTAATTGAATCCTCCTAGTAAAGTCAAGGTGGGAAATTTTAACATGATAAGGAACAAGAAAAAGAAAGAACAAAAAGCAAAAAGATAAGAAATACAAAACCTATGGGTTGCCTCCCATTAAGCGCTTGTTTTAAAGTCGACGGCCCGACTTAGCTTTTGCACGATTCATTAGCCCGGATCAATCTCTTTCACGGGAAAACATGATTTCACATCACTAGGGTATCGCGTTGTCTCAAAGATATTGAAGTGGATGAGTGTCAAAATTTGATGCGTGTCGTAACCACAACAAATTAATTAATTAATACTTTACTACCTAATTAACAAGTAATATAGGGTAGTCAAGGTCGATCCCACGAGGAGCACGAGATTCTAGTTGTAAAAATTGTCACGAAAAGGGGGGTGTAAAAAGCAAAAGAAAATAAACAAAGCAATTAAAAGATAAAGTTGAAAGCAATAAGAGAGACAAGATCAATGAATCCTTCTTCGTTACGAAACAATGAATCAAGTTATGTTTCTCATCCACATGTTATTAGTCACATATTATCACCAACCGTAGGATAGCAGGTACGCTTAGCTAGCCCCAAAATCCCTAATTTCACTGAGTAACAGTCCGCTTAGTTATCGATTCTATTCAAAAGAACCACCACGAGGTTCGCTTTACAAGATGTAATTCCCGAATGCATTAAGATTTATGAATTTAGGTTTAGTACTAGTAGTTAAACTCGGTTCGCTTGGTTCACTTTCTAGCGTTGTTTCTACACACAATTGCTCCACGGAATCCCTCCGCAAGGTCTTGTGTTTTCTACTTGTGTAAAGTGTCGAGAACGATTACTTATTCCCTAACTTATACTAGATTTAGATTAAACTAACAAATCAATTTAGCATGCATTCTAAACAATCTATCAATCAATCATGAATGTCATTAAGATCATTCCTATTAGTAAAAACAAACGATAATCATGTGAAAAACTTCAAGATAGAATTAAAAACAAAAACTCAAATCATATTAAGAACTAGGAATTCATCCTCAATCAATAAAATTAGCTACTCATGTTAAAGAGTTCACACAAAGAATAAGAAAAGAAAAGAATTGTGTGTAGAGATGTGTGTAGAGAGGTGTGTAGAAGTTGTAGAAAACTTCTCTATTTATAGGCTTCAATATTCTCCAAATCTTCAAAGGAATAGAATCCTTTTTCTTTTGCAATTCAATTTCCAAATCCAAGCTTTTCTCAACTCTTCCACCTTCTCTTTCCAAATTTGAGTCCAATTCTCCATCCAATTCCTAGTCTAAGTCTTCATACCCATGAGAGAAGTCCATAGAAAATTCTGGATTTTTTGGCTCGCCGGAAAACTGGTATTATGGCCTAATCCGGCCTGGAATAGTCATGCATGCCGGTGCCACAAAAAATTCGTCCGTCGAGGGAATATTCCGTCCTGGTCCTACGAGTTAGGACTAACGGTCAAAGGTCAAACCGTCAGTCAACTGTTAGTCAACATGGTCAAAGGGAGGTGGAGTCAGCTGAGTCAACTCGGGTCAAATCGACCGAGTCAGGCGAGTCAGATGTCTAGTCAGATGATAGCTAATGCCTGAGTCAGAGGCTAACTCAGCTAGGCTAATGTCATCTTGCACAGGCCTTAAGTCGTGATGCACCATCATTGTGCTTCACTAATTCCATCCAGCCATGATGGCTGCTCAACTCAGTCTTTCAAAACTTCATAACCTGCAATTGCTCAGCCTTCTCAGCTTTCTCAACAGCTTGCCAGGCCAGTTCACTAGCATACACCAGAGACAATCACTGCCTGCAAATAATCATTCCACCACAACAACAAAGACATCAACCACTGGGACTCATCTCTTCCCATATGCAACATGCATGCTTTGGTGTAAACCTAGACATTCACCTAATTAAGCGGCTTCACTTCATTCTTGCATACTTCCCACTGGCTCCAAACACGGATCACTACCACCTATCCTTGAACACAACACCGACTAGACATTACATCACCACCAGTCTTTAGCTCCAATTCCTCAACAGCTTCAACATCAGAAACCCATCTTGAGCACCTGGCTATCACCACTGCCATTCAACCAACACTAATCCAACTGCAACACAGCATCAGGCCAACAACCACAAAAATCCATTACTACTGCTTCTCAATCACAATCCACCATCTCTGCAGCTTCAACTGCATTCTTGAAATCACCAGTTCATTGTCTCCACTTCAATACATTGCCATGGCACTAAACACTGCTCTTCCATACCCTGCACTTCCTGCAATTCCTTCATTCGAACCCAGGGTCACCTGCCAACTTCCTCAATCTCCACATTAACCACCCGGTATCCACTCAAATTTGCCTCAGTTACATTGCAACCATCCCCAGCTCTGTGCCCCTGACACTGCAACACCACCAGCACCAATTCACTTGAGCCGTAACAAGCAAAGCCACCAAAGAGCCTAACCTGAGCTGCACAGCCACCCTGAAACCATGGCAATCACTAGCTATTCTCTGTCTTTCGATGACTCTTAAACTCAAACCCATCCCTAAGCCACGTGTCTTTTGTCAAACATCCAATGTGCGTTATCTTTGTTGATGGCAAGATAAATCTTGACACAATACATCACTCAAATCCCTTCACCTTGTCTTGCCAACTTCAACTCTAAGACAAACCCATCTTCGAATTGTAACTCTCTCTTCATGGCGGCAACAGCAACACACTTCAATACCCATTTAATTCATGGCAAATAACAACCCCTTTTCATCAATTACATTCAATCTCCGCATATCGATCTCTGTTCTTGATTCATGGCATCTCCGATTCATCTCACGCTTCAATCTCTAATTTCTTGAACTTCATCACCATCTCAAGATTCAAACAAAAGCGATCCCCGGATCCATTTCAATCCACCAATGTTTGATCTGCAACAACTTCGAGATAGAAACCCAATTTCGATTCTGTCTCTAAATTTCATCGCAACCCCTGTCTAAATCTCGATCAATTTCTCGGTTTCCCACTGAGTTCGATTAATATCGCACCTCTATTTCTCGGTTTTGAGTAATTGATGAGTGAACGAGAGACATCCCTCTCGATCTTAGGGTTATAGATTAGGGTAGGATGATGACACCCCACTGCTAAAAATACACCCCAAGCCGGTGCTCCATAATAATTGGTTACTCGATAAGGGCTAGCCTATTGGCTTCCCCTTAACCACAACTAGGTCAGTCTTTAATAATTCTCCAAAACAGAGATGCCCCTTAACAATGATTGGGCTCCAGAGATAGTGTTCGCCCGTAAAATGACCTTTTTGCCCTTTTGGCTCAAATTGGGTGCTTTCTTCTTCTTTTCCTCTATGCGACTCTAGAGTACCTAATAACTCAAAAACACACGTAAAATACATAATTTACAAGAAAAATAGCAAAGAAAGCATAAACTACTAGATAGTAAATTAGGTGTATTCTACACCTATCAGTCAGCTATTCTTAGGCGTCTAGAAGCCTTAGAAATGAATCAAGGGTCACACCATGCTAGATACGAAGAGCAAGCCCAGGCTCTTTATAACAACTCTAGGTTTGAGAACCGTCAGAGATTTGATCCATATTCAGATACCTATAACCCTGGTTGGAGGAACCACCCGAATTTCTCTTGGTCTAAGGGTCGAGTCAAGGTCAGTCTAGTATTTCCCGGGCTCTCCCAAGTTTTGGGTATACTAAGAACCATTTAGGGCCGATCGATTTATGAACACATCGGATAAAAAAATCATGAGCTTAGAAGAGTTTCGACCATCTTATCTCATAAAGACTGCAGATTTTAAGCAAACGGTTGAGAAAGGTTTACAGGAAAACTCTCAGGCTATTTCAGAGCTAAAAAATCAGGTTAGTATAATTGCAGAATTTTTGAGCGAAAGAGAAAAGGAAAAGTCCCCCAATCAACCACTACCCAATACTAGAGCAATTCATGAAGTATCCTCTAGAGAGAAAGAGTTCAATCATGTGAACTCTGTAACAACCCTTAGGAGTGGTAAAACGGTAGACAATAAGGTAGCCATGCCTAATAGTGGACACACTGTAGATCCACCTTCTAGTTCCCATTCTAGTTCCCAAGATGAGCCCCAGAAGGAGCCACTAGCTGAAGAGACTGATAAAATTTCTGGTGATGCCAATGTGGTTCCCGATAGGTCTCATTTTGTGCCCAGAGCCCCATATCCACAGTTGTTAGCTCCAACAAAGAGAGAGTCGACTTTCAACGAAATAATGGAAATATTTAAGCAGGTCAACATTAACATCCCTTTATTAAAAGCAATTAGGCAAATGCCCGCTTATGCCAAGTTTCTTAAGGATCTTTGTACTCGAAAGCGTAAGCTTAATGTCCATAAGAAAGCCTTTTTAGCCGGTCGTAAGTTCAATCCTTCCGAACCAAATGCACCCCTAAGTATAAAGACCCCTGGATGCCCCATCATATCTTGTACGATTGGTAATCACATGGTTGATAAAGCATTACTTGACTTAGGAGCCGTGTTAACCTACTCCCGTACCATGTGTACACCAGCTAGGTCTTGGTGAGTTGAAACCAACTAAAATGACCCTACGATTAGGCGATAGGTCCGTCAAAGTACCTCGTGGTATCATAGAGGATGTCTTGATTGAGGTTGATAAATTTATTTATCCAGTGGATTTTGTTGTTCTAAACACTCAACCTGTTCAGGATCCTAGTGCTCAAATACTGGGTGATTTTAGGTCGCCCATTTTTAGCCACATCTAATGCTATAATCAACTGTAGGACCGGACTTATGAATATATCCTTTGGTAATATGACCACTGAACTAAATGTCTTTAATGTTACTAGACAACCTTCTAATGAATCAGAGGAAGTGAATATGATTAGCACTTTAGTTCAGTATATAATTCAGGATAATTGGGACGACACTTTATTTGGTGATTCCTTAGATGAATTTGATGAGACAATTCTCTTAAGTCAGTTAGGTGACCAAACTTTTGAACTAGAAGAAGCTCTCGAGTACTTTAAAGACTCTACGGACCCTGAAATTCAAGCCATAGTGCTAGGCCTTACAGAGAGTAGTGTTGACCCTAAGTTTGGGGGTAATGATCTAGAAGAAGCTCTTGAGTATTTTAAAGACTCTGAGGATCCAGAAATTTAAGAAATAGTTAGAGGTCTTTCTGTGGTCAAATAAAAGTCCCTAACTTGGGACTCGAGCCTAGTATGCCCGAGGTATTACTTGAGTCTCTTCCGACTCCTAAACCTGATCCTCCCGAACTTGTCCAAGAGGAAATCCAACCACTAGAAACCCATAGTTCGAAATATCACATTTGTCAAGACACTCATCTGAAGCCCAAGTGGGCACCACAGAAAAACCCAGTTGTCTTGCAGGAAACCTTGGATGAGGATGTGTTATTTCTGTTCATTTTTCTGATTTGGTGCAGTTGTCTAATAATTGTGGAAATTTTATTTGATTTTGTTGATCCACAGTTGTTTCGACTATTGATATATGATTCGAAAGGTAATTAGCCATTTTGTGGTATTAGACGTCTGGCTGAAGACGTTAAACTTAGCACTTCTTGGGAGGTAACCCATGCTCATACGACACGGTAATATCTTTCCTTAACTCTTTTGCTTCAAATGGTAACAATTTCTCCTTGTTCATGCTTTTAATTTCATCTTTAGAACATTGAGGACAATGTTAGATTTAAGTTTGGGGGTATGGGAGAAACTTTTTAGTTGCAATAAATAAACTCCAGAGCCTAGAAATTTATGCTTATTAAGGATGGCACTAACCAATCTAAGTGGATGGAAGCATTTTGGTTGTAGGAGTTGAGGAACCAATCTGATTAGATGGAAACATCTAAAGAGTCTATTCATAAAAGCACAGAGCTCAGGTGTTAGAATTAAATAAAAAACATGGTAGTTTCGCCATATCTCGTTGAATCCTTTTCGCTTCTATTTTTATTTATTTTCTTAAAAATATGTTTCTCTAAGTGATTAGGTGGGGCTCACGATTCAAGTTGTTACCACTGCTAGGGTGAAATAGAGTGATTGAGATACCAAAAAAAGAAAAGAAAAAAAAAAGAAATTGAGACCAGACCACCTAACCAACCGGAATAAATTCAATAAAGTCGACCACTGGAACCCTTGTATATGCCAGTTGTGTTGACCTATAGTTAGGATTATCGACCACTGGTTCCCTTGTATATGCCAAAGATGTTGATATTAGTCCAACCCGATATCTCGACCATTAGGATAGGTTCGTTTTGGCAGTGGCCTTCAGGCAGATATGAGAAACATCGTTCACCTAGACAACATCAAAACCATCTACGTTTTTCTATATCCATTTCTTACTCTATCCATGTGATTGGTCGACTCCGGTTATGATGTCTAGAAACTATCTGAGTAGAGCTCTGTCACTTATATATGAATTTTAGTATGCTTGAGTGCAAACTCGTGTACATCAATTGGAATTTCGCATCAGGGTACTTCCTCCTGTATTCAATAAGTATGCCAACCAAGGAGACTTTTTAGTGCCTTCCAAGGTTATGTGTAGATAGTTAGGGTCTGGAGTAAAGGTTTTGTGGGTACACCTGTTAAACCCTCCCGAGACTATAACTCCTGCTCTAGGGCCACCTAGGGGTTTAAAGGCTTATTGCGTACGCTAAATGCAATCGACGATGCCTGCGACAGTGAGTTAGGATTTTATTTTGTAGATTTGATTTGCTCGAGGACTAGCAAATAACAAGTTTGAGGGTATTTGATAGACGCATATATGTGTCTATATTAGTCTCAATTCTCTGTAATGTTAGTACTCGATTTTGTGCTTATTTTGGTATTTTATGTCTTTGTAGGTATTTTTGGAGAAATAAGCTTTTGCGGGAAAATTGGCTCGAAAAGTGGTATTTGCGCTCGTGGGAGAAAATTATTATTCGGACCCCTCATTTGGATAAGGGGCACCTCAATTACTAAGGGGCGATCACTTGCTATTCACACCCCATGAACGGATAAGGGGCATCCATGTTCTTCCCCATTTGAACCAAGTTTTGGCGGGAAAAATATATTACCACCTGCGGAATTTTCTTCGTCAAATTAGGACGAGTTTTACTGAGATTTAATCGCGGATTTCTGTCACACAGGGCCTGTTTGGACTAAACAGGGTTGGTAGGTCCATCAGACTCAATTAAATTGGGTTGCATTATCGGTTTGGAGCAAGGAAGGGAGGAAAGATTATCGGGATTTAGTTTTGATAACAGAGAGGAATTATTTACAGGAACTTGGTTGAATATTTGGACAGTACGTGGACAAGGAAAGAATATACTTTGTTCGATATATTTAGAAGAGTTTACAACTAAACAGAAGCCGCAAAGAGAGTTTAGAAGGAAAGAAAATATCCGTAACTTGGCCGTGAAGAAGAAGAAAATAATCGAAGAGATTTATCAACCTGTTGTGTATATATAGGCTTCTGTGAGGTCTACGAAGGAGTCGAGGAGTTTGGGGGTCTATACGTAGTTTAGGGGAAGCTCTGGTGCGAAGAAATCACGCTGCAGAGAAAGTTGCAGCAGCAGGTGAAGAAGACGAATAACTGACACTAGAGAAGTGTCGTTCTCAAGAACCCTAGAACACAAAGAACATAAGACGCGCAAGGAACTGTCCCAGACAACTATCGCTATTCAACAATGAGAACTAAAGTATCGTTTAAAGGGCGGTCTTATTTCTTACATGTGATCTCTTTGTAACACCTTTTCAGCGTTGCAAACTTTCTGCTTTATTAGTTTTCTCTTGTTTTTCACCTATTTGAGCTATGAACAATTATTTTGAGCACGTGAATAATATGAGGAGCTAAACCCCAACACTGGGATGACGGAGGAAGCCATGTTTCACAATGTTTGGTAATTATAATTGATTCTTAAGACTTCTTGCATTGATTTTTAATCGATTTATGATTTTCATTGATTATTTGTGATTTTGTTTGATAGTGTATGCTTAGTCTAAGAACTTTTGATGCACTATGCTTACGATTTACATCTAATGCTTTATAAAATCTACTTTTGGCAAAGAAATAGAGTCTAGAAAAGTGCTAAAATTGTTACGAATCATTGTATGAACCAATTGATTGTGAAGTTTGGTGGAATCCTAAGTCCCAGTATCTCTCAACTTTATTAAAATCTTTTCTTGTTTCTAGTATTTTATTTAAGTAAGTCCTAAAATCAACAACTTCCCAAGTCCGAGAATCGAATCCCTATACTTACCACTTGTAAAACTGCATCATCTACCTATATTAGTGTTAATATATCCGAAGATCTTTTTATTTATTTGTAAAAAAAGGGTTAGATATATTTAAGTTAATGGTGGGTTTGTTTGCAGAATTCACAATTTCCAGTAATTCATGATCCCATAGGATTCTAAACTTTGGGATTCATGTAAATCCCTTGTGTGTTTTTCGTAAAGTTTATAACTTTGAAAAGCATTTTAAGACACATACGTAATGAATATAAACATGGCTATCAAATTATACATATTTCTTATAGTAACAATAATCAATTGAAATGGTAGTTTTAGAAATATTCCCTTGATTAGTAAGATAGCTCATCTATTTATGGGACAAAATTTAAAACTAACTAGCTCATCTAATTTGGGACGAAGGGAGTATATAATAGAATACATATATGCATCATGTTTGGTACACCTTCATCTCTATGGAGGGACATTGGCATTTTTCTTCATATTGAACCATGGGATGGTTATTTGCAAAAAATAATATATTCTCCGGGCTTAGCGTCTTTGTAATCCTGCATCCATCGATAAAAGTATTACTGCCAACTGTGCGTCCTTAAAGTGTTTTGAATCCCATAGAAGCTCTTAAAAACTGCTCCTACACTACATGTAAATAACTATGATTTTCTAAGAGCTTCATTAAAAATTCACATGTTGTGTCTGTGTCTGCGCCTGTTTCTGTTTGTATAACAGCAAAGTGCATCTATTCCTGATTTATCGTAATCAGCTGAAAATGCAACCATTATTCATTGATGTGCAAAGAAAGTATCGCAAACTAACCCGAAGAAGTACATAGCTTCTTTTTTGCTCTCTCTTTTTTCGCATTTTAAACACAAAAGTGAATCAAAACGCGATTGAATTCTTATTAGATTATTATAGATATTAAAAAAGAAAAAGAATAAATAATTTTACTTTTTTGCACTTAATTTTTTTTTATCCAAAAATGTTTATCTTAGAAAAAATTAATCAAAAAATATCAAGAATTTCTAAAATATAACCAGTGCAAAGTGGACAATTTCCTCTGCTAACCCAAAGTTCTTTAGAACAAAGACTGCAAAATGTATGTCCACATGGAACAAATGCTAATCTTCTATGCTTTACCATACACACTGTGCAAATATATTCCACTCTTGTTCCTTCATCTTCTTCATCATCATCATCATCATCTTCATCTTCATAATCATCATCGTCTACTCTTCTCCCGGACTCCTCTAATAACGCCATTAACGATACAACTGGAGCTCCCGCTTCCATCATTGATTCCGAAATTAACGGTACTTCTTCATTTTCTCTCTTCTTATCCTCTTCTGGTTCCTCATCTGGTTCTGTTATCAACGGTCTAGCTACATTTTCATCATCCACTAATGATTCTGACTCAGTATGAATAACTGATTCTGGTTTCTCCTGTTTTTCTTTTTCTTCATTAGTTGTGGTATTAACACTTTTTTCTCCATCATCATCATCATCTGATGACGAATCTGATTTAGATTTTAAATCTGAAGTTTGACAATCATCTAATAATTTAATTGATGATCTCAAAGATAATGATGCAAGAAGAGGACGATCAACCAACACAGGATCGAAATTTGTTCAATTCTTCGATTCTTTTTATTATTAGAAGGTAGATCAGAAGTAGGAACTGATGAAGAAGCCGACCACGAAGAACCATGTTTGCGAAATTTTAATTTATCTTTAATCGATTTCTTGGATGATTTTTTCTTATGTTTGCTTGTTCCATTTAATTCAGCAAGACCTCTGTACGCTGATCCAGATTCTTCATTACTGATGATATCAAGAAGAGTTAGTGTATTTGGTTGTTGTTGTGGTTTGATTGGTCTTGCTAATTCACCTGAAAGAATAGCATCTACTGATAAACCAACTAATGAATCAAGACCTTCATTTGTTCTTCGTTTGCTACTGAGAACTGATAATTGTGTGGTTAATAACTTCGCTTTTCTGCGCTCAACTTCCATCTGGTCAATTCACACACATAAAAAACTAAGAAAATAAAATGGCTTTATATTTTCAATGAAGCTAAACGAGTTTAATGATGATTTGAATCAAATTCATCGAAGCATGATACCATTAGCGATTGAATTTCATAAAAATGATTTTTTTTTTTTTGGAAATTCATTAGAACAACTCAGACAATTTGTGGAAGAAAATTGAAATGATTTGATTGGCTTAAGAGAGATTAGAGGGGAACAAAGGGATAAATTTGTGTTTTGGTTGACCTTATTCCTAGGAAAGGTTTTGGTTTCCTAAATTCATCGAAGCATGATACAATTAGCAGATTGAGTTTCATAAAAATAAATTATTTTGGAAATTCATTAGAACAACCCAGACAATTTGTGGAAGAAAATTGAAATGATTTGATTGACTTGAGAGAGATTAAAGGGGAACAAAGGGAAAATTTTGTGTTTTGGTTGACCTTTTTCCTAGGAAAGGTTTTGGTTTCCTAAATTAATCCTTTTTATTTGGATTTCTCAAACTGGTTTTAGTGGAGAGAAATTTCCTGACTTGGCTTGATTATAGTAATTACATGTGTGCCTTAAATTTTGTTTATCACATATTCACAATGTTGTTTTTTTCTCATAAAATTTCTTAGTTTCATTAGTTTAAATTTCTTCATTTTGTTTATCATCCTTATTCTTCTCATTTTTTTGGTTAATATAGTAAATTTTTACTGTGTAAAAAACTTTGTTTTAAAATAGTGGTATATTGTTTATTGGTTGAACTTTAAATTGCTGAAAACATGGATTAATATATTATTAAGAAATCCAATGTGTTTTTTATTTTGCAAATTGGAATTTCATTAAAAGAATTAACTTTAGGTGTTAGTAAACCCGCAATGCAGTTGTAGTGGAGACATCTAATGTGAAAATCCAATGTGTTTGAGTATAAACGATTGAGCAAAAAAAATGTCTAGATATAACAATGTTCATATTAATGTTACTAGCTTGAAACCCGTGCTACGCACCGGGAGTGATGGAATTTCTTACATCGTCAGTTCATGTTCACTAAGGCGGGGCTTCGCCCCGCACCCGTCCTAATAAGAGTTCTAATAGGCTTCTAGAATTACTATCCAATACATTGAAAATTAACAGTTAAAACTTTATAATAATCAAATATATATAATATTATTATGATTTGAGGATCTAATATGGTTTTGAAAACTAATTTCATGCAATATAATAAAATAATAATCAATTTTACAAATAAACTAAAATATTTTAAGCTATAAATACACAATTAATTATTTTTTTAGTATTTAACCCGTGCTTGAACCGATGCAGCCAGAATCGATCCTCAGTTGGGCGAAGCCCCGAACCTGTCTAAGAAAGGATCTCAATTAACAACTGCATTGTACCATGAAAACACCAATTATCATTTATTTATTTTTTGAAGCAATCATTTAGTAAACTAACAATCATAACCAAATTATTCATCGATTACATATTGTTTAAAGGGTTGGAGATTAAGAAATCCTCTTAAATAAAATAATTTTGAAAAATTATACTTGACCTTTGAAATCAATCGGTAGTTCATTACATTACATGTATCGGTACTATTGATAGTTAAGCTGAAAACATCATACTTTCTATACAGTTAAATCAATATCTGATATTGGAGACACTAAAAAAAACACAATATTAATATAAAATTGATTGAAAACTCTAAATGGTGCATAACATATGAATTGCTTCCCGTCAAAGAAAATGTTATCAAGGAAATGCATTGATATATGTTTCTTCGAAAATCATATATTTGTGTTAAGAATTAAGGGACCAACATAACTTCTCTTCCAGGCTCAAACTTGTTATAGTTAAATGAAAAACCACACTCATTAGTCATTATATAGGCATTGATATCTGAAGTTAGAGACACTAAAAAATAGATTGTCAACTCTAAATAGGGAAAAGCATATGATATGTTTCTCGTCAAAGAAAATATAATTAAGGAAACGTACATATATATTTTTCTTCAGAAATCATATACTTGCGTTAAAAATAAAGCGGCTAACTCAGCTGTTTTTCTTGGCTCCAACTTCTTGTAGTTGAATGAAAAATTACACATATTATGTAGTTGTGTTAATATCTTACATTAAAGACACTAAAAATAACACGATATTAATAGACAACATATTGCCAACCCTAAATAGTCCAAAGCATATAAAGTGCTTCCCGTTAAAGAAGCAATCGAGGAATTGTCATTAGTCATTATATAGGCATCAATATGTGATATTAGAGACATTAAAAAAAATCAGGATATTAATATAAAATAGGTTGCCAGCTCTAAATAATGCAAAGCATATGAAGTGCTTCCCGTCAAAGAAGTAATCAAGGAAATGTCATTAGTCATTATATAGGCATCGATATGTGATATTAGTAACATTAAAAAAATCATGATATTAATATAAAATAGATTGCCAGCTCTAAATAATGCAACGCATATGAAGTGCTTCCCGTCAAAGAAAATGTAATTAAGGAAACACACATATATATTTTTCTTCAGAAAATGTATGCTTGCCTAAAAAATCAAGCGGGTAATTTTCCTGGCTCCAACTTCTTGTAGTTGAATGAAAAATCACACATATTATATGGTTGTGCTGATATCTGACATTAGAGACACTGAAAATAACACGATCTTAATATAAAATAAATTGCTAACCCTAAATATCGCAAAGCATGTAGAGTGCTTCCCGTCAAAGAAGCAATCAAGAAAATGCACTGATATATCTTTCTTAAGAATCATAAGCTTGCGTTAGGAATCAGGAAGCCAAATCAAGTTCTCTTCCAGGCTCCAAGTTCGTATAGTTAAATGAAAAATCACACTCATTATATGGTTGTATCAATACCTCATATTAGAGACATTAAAAGAACACACGATATATAACATAAAAATAGCTTGTAAATTCTAAATAGTGCAAAACAGATGAAGTGCTTCCCATCAAAGAAGTTGTAATCAAGAAAATGCACTAATATCCCACTATGACCCCTTTTGAATATCCGTGATTGTTTCTTTAACCGTAAGGATCGCCTATTGATAATTGGAGTGTTTTAATTGGCAAACTAATCAATTATATTGGCTATGAATTCTTATCATTTTTTTCTTTTCCTATTTATGACTCTTACTGGTCAGAATTGTATTTATTGTTAATATAAAATAGATTTTCAACTCTAAATATTGCAAAGCATATATATGAATTATTTCTGGCGAAGATGATGTAATCAAGGAAATTCAACGATATATATTTTTATGAATCATATACTTGCGTTAGGAATCAAGCGACTGACCAACTCAAGTTCTCTTCCGGGATCCAAGTCCCCGTAGTTAAAAAAATCACACTCATTGTATAATTGTTTGGATATCTGATATTAGTGATACTAAAAATCGATATTAATATAAAATAGATTTTCAACCATAAATAGTGAAAAGAATATAAAATGTTTCTCGTCGAAGATGATGTAATCAAGAAAATGCATTGATATATCTTTCTTCAATACTTGTGCTAAGAATCAAGCGGTCAACCCAACCTAGGCACCAACTCCTTATAGTTAAATGAAAAATCACACTCAAATATTAATATATGATATTAGACACATTAAAAGAATACACGATATAACATAAAATAATTTTCCAATTCTAGATAGTACAAAAATGTAGATGAATGCTTCCCGTCAAAGAAGTTGTAATCAAGCAATGAACTAACATCCCACCAAGACTCGTTTGAATATTCGTGATTGTCACTTTAACCGTAAGGATTGTCCACTAATTAATGATTGTCCCACAAAGAGAATCTATATTGTATTGGTTAATTAAATAATTTAGTTGCTGGATTTTTAGTGATGCATATAGCTAATTTTACTATGTATGTGGCTTGATACAAAACATAAAACTCATATCAACCGTAGGTCAAGATAACGAAGTGTCGTTCTGAAGATGGTCTATTAAACAAAAAAATTCATGCGTATATCATGTTCAAGAAAGAAAAAGAATAATAAGAATAGGTTTCACAAAAAACTATAATTCAATAATTTGGCATAACCCCATAAAAAAAATCAGAAAAATTTATAAAGGAAGGCCAAGAGAGAGTAGAATGCTCTTAGGACAATAACTTAACAATGTTGTTTGGGATTTACATCCATCCTTATTCCTATTTCCCTATTTCATATTAACATTTATCCTTTTTTCCCCACATAGAATTGAAAATGATGGACCGGGCCAATATCATCCTGGTTTATAATTATATATTACTACATCATCGAAAAGACTTGTACATGTTTAGAGAATATATCTAAGATGACAAAGAGAATTATTCATTTTACAAATATCCATGTCAATGTCCTTAATATAGGCCTTTGAGACTCGTCTGCAAAGAAAACAATGAGAAATGAGAAATGAAATGGAATTAAAATTCTTTGCGTGGCAACAAAATATAACAAAGTAATGGAAAGATTTTTCTTCCCTAAATTAATTCGAAAATACGAGGGTAGGAAAAAGATTTTTTTAACATACTAAATATTTAAGCTATCCGTTTGGGATTCTTTTACCATAAGTAGACCTCTAAAGATTTTTTTTGCCCTAAGGTTTTTAGATATTTTGAGTTTTATAAACACTTATTTAAAATTTTCTTTCCATATATAATTACAATCTTGTTGAAAAAGATTACGTCATAAATATGTATGAACAATTGCATACTACATGGTAGCGACTTCCATAAATAACTTAAAAGTATTAGTCTACAAATGGTTTCTTCAAAATTGCTCACCCAAATGATCCTTCACATATGTACCCGGTGACAATCATCACCACGAGTACATTTGGGCGACCATCCAATATCCCATCCTTGATAGCATGAACCAAATCACCCCATAAGGTTACTTTCATTGTAGTTCACCTAAAGACGAACAAAAATCCATTAGGATAATCCACTCAACAAAAATTATTGAATCAAAAACCCATAAGATACCGTGTAGTTTACCTCTCATTCTCAAGAATAATCTCCCTCATAAACACATCACTTACTTTCTCAAATTCTTCAACTGATTTCGTCACAACGTTCGACACGGAATTTAGCCTTCCAATCACAAATGCAGGGAATTATATAAGAAGAGGTTAATGTTTGTTGTTTTTACCAAACAAAAAAATTAGTTTTTTTCTTATTTCCATTGTTCACATGTATAATACGTAGTATCATTTTTTATGGTCCCAATATTCTCCGAGAGAAAGGAAACTAAATATCTCTTAGGGAAAAGTCGAGATGTGAACTTTCGGATGTTCCACCTTGCTAAACCTTTTCAACCACATTACATTTTCAAAGGACACAATTCTATAACCGGTGATGGCTTGGCAATGCTAAACCTCGAATGGAATACACATTTCCCTCCTCGAATTTCTCTTCGAACAAGCGTATATAATATTTGCCTACCCTAGCATGCATTTGAGTACCCTGTATTATATCCAATCAACAATTAATTTCTAATCGGTTAAAAAAAAAACAATTCACTTTTACCGTAAATATGCAATAGAGGTCGACTAACTTACCTATTGGTCAATGAGATGTAGGTCCAAACTCCATAATTGACCTGTTTTTCTGTTTTCAAATCTCCATTTTCAAAACCAAATCCCTCACGGCTTTCTGTTGTGTCTGTTTCCTAACCAGACGCTTGAAGGGTATATAAACCTGTTCCCAAATGTTTCTTACCTACATATAAACATCATATATTTTAAAATTGATTAGAGAAAAAAAAAAAATCAACCTATTAATATAAAGAAAAAACTGATAAGAGAAAAAAAAACAGCAGCCTATGAATCCAAATTACGACATTTGAATAAGTTTACATACCACCGGAATCAACTACCATTGCTTCCCCTTTGTTGTGATTTTCTTCAAAAGTCATAGTTGATATCTTCTGTTCGCTACCTCCTTTTTCACACAAAGTACGTGGTTTATGTAGGTTTAAAGAGTGATTTGCATTCTTTATATAGATGTTAGAAACTTAGTTCCAAAGAAAATCTTTACAATCGTTATGGAATTAAATACAGTTATATGGTTTGTTATAAAGAAAATAGGGGTGAAGAATGATTTCCATCCTTTATTAACTAATGGCTTTGTTTTTATTAGTAAATTAATAGTATTAATGGAACTTGTTAGATTGTGTTCAGGTAAATGATTAGATTTTTTTATATTAATGGATATCGTTAACATAAATATAAATAGGAATTTAAATATCAATTATTGTAGTATTTTTATATATTGTTGGTTTTTCCTTTGTTAGATATTTATCATTAATACTAAAAATTAATATAGCTATTTCTATATTTTTTTCCTTTTAAAAGATTAAAAAAATATCAATCTTTTTTTATTCCGTAAATACGTCGATTTTATTTTTTATTCTAATCATAAATGTCCAAAATTATAATGTAGTATTTTGTTAATTCTCTGGATCTTTTACAATAATTACATGAAGCTATATATGTAATTATTTTATTTCATAAATATGTTAATTTGATTTTTTTTTATTTTAATCATAAATTTCCAAAATTAATATAGTAATTTTTTTATTTTTTGGATTTTTATAAAATTATAAAAGATTATTTTATTCCATAAATATGTTGAATTGATTTTTTTTTTATTTTAATCATAAATGTCCAAAATTAATATAGTAGTTATTTTTATTTTTTGGATTTTCAAAATAAATGCACGAAATTAATATAGCAATTTTTCTAAACAATGGGGGCCGTCTGTCGCGTTTGTCCCACCAATCCAGTCAATCTACACCGCACATTGTCAGATCAACGCACCATATAGAACGAAATTTCATCCGACGAATACGAATGGTTTCTCAATTAGCCAATGAGAGCGCGAGGTTTCGTTCACCAGCCAATAGGAGGGAGGGTAAGCAGCACCAGTGCTACTTTTATTCTGGAGTGAGGAATGGTATTGAGTTTTTAGGTTGTTGATAGTATTTTATTATGTTTGAAACATAATGATTTGTGGTTTAAGACATGTTCCACCATGTTCAAATAAACAAATAGATCACAACTATTTGTTTTGTAAAATTTCCCCCTTGACATACAAAATAAAAATTATGGTGATGTAAATCCAAATTGGAACCAAAATTTTACCTTAGAAACCGAAAATATACAATTGGATATAAAAGTCTAACTAGTACGTAATTTTTCTATTGTTTGTGTGAGTCAAATCTCTCTCCCAAAAATTAATAACTCAACATCACCTAGCTCATTCCGCATCAGCATCTGCAACACTACCTATAATGTAATATTAAAACTTAGAGCTCAAAAAATGAAACCTACCGTTTAAAAAATCATACAGTAAAACCCATATAAAATAACAGTATCGGGACTGACAAAGTTTATCGATAAAATAATAATTATTAGTTTAAATATATTCATTTATCAAAACATTGTATAATTCGTGCCACCTAGCACTACACCAAAGGTTCAACAACCTTTGTAACGCTGAGATTATAATAGCTTTCCAGATGCATCATTGTGACCGATTCTATTATAGTCCTTTGGAAGTTTATGAAGTATGAGAACCAAATCCCGAGAAGATTAATGTTTTGGACGCGATGAACCTTGCCGTTTCATCTTAAAAAATAGATGTTCGTTCAACTGGTGCCACTGCATCAGAGAATTTAAGTGATATGGTAAATAATGAAGGCACTAAAGAAATAAATAATTTAATCAAAGGATTAAATTATAGCAATAGAATGGACGTTGAATACCTTTTGAAATAACATCAAGAGAATACCATTTCGTATTTTTGATTGAAGAGGAAATAATTGAGAGTATCATTGGAAACGTGAAAAAGTGATGATGTGAAATACGAAGATAAAATTGTAGTATAGAGCCACCTTCACGTAAAGAAGTCATCGAAGCTGTGAAGACATTGAATAATTTTTTATTGCATCACCAAACAGCAACACCAAATACTCTTTTAATGTTAAGAAAAATCCAAGATGATATTCAACGTGATATCAATTTCAAGAAAAACCAAGTCAGAATTGAATTATTCTTTACCAAATTAACATAAATGTAAAATTAATTTTATGTAAATTAGAGAGTTGTAAATTTATATATCAAAAGGGACCAATAAAAATTCTAAATATTTTATTAATTTATACATTTAGAGAATTATTAATTTAGCATGTCGTCCCCGACTCGGGACTGGCAAAATTTACGGATATGCAAAGGCATCCTAGAAGGAATTGGGAACATCCAGAAATATAACAAATGAGAGGTTAGAGATGGAAACTCCATCAGCATATAGATATAGGATAACAAGTGGATCTCTAACTCAAAATTCTAACTCAACAAAGCATGCTGACTGCCTAGAAGACCCGATGCTGGTTAAGCAACAGGATAAATGAACGATTCACTCAGGAGGAAATACTAGTTATCCTCAATATTGACATTCAACCAGACGAAGAAGATCAAATTCTTTGGATCCAAACTAAGAGTAGAGACTTTACTGTCAAATCTCTCTATCATGCAAAAATTTCTTTAAAGTACAACAGTGATGCCCAAAATGATGTTTGGAGAAAAATTTGGAAACTGGATGTATCTCCGATTATTTAAACATTCTTAGGGAAATGTACTCATGACATCCTCCTAGCAAATGTAAAAATTTCCATCATACTTCATTGCATTGGTTCTACATACGCAATTACTACTGCAGTAGGTAGGAAACCATTACACATCTTTTCATGAGTTTCCCTTTTGCTACAAAAAGTATGAAATGGTCAAAACAACCTGGCTTGATTGGGGTATACTCAAACTAATTGGGGTATACCCAATTTTATAGGGACTCTTTTTTAAGGGCAAAGGGGGAGGTCAATGGGTAAAGTTACAAAATTACCCTTTCCCATTATAACTCTAATTACTACCTAAATCAGTTTTCATTCTCTTCATTTCATCTTCTTCTCTTCTTCTTCTCCTCCACAACCTTACCGGCTCCATCACCCCCACCACCACCAAAACTCGTCGATCAATTCGTTAAAATCGTCGATTCTAAAACTCCGATTAATCTTCATCAATGGATCCACCACGGAAGAAGGCAACTCGTATGAAAGAAACTAATCGAAAACCCAATGAATATAACCCTGGAATTGCAAATTTGGTTGCTAAGAAAGTGAAGAAAAAAAAAAAGTTGAAGAAGAAGAATTTGTTCCCGCTGAAACACGTGAAATGGTGCGCTTAAGAAAGTAAGGGATTGTTTAAACTCACTCTAGTACTTCTATTTCATGTTTGCATGTCAAATTAGGTCAGAAAATTCGAATTTGTGAATTGGCAGTTGTGATGCCGGCAAGGTTTTTTGTTATCGACCTTTCCGGGATTTCATAGTTAGTGTTTGGCCGGGAGGGTATAAAGTTGAAGAGCTTGCCGGTATCTATACGGTTTCTCAGAATCGCTACTAGCGGGGGGCGCAGGTTATTCATCCATCTACCATTCCTAAGTCTTTTTCTTTTAATGAAGCCGGCATCTTATTATTGTTTACCCTTCCGGCTACTTGTTTAGAATGTTTCATGATGCCTAGAGTTTTTGAGTCCGGAAGGGTATTTATATAAAACCATTCCGGCTATTTTTCAGCCGGCGATGTGTGGGAAATGGACCTTTCCGGCGGTTTAGTGAAAAAATCCAATATTTTTGTGCTTGCCGGAAGGTCGTTTTGATGATACACTGCGCTTTGTCTTAGCTTCACTCATCTTTTGGTCGACCTTTCCGGCCATTTTTCCGCGGATATGTTGTATATGTCTAACTGCCGAGGCCTGTAATGTTTTTTTTTTTTCTGAATTGTTCTTGTTCAGATTGCGAATGGCAAAGAAGAAACCAGCTCTGAAAGCAGCTCTTAGTCCTCTTTCAAACCCTCCTCGTGTTGGTGATAAACTCTTGTCTTCAAAACATCGAGGGGTATATGTTGTTCGGAACGACCAAGGTCTTAGAACCACTATCCCGAACCCAATGATTCGAGACGAGACTCCGATTAAGACCAATCAATTCCATCCGGTAGAAGAGGTGATGATGATGATGTTGATGAAACCAATCCGGCCTTTGGAGAAGGTAACAATGATGATGATGATGGTGGTGATCAAGACATGCATGAGGTGGAGGAGGTAATGATGATGGTGATGATGATGATGGTAATGGAGATAAAGGTAAGAATATCATCGAAGATGAAATTGTTGAAGAGGAAGAGGAACAAGAAGAAGAAGGAGATGGAGATGGAGAAGGAGAACAAACTCTAGCTGTTGTTCAAGCCACCGAAGCTTCGGCTTCAACTTCAACCTAATGAAGAAGAGGGTGATCACTAAACCTAGCTGATTCTCACATGCCTCCCAAACACTTGATGGTTGCAATGAAAGAAAGTGAGCCTCCAAAAGGGACCCCACAGATGGTGGAGTTGTTCTTTTTGGATACAAAGACTCTTGGGCATGTACGGTCCATAATACTATCGTAAGTAATCTTAATTCGTCTTTGTTATTTATTCAAGTGTGTAACTATCTTAATTAAATTTGCATCAAGTGTTTGTATTTCTTTTCATTTTTTTTTTTTTTTTTTTTGGTATTTAGGATCACAAGCATGCCATCCGTCTCATAAGGCGCCAAGCTTCGTGTTCAGTGATGCATACTTGGAATCTTGACTTGGAATGTGAGGAGGTGAAAGTGATTGTGAGGAACTCCGGGTTGTTGCCTGCGGTGGAGAGTTCGAATATTAATCATGATAAAGTTACCATCTCTGCGTTCCGTGGCGGTTCTATGGAGAGACCGATACTCTGTTATTCCCATTCGGTGAGATGGCGATAACTCCCGATGATGCTCAACAAATTAAGGCCTCGAGGTTGATGGAAAAGCGATCCACCGAGGGATTCGATAATGCCATTTCTTTCGAGAAGATTTACGAATTGAGCAAGAAATTGTTCGGTTGGAGTCGAGTTCGGACGGATGATGTTCTTGACAAGAAGTATGGTCGACTAACCAAGAAGTTTAACGTGAAGAAGTTGAGGGACGGATTATGGAAGACTCAGGAAATCCTTGTTAGGGAAGGAATGGTGCACCCGGTGCGAATCAATGCTACCACGGCCGCTTATTTGTTATACACCCCAGGCGAGATGTATCTTCCCGACAGATTCGGAAACCAAGTCGAGGCCGATTACTTGCAACTATTGGATCCCTTACATGAGATGCGTGGGTATTCTTGGGGTACTGCGGTGGTCGCCTTCTTGAACAATGAGTTGACAAAATCTTCTAGGGCACTCACTAAGCAAGTTAACGGAAACACATGTCTCTTCCAGGTTTGGATATATGAACGCTTCCCTTCTTTGTTCAAAGACAACTCTTACGTCAAAGTGGATAACAGTGTTCCGGTTCATTTGCCAAGAGCGCAAAGGTACAGTTTTAAGGGTACTCAAGATAAGGAAATGCCGCAAAATCTTATGAAACTCCGAGCCGCCATCGACAATTTGACTGCGGAAGAGGTGATATTTGATCCGTATCGAGAGGATAGAAATCAAGGTTTAATCCCAAGGAGAAATAAAGTTGTTGCATTATACTATGGACCATTGATGACTGTGTTTGAAGGATTTTCAATGTACGATCCACATCGGGTAATGCGACAATTGGGTTACGTAAAAGAAGAACCTCATTTCGATGCAGCAAATCCGGCCTTTACTGTGGATATGAGTGATTGCACCACCTCCCAAAAAGGTATGAACATCTCTTACCTTCCAGCACCAACTCAAGAATATTGGGCTGATAGGCATCGCAGTCAAATCGATGTGAGTCTTTTGGACGAGGTGACCACCGGTCATGAAGCTACTGAGAAATACATGGCGTGGTACTTGGGTTGGGCTCGTCCCTACCGTGATTAGGCCAATGACTACCGAAGAAGCGCTCGTAAGAAGAAGATGGAATGGAAAGACCCAAGAACATTGCTTAAGATATTTGTAAGTATTTTAGAGTTGCTCTTACTATTTTAAGATTGATTGCATTACCGAATCATTCTATTAATTGTTTGTTGTTTAATTGAATATAGAAGGATCAGTTGAAGACCTTTGTGAGGGTGTTGTGTTGCGCAAAAGACAGAGGAGAACCTGTGCAAAGCAAGCACATTGACTATGCTTGCAATGTTGACAATGAGGATGCCCATCTATTGTTCAAGCAACTTCAAGCTGAAGTAAAGGCGGAAGAAAAAGCTATGAAGGAAGCACAAGCCAAGATAAAGGCTGATAAAAAGAGGACTCGTAGTGCTCCTGGTGGTGAAGGTAGCAGCAGTGGTCGTGGTGGTGAAGGTAGCAGCAATGGTCGTGGTGGTGAAGGTAGTGTTCCAAAACGGGGCCGTGGTCGTCGTGGTCGTGGCCAATGAATGCTTTCCTAGTTCATTTCTTTATGTTGTGGTGGACAAATGTTTAAGTTAATGGTGTGGACAAATGTTTTTTTACGGTTTATGGGACATGTTTCGTATTTTGGACAAAAAATGTTGGATTTGTAGTTTTTGAATAAATGGTTTGTTTAGCTATATAAAGTGTCGTATTACCTTGCCGGCATGCTTTTTTTAAGCTACCCTGTCGGCTGTCCCAGGGCCGGCAAGGTTGTGAAATGCCAGACTGCCGGCCCTGTCAACAAAAAATTGTGTAGTTACCAGGGCCGGCAAGGTTGTGAAATGTCATACTGCCGGCCCTTTCAACCAAACAATGTGTAGTTACCAGGGCCGGCAAGGTAATATGATTCCAACCAAGCCGGCGTTTTTGTAGCCGGAAGTGTACGAAAACAGAAACCCTGCCGGCCATATCTTGAAAAAAAACCATTCTTCTGATGCTTAAAATCATGCAAGGTCGGGAGGGAAACAAAACAATAAATGCCGGCGGTATTTTGGCCGGCATGCTAATGAACCCATACATTTCCTACGTTTTTCGACCCTAAGCATTGTAGTAAATTTTGACCACGCCAGCGGGTTCAAAATTCAAATTTTGGCAAGTACAATTGCATTGATTCACTTGTACTTGGACACTATAACGGCCAAATTTGGGCACCATCCTATAAATGCACTACTTATCTCCACAAAACAACACACAACTATTTGCATATACTCTCCAAAGCTCATATCATCACACACTCCATCTAACTCACCCAATAGCTCTCTACACACAAGAAATGGCTTCATTTGATTCTAATGAAGATTTGGCAATCACCAAAGCTTGGTATGCGGAGACTAGAGTTCGAAGGCGGTCCTCCGTAAGGGTGGATTCCACAACCTTTTGGGCTAGGGTTCACAACACTTTTAGCCAAGAGTGTGGGAATCCTAACTCAAGAAGTGTTCAACAAGTGCACGATAGGCACATAGTCATTGAAAATGCGATACTTGCTTATTTAGCTATCCAAAACCAATTTTCAACGCTCCCCACTTTAACTTGTCCATTGAACAATTTGTAAGTATTTTTGTGGTTTATTTTACGTGATCCATGTTGTTTGATCTTCCAACTTAAACCGCACTAACAAAGTAAGTTTGTGTTTTGTTTTTGTAGCATGAAGTCGCCAAAGCGCGCTACTTGGAGGAAAAGGGGGAAGCATTCGCATTCGATGCAAGCTATCAATTCATGGAATCCACAATCCCGGAGTATGCCCCTGAGATGATGGAGGGTGTATCGTCTTCGGAGGAGGAAGATTGATGGCTTTAGAAGTTTTAGTGTAGGTTTTGTGGGTAGACCTCTATGTAAACCCTCGCGAGACTATAACTCGTCCACTAGGGTCGCCTAGGGGTTCAAAAGCTTGATGCATATGCTAAGTGCATTCGTTTTTCCGTCGACAAGGATTAGGTTTTATGTTTCAATCAATGTAGTAACCAAAATTGAATGAATAAAGTAAATTACATCTTCCATATTATGTCAGCCGGCAAGGATTTTTTTTTTTTTTTGCATGCCGAGATTAATATAGCCGGAAGGGTAGGAAATATTTACATACCGACCGCAAGATTGCTGCCCAAGATAGTCGGCGTGTTCTTCATCCGAGGACCATTCCGGCGGATATATGGTCGGCACCTTATTCAAAGTTGACACTGCCGGCGGAAGAGAGATCGGCAACTTATTAAAAGTTTAACATTCCGGCGGATGTATGGTCGGAAGCTTATTCAAACCGCGACCTTGCCGGCTTAATGCATTTTCAAAACCAAAATTTTTGGATCGAAATCGAACGCATAAGACGGATCAAAAGGTTAATCTACTGAATTCAAAATTTCAAAATTTTAATCTAAACTCAATTAATTAACCTAATCAGAATTTTAGTATTAATTAAGGGCATATTAGCCATTTAGAAAAAACAAGGTTAAGGGGTGGCTTGGTTTTACTTCATAATGACCAGATTTTGTCTTATTGGGTATACCCCAATTAGTTTGAGTATACCCCAATCAAGCCGGGCAAAACAACACCTCGGTGAACATCAACGAGTCCATTCTCTCCAAAATCACATTCCCAACAATATGCATTATTGAAGAAATGATAATATTTAGAACAATAAGTTTTCGTCTAATGGGACAAGACTTTTGAGACTAGTATTACACTCTGCACCCTTAAGCAACTTAATTACCTATATATATATATATATATAGTTATCTAATGGTTTTTTTTTTTTTTTTGATGGAAATAGTTATCTAATGGTTAAAGGGGACTGCTTTAAGGCTAGTGAATATCCATGATACCATGGACATGAGCTGATCTAGCATTTTATTAGACTAAAATAAAATGAAGCAGATGAATGTGGCCATTGAAGTTGAAGAGTGTTAAGTATTGAAACTTTAAATCACTCTAACAAGATAAGACGAAGGAAGGTTCCCAATATGCTACCATGCATCATATCAAGGAGATGGCAAAAAAATTTCGAGTGGTTTCTTTTGTTTTAGTTAATCTTTATATGTCATAAACATAACCCACAATATCCGAACTTACAATTTAGCTTGATTGTGTCAAAACCATGATCTGCAAAGCCCGTCTAGTTGGGATGGAGATATCGTAACAAACTTAACTTGTAATTTGAATCCTATCCAGCATTTTGCTATCTTTAAATCTGGCCGGAGCGCCCAAAACATCCTGATGTATTTAGTATCGGACTTGCCTATTTTTCTTAAGAAAAAAAGTTCGACTCAAATTTACCATTTTGGTCCCCCAGTAGGGAGATCACGAGCTTAAATTTATTAGAGCAATTCCTATGGCAATGGCCAAAAACAAAATTTTGTTCAGCCAAGTGGATGGCCAAACTTGGTTTTCCACTATGGGAAAGCACTGGGCGCTTGGTGAACAGACGCGCGAAAATAGCACGGACTTGGGCGTTCGGGACAATGACTTGGGTGACGAGGACGCGACGCCAAAGTTGGGAATCTTTATTCTTTGGCGTTAGGAACGAAGTCTCCAACAGTCGGATCCATAACGCCCACATCTCCAACGGTCGGCTACCTTACCTATAAATTCCTTCTACTCATTTTATTTTCAGTCACACCATTTCACACCACTTCCATTTCCTTCTTCTAAAACTCTTCTAAATTCAAATATTTTGATTACGATATGCATTTAGCGAGAAGAGCGATAAACACTATAAAGAATAAAAGGGATCGAAAAGGTGAATTGTTACTGCTACCTCACACAAATGTAGATTTTTCTCAAAATCGAGAAGAAGAGTTTAATAATCCAATCACGATTCTTTGCTCCATTATTAGTTCCAGGTCATGTGTCGGGGCATAATGAACGATATGAGGAATATCATACCACGAGAGGTGGATTTTCAGAACTAAATGATGTTAATCTTTGTTTACCGCCAGCCGTCCGAGCAAGGGTTGACAGATATCCTTGGCGTGCGCTTTATAAAATAGAGCCTAGATTACATAACAAAAAAATTCCAAAAATAGTGGTAGAAGGTGGTGGAAGACGATGCACACATTTCATTTTCTGGATTTCGAAATTGGTAAGTTTCTTTAAGTTAACTTAACTTAAAAATTTTAAATAATTAAATAATCAAAAGAATTAATCATAGTTGATATTATACTTGTAATAGGAATTACTCCACTTGATTTGTATTTCATTTGTGGGATCCCAAGTGGAAGTGGAGACCCGCCACCATTCGACCAAAGCGAATGGATCTTAAATAGTAAATGGGAGTCACGTTGTTCCTCGTTTATGGAATCAGATATCTCTATTGATAAAAGTCTGAAAGGAAATGTGGTTAGATGTTCGGCCTTGAAGAGTTTCCTAATGAAACCCAAAAACCCAGAAGATGTAGAGGACTATGATGAACTCGAAAGATCGTTTATCTTATGGGTACTGGGTCAGGTCTTCTTTCCAAACTCAACTTCTGTTGCTCATGTCGGTTGGTTTGAAGCATTAGAAGATCTCGACAAAGCACCAGATTATGACTGGGGGTCTGCAATTTTAGGAGAATTGTACTTTGCGCTGGATAAAGCGTCCACGGGCGATAAAAACATCAATGGTTTTTGGAGCATCATAGAGGTAAATATCAAAATTATTATTTTTAAATTTATGAACAAATGTGGATTATTTACTAAAATTATGGAGTAATTTGCAGTATTGGTGGTATATCTACTTCCGTCTTGGTAAACCAATCCTAAAAGATGAGACATATAGATTTCCAATGTTTGACATGTATACGAGGAGAAACATGCAGAAGAACACTTGGTCGGACGTCTACGGTTGCAGTTTTCTGCAGAGAGTACAACAGATGACTCGGAACCACAACAACGTAGTTGTTCGCCCTTACATTCGTTATCCTCAGTATAATCAAGCGCTTGGAGTACGTATTCTTGATTATTCTTCTCGTAGAGTTGTTTTTTACAGTCCGAAATCAAGAAGAGGGGTTTGGTATCTGGGAGAAAGACTGCAGTACCAACTACGAGGTATACTTGTAATTGCAATTAACCCGCCACCACAGATGGAAACCTCTGCATCAGATTTTGTTCAGTTGAGAGTAACCAATTGGGAGAGTTATGAACTAAATACAAGGGAGGTTTTCAGTGATGCGCGGTACCAAAGTTGGCACAACTCAATTGCGAAGCCTGTGATTGGGACACAGAATATGCACGTTTATGGGGTTGATTTCCCAGGGTTATCAAATATGTCCCATAATCCAAATATCATTCCTATCCAACCACCTCCAGAAGAGCCAAGATTTGTGTCTTATCCCAGGACGGGTGCAAGTTCTTCATCTTCCTCGTCAAATATGCCCGAAATTCGTTGGGAGATGCAAAGTAGTTTAGAAGGTGAGCTAACCACGATCCCCATTGTTTCCCAAGGTATGGATATGGAACGTGATTATCCTTACTTCAATGTCACTGCAAGTGAGGATGAAATGCGAAATCAACTAAAGGATCTGCACTGGCTTACAAGACAATTACAGGCGACGCACTTGGAACAAGTGCGGAAATGGCATACAAACACAATGTATAGAATGACTCCAACTCCACCACCAACTGCAAATGATTATGGGCGGCAGTCACATTCTTCCGATTCCAACAGATCATCATGGCACGAAAGCCCAGAAAACAACAAATCAACAATGCACGAAAGTGAAGAAATAATGGTGCGAGAGACACAACATATCCCTCATTCTTCACCACAAATTGTGCCTGTATCTCAACCTCAGGCATATCGGATTGAACCTAGGCGCATTTCATCTTCATTCTCGCCCTACAACCAAAATGTGGCATACAACCTAAATGTGTCATACGACCAAAGTGAATGCTACACACCAGGACCACCACAAACCACAAACCTCTTATATGCTTGGAGGACCGAGTACACATAGTGTTGGACCGAGTACACAGAGTGTTTACCAATCGCCTTATTTTGTTCAGCCAGGTTAGCCAGGTCTATCAGGTCTATCGCCATTTGAAAATTTACAAACTATCTTGTCGGCAAGTCTATCTGCATGTCTATCCCCAGGACTCTCTGAATTTTTGGCTGCTGAAAATAACAATGGGGTAGCTAGAGATAGAGATGAGCGACTTTAGAAATAGCGTTTACATTTGTAGTTTTCGTTTTTGTTTGTAGTTTTCGTTATTGTAATTTTTAATTCTGCTACATTTGTAGTTTTCGTTTTAAAAGTACGATTAATTAAATAAAATTACATATGTTTAAAAGTAACTATTTTACATTGGCTGAACTCAATTACGATGGACTACGCATTACATTAGCTTCACTAATGAGAAGAAGTACTAGGTGGAAACAACAACACCAAGGAAGGGGTTGAAACTGTTCAACACCTTAAGGATTTCAAAACATTTGTCGAAATAAAAAGCCACATTTTTCCATCTTCGCCATTCAGACAACGATCTTGTGACCATCTCAGCATTAGTTTCACCTCTCAGTCGATATCGATTTACGTGTATGGTTAAAGCTACAAACTCTTTTACTTCTTTCTTAATTGTACCAAAACGATGATCTATGTCTTATATAGAACGACGACTCGGATTACGAGTGTCACTGCAGAACCCATCATGAATAACCGCCCAGAAATTCACCCATGGATAGTTTGCTGAAACAAGCTGAGTAAATAAAAAAACATAGTTTCTGCAAATAAATTCATCTTCTTCTTTAGTAAACGGAATTCGCCAAACTGACCGGGGTCGAGACATGTTCAATCAAGAATTGAAAATGAAGAGAAGAATGTTTTGGATAAAAACGCGCGTTTTGGTGGAAAACGTGGGCGTCACCTATGATGTCGCCAGAGTTATTGATCATGGCGCACGCCATTTCAACAGACGCGCGCCTGTTGGAGCGTCTCGCTGTTCAAATGAATTAATCTGTTCACTTGAACATCCATTTTCTTGGTTTGTTCATCCCATAATGGGATCGAAATGAACAAACTCTAACGGGAATTGCTCTTAGCAACTCAATCTGTCTTATGAACAAAAGTCCATTGTGTGGTTCAAAATCACCCTCAAGAATGTTTAAAATTTTACCTAGCAGTGTTATCGACACACCTTCAAAGTACAAGGTCTTACATTTGCCGATGAGAGCTTGCAACTAGTTTTTTTTTAACAGCGATCGAAAATAATTTTCTTGGCCTACCTATCTAATGGACCAAAAATAACTGTCCAAAATGAGTCCGAAGCTATATTTTTGGTTAACGACCATTCATCCACAAAAATATTTACCATTCATGGACTTAGGATCATATCAACACTTACATTTAGACTATCATTAACCAAAATGCATGGTGCCGTTCGCGAACCCAAACTGATCGGATTCGAATCATACGGCCGAATAACTTAAACAATAACTTAAACATGAGATGAGAATCAACCTCACAACCTCCCACTCCCTTCCCCTAGCTCTGAACCACTGGGCGAACGGCTCCTAGATGAAATATTAGAATGACATTTAATATATATTACATTTTTAGCACAAAATATATCACCCACCCTAAAATTCTAAAATTTTATTATTTAATAATGGCGAATTTTGAATACCGAACTCACATTTCTAAAGCAAATTATACACGTACGTATGAGTTCCGAACTACTTTCCAAACAACGAACCATTGACCAACCTTTTAACCGAATCCAACCTATCCGAATCTTTATAATTCCGGTACGTATGCCGTCTCGAACTTCTCCCCGCATCCCGAATTGCTAAGCAGGGTCGATACTCTACTAGATTCGGTCACCCAAACAGGAACAGAAATAGAAGCACGCGGGCCTGACACATCCCATCTTATTTCCTTTCCTACCCTTTCCGTAATTTCAATCCTCTACTCTTTAGAAGCTCTCCCCTCAATTAGGTCTCTTTAAATCCCACAGAGGCTGATCTGAAAATCACGCTCTCCCAATTCATCAAAACCCAATCTCAATCCAATCAATCAATCAATCATGATTTCAGAATTCGTTTACAGAGAATTAACCACAACTCGAAAACTCAACAGCTCCGGCGACAAATTCCCAATCTGGAAAACCAAAATCGACTTCATCCTCTCCGACATCGAAGTCTCATACGTTCTCCAACAACCAAAACCAGATTCACCACCAGACTCCGAAGAACACAAGAAATGGATAATGGACGATTTCACCTGCCGGCACGCAATTCTGGGCACACTGGAAGACGATCTCATAGTCGTATTCGATCACGGATACGATACAGCCAAGGAGATCATGGACGCGTTAGTCCGATTATACGGTGGGAAATCGATCGGTAGGAGTATGTATTTGTTTGAACAGATTAAGAATGTTAAGATCGGTGAGAACGATAATGTGATGGATCATGTGATGAAGATGTGTGGTGCGGGGATTGAATTGGAAAGGTTTGGTATGAATTTACCTCAAGAGATGAGGGTTGTGTTTATGATGGATAGCTTGCCGGAGTCGTGGAGAGAGGCCAAAGATATGTTTATGAAGACGGTGGAAGATGATGAGAGTGAGAGTAAATTGACCGTGGATTCGTTTTTGCAGTTTGTGAAGAATCATGTGGAGTTGAAGAAGTATTTTGAGAGTCGAAAGAATAACGGCGGCGGTGGTGGTGGTGGTGGTGAAGTGATTGAAGGAGGAGGAGAATCATCCACTAATAATAAGAAGCCAAGAAACAGGAACAGAAGAAACAACAATGCAGAGACTTGAAAACTTGAAGCAAAGGTGAGCTGTTACTGAAATTTGCCTAATTATCCACTTGAATCCTTGTCTGAGTACCCATTGATTCGTTTTGCAGGAATGGACCTCGATTACGAAAGGTTTGGAGCACTGGAGGAAAATGTTGAGACTACTAGAGGTGTTAGAATTATGGAGTAGAGTTTGAGACTAGTGTAGTATTAGTTAATGTGTTCTGTTTCTGCTGTGATGATCTTTAAGACTCTGAATTAAGATCATCAATGTATTTTAATGTCTATTGTACTATAATTGAAGGTTGAAGGTTGGAAATGTCTGAAATAACTCAATTGTTTTCTTATGGCCATATATACATCTCTTGCAACCCTTTCTGCTCACTATTTTTTACTTTGTAGTATGAATATCCTTTGGCTTTTGCAGTGCTGGGAGCCTAGCCTAGGCCAGGAGGTGGATGGTGGTTTCCCTCTTTGGTCACGAGTCTAGTAACCAATTATTCTTATCAACTTTTTGCGGCAACACTTGGCCTGATTATCAGGTGACACATGCTGCAATATCTTTTTAAGGTTGTGAAACTTGTCAAATGTGGAGAGTGTTGCTGCAACAGGTGGAGGCTTATAGCTCTGTCATGCACTTTACCTCATAAAACAAAGCTTTTCACTTTGGAGGTGAGACCAAGATGATATCCGTCTCTCATTCTCTCTTTGCAAACTTATTGTAGAAGAAGGATCACTGAAATTTCTTCAAATTGATGGATGCCCCTCACCATCAAAATGTGCATACTGTAAGATCCCATGGAGCTAGAGTTGCTAGATCACATATATATGATTGGATTATACTGTTTCTTCTTATGGTGTTATACCTCATTATTTACCTGGTTCATCCATTTCGTCGTTATGTTGGAAGGGATATGATGACTGATCTCAGATTTCCCTTGAAAGAAGTCACAGTCAGATTCTGGGTTGTTCCACTATATGCAGTTGTGCTACCTCTCATTATTTTTCTTGGGTTTTATTACAGGAGGAAAGATGTGTACGATCTGCACCATAGTATACTTGGTCTTTTATTCACTGTATTCGCAACTGGTGTCTTAACAGAGGCAACAAAGAATGCAACCGGAAGACCTCGGCCGGTTTCTTTTGGCGTTGTTTTCCGGATGGCCAAGATTTTTATGATCTAGCAGGGGATGTTATTTGCCATGGAAAGGAGAGTATGATTAGGGATGGATATAAGAGTTTTCCAAGTGGCCATGCTTCATGGTCATTTGCTGGCCTAACTTTTCTTTCATTATATTTGGCAGGCAAAATCACTGCATTTGACCAAAGAGGTCATGTTGGGAAACTATGTGTTGTTATTTTTCCTTTGCTGGTTGCATCTGGTGTTGCCATAACTCTAGTAGACGATTACTTTCATCACTGGGTTGATGTGTTTGGTGGAGCTATTCTTGGTCTGATAGTTGCAACAGTTTGTTACCTGCAGTTTTTCCCACCTCCATACCACACTCAAAGTTGGGGACCTTATGCATATTTCCGGATGTTGGAAGAGTTGCGGCGTAGTAATAATGGTGCACGACAAGAACCACGAGGGGAACAGATTAACACAACAGCACATGAGGAGTCTCAGATGTTGGACGAATTGGAAGCGGGTAAGAGATGATCAATTTTGTTGTCATTACTTTACAAAGTTTTTTTTTGAATCAAATGAACTCATGTATTGTTATCTATAAACTTTTATCAAATTGAGCAAATCAGAACTCAATCAGTTTTTTAGTTCAACTTCCAGTTCAAAAAAGATTTGACTTAATTCTATATTTGAGATCGAAATTAAGACATTACAGTAGTTGGGAAAAAACATTCAAGTAGCAGAAAACTTGAAACAAAGAAGACGAACTAATCCGATTCGATTTTGACCCATCAACTCATATCATATTTTTGAACACATTCATAGATAGGAAGAATAAGAATTCTGGTTGTGCTGGCTGTTGGGGTGGAGGAAAAGAATAAGAGGTGGAAGTTGAAGGGAGTATGCCTGGGGGGTGGGGTGGGGGTGGGGGTGGGGGTGGGAATCAAGATAACCAAAGTAACAAAAGAGTTTGTGTTTTCATCCGAAAGAAAAAGAAAGAGGTTCTATTTTTGGTTTATTTGTTAATTCTTATTATTCGATTTCTTCCTGTACTTCAACTATGGCTCATTAGCTTTCTTCCTGTAGCGTGGCAAAATTGAAAAAGTGAAAGTATCACTTTTCCTGAAATGGAGGTAGTATATGGAGGACAAAGGTCTTCTTTTATAGACAAGTTTACAGCTAGGGGATGATCTGATCCGGTGAAGCTAGGTAGAGTTCAAGAGGGTTGAAGAGGGTTTGGTATGAGATGATGTTAAATTCATTGTTTCTAGACAAGGACTGGGAAAGAATCATCAAGTAGCTAGTGAATACTTGTCATCTTTTAATTGGTGTGTTAAATACGTAGGGCATGGTTTGATAAATACTACGGATTGTTAAGTTTCAAACAGCATCTATCAGAAGAGCAAATGTCATGAAGAAGTTTTTTCTCGTTAGGGGCTACTGCCATGAATTGCATACATCAGTGTTATGCCGTTTAATTTATAGCGGCCGGTCATAATTTATAGCGACCGGTAAATAGATCTGCAAAGGTAGAATTTACGTAGTAGGGTAATTTATTGAACTTTGACAGTTTGTGTCTGGTTATGGTGGTGGACCTATTATTATCCTAGGTCTGACAGTGGCAATAATATGTTACCTGCAGCTTTCCCACCTCCATATCATGCTCAAGGATGGGGTCCTTGCGCATATGTTCGGTTGCACGGACGCTCCATTTTCTGAGCAGTGTCCGCGTCCGACTCGCGACGGACACGGGACGCGTGTGGGACGCTGACACAACTCGTGTCCGATGCACTAATTTGCGCGTCCTGCGCGTGTTTGGTTTGGACGCACCAATAACTCGGGTTTGACGCTTATTTTTTTTCATTTTCAGTTCAACTTTTTCCTTTATTTTTACTATTATTAACTAAATGAAGAAAGACAAACATTTAAATCAATCATTTAGGTCTTTATTAGGGTTTTGTTATTGGAAATGACATCACTTGGGTCTTTATTACTGGAAATGACATCACTTGGGGCTTTATTAGGGTTTTGTTAATCTACGAATGCATTTTGATTGTGCCATGTGTTCATAATAATTGATTGTTTGACCTGCGGCGTGTATAAACAAATGATATCTTCTTTTCTTTTGAAATTTATACACATGTAGCATCATTTTCTAATTTTTAGGATTGAAACACCTGACTTTGTTGCATAAATACATGATTATATATATAAATAATATATAAATAGAAGACTTTCGGTAATGCCTCTGGACAACTTGTGAACTTTAACAAGTCAAGTGTTTTCTTCAGTGCAAAAGTACCCCAAAGATTTTGCAGGATATTATCTAGAAGACTGAAGGTTCAAAGGATGAATCCAAATGAAAGGTACCTTGGAATTCCATTAATAATAAGGAAGAAAAAGACAGATTGTTTCTCTTATTTGGTTGACAATGTTAAAGGAAGACTATCAACTTGGAATGGCAAGATAATGACACATTGTGGCAAGTCTTTGATGATCAGAACTGTGACAAACACTATACCTGTTTATTCCATGAGTTGTTTACAAATCCCAGTTGAAACTATCAAGCAAATGGCAGCCTTACAAAGAGATTTTTGGTGGGTATTGACGAAAAGAGAGGTACATATACTACCTCATGGAAGTATTTAGGTACGCATAAAGATATTGGAGGTCAAGGCTTTAGAGATTTAAGGATTCTAAATCAAGCTCTTCTTGTAAGAGCTTCCTGGAGATTGTGCACAAATTCTGAAGAGCCTTGGGCAAAGGCAATACAGGCAAAGTACTTCCCAGCTACTAGCCTCTTATATGCTAGTCTTAAAACTGATTGCTCATGGTCTTGGAGAGGAATGCAGCATACTTTTGCTTTCTTAAAAGCTAACATTTGTTGGAGAGTGGGAACAAGTAATAAAATAAAGATTTGGCTGGATATATGGATAATGGGATTGGATACTCCTCCAAGTCCAAGGAATCAAGATAACCAAAGTAACAAAAGAGTTTGTGTTTTCATCCGAAAGAAAAAGAAAGAGGTTCTATTTTTGGTTTATTTGTTAATTCTTATTATTCGATTTCTTCCTGTACTTCAACTATGGCTCATTAGCTTTCTTCCTGTAGCGTGGCAAAATTGAAAAAGTGAAAGTATCACTTTTCCTGAAATGGAGGTAGTATATGGAGGACAAAGGTCCTCTTTTATAGACAAGTTTACAGCTAGGGGATGATCTGATCCGGTGAAGCTAGGTAGAGTTGAAGAGGGTTTGGTATGAGATGATGTTAAATTCATTGTTTCTAGACAAGGACTGGGAAAGAATCATCAAGTAGCTAGTGAATACTTGTCATCTTTTAATTGGTGTGTTAAATACGTAGGGCATGGTTTGATAAATACTACGGATTGTTAAGTTTCAAACAGCATCTATCAGAAGAGCAAATGTCATGAAGAAGTTTTTTCTCGTCAGGGGCCACTGCCATGAATTGCATACATCAGTGTTATGCCGTTTAATTTATAGCGGCCGGTCATAATTTATAGCGGCCGGTAAATAGATCTGCAAAGGTAGAATTTACGTAGTAGGGTAATTTATTGAACTTTGACAGTTTGTGTCTGGTTATGGTGGTGGACCTATTATTATCCTAGGTCTGACAGTAGCAACAATATGTTACCTGCAGCTTTCCCACCTCCATATCATGCTCAAGGATGGGGTCCTTGCGCATATGTTCGGTTGCACGGACGCTCCATTTTTTGAGCAGTGTCCGCGTCCGACTCGCGACGGACACGGGACGCGTGTGGGATGCTGACACGACTCGTGTCCGATGCACTAATTTGCGCGTCCTACGCGTGTTTGGTTTGGACGCACCAATAACTCGGGTTTGACGCTTATTTTTTTTCATTTTCAGTTCAACTTTTTCCTTTATTTTTACTATTATTAACTAAATGAAGAAAGACAAACATTTAAATCAATCATTTAGGTCTTTATTAGGGTTTTGTTATTGGAAATGACATCACTTGGGTCTTTATTACTGGAAATGACATCACTTGGGGCTTTATTAGGGTTTTGTTAATCTACGAATGCATTTTGATTGTGCCATGTGTTCATAATAATTGATTGTTTGACCTTCGGCGTGTATAAACAAATGATATCTTCTTTTCTTTTGAAATTTATACACATGTAACATCATTTTCTAATTTTTAGGATTGAAACACTGACTTTGTTGCATAAATACATGATTATATATATAAATAATATATAAATAGAAGACTTTCGGTAATGCCTCTGGACAACTTGTGAACTTTAACAAGTCAAGTGTTTTCTTCAGTGCAAAAGTACCCCAAAGATTTTGCAGGATATTATCTAGAAGACTGAAGGTTCAAAGGATGAATCCAAATGAAAGGTACCTTGGAATTCCATTAATAATAAGGAAGAAAAAGACAGATTGTTTCTCTTATTTGGTTGACAATGTTAAAGGAAGACTATCAACTTGGAATGGCAAGATAATGACACATTGTGGCAAGTCTTTGATGATCAGAACTGTGACAAACACTATACCTGTTTATTCCATGAGTTGTTTACAAATCCCAGTTGAAACTATCAAGCAAATGGAAGCCTTACAAAGAGATTTTTGGTTGGTATTGAAGAAAAGAGAGGTACATATACTACCTCATGGAAGTATTTAGGTACGCATAAAGATATTGGAGGTCAGGGCTTTAGAGATTTAAGGATTCTAAATCAAGCTCTTCTTGTAAGAGCTGCCTGGAGATTGTGCACAAATTCTGAAGAGCCTTGGGCAAAGGCAATACAGGCAAAGTACTTCCCAGCTACTAGCCTCTTATATGCTAGTCTTAAAACTGATTGTTCATGGTCTTGGAGAGGAATGCAGCATACTTTTGCTTTCTTAAAAGCTAACATTTGTTGGATAGTGGGAACAAGTAATAAAATAAAGATTTGGCTGGATATATGGATAATGGGATTGGATACTCCTCCAAGTCCAAGGGAAGAAATAAATGACAGTGAAGATTACATATGGGTTAAAGAACTCATAAAACCAGATGGGAAAGAATGGAATTTGCAGCTCCTTCAACATCTCTTTGATCTGCTAACTGTGGATATGATTACAAAAATGAGAATCTCTCCAGCTGTGGAGGACAAGTTAATGTGGAAACTTACAAGGCATGGGGTTTCACTTTAAAATCAGTTTACAAGAAGATTTATGAGATAGTCTGGGTGATGTTCAAGTCTCAACTGAGATACAAGGCACCACAGTTAAATGGAAGGAATTATCGGATGTGAATAGTTGGCCTAGAGTAAAACACTTCTTTTGGAAATGTCTGTCAGATATTCTTCCTACAAGAGAAAAATTAGCAAGAAGTTGCAGATACATCAATCAGCAATGTCCAATGTGCAGTCAAACTATTGAAAGTTCTCTCCATATATTATTCTTATGTCCTTATGCAAGAGCTGTGTGGATGGAGATTCCAGGAGGTAGTTCATTCTTGCAAAGACCACATAATTCTGTCAGTGAAATCTTTCAAAGCTGGCTTTTACAACAAAAGCAAAAGGGTACAGATGAAAACTGGATTAATCTTGGTATGGTTGTTGCCTGGAGCATATGGAATGATAAATGTGAGACTGTCTTTCAAAAAAAAACACAAGACCCAAGAGTAACTAGGAAAGCAATATGTTTTGCAAATTATATTGGCAGTCTTCACAGGAACACAAGCCAATATCAGCAGACATCTCATGGGAATGTGCAATCCATTGATAATTGGAAACCACCACAGATGCCTTTCTTAACTATAAACTGTGATGGTTCTTATGATCCCAATACAGGACCAACTGGTACTGCTTGTATTTTGCGTGATTGTGCAGGTACTTGGAGGGGGAGCGCAGCAAACTGCTATGCAAGGATAAAGGATGCAAAACAAGCTGAATGCCTGGCATTTCTTGATGCTGTCAGATGGAGTGAATCGTTGCAACTTACAGAAGTGATATTTGTAACGGATTTGAAGAATATTGCTGATTACATCAACAAAGAGTCACCGGTCATAGCATGGGAAAATGAAGGCATTCTGCTAGATGCTTTACATGTTTTAAAGTCAATTCAGTGCTGGGAATGTAGGTACATCCCAAGGAAATGTAATAAAGCAGCTGATAAGCTAGCAAAATTCAGTAGGAAGTTTAGAATTAGTAAAATTTGGTCAGATGTTCCTCCTAATATTATAGAGGATCAACTCTTGTTAGATTGCTCTCACATTTAATAAAATCCCATTTGTTTGCAGCAAAAAAATAAATAAATAAAATATGTATATACGTGTCCGCATCCTAGTTTTTTAAGAATTTTATAGTGTCCATGTCGTGTCGTGTCCGCGTCAACGCGTCCGCGTCTGTGCAACCCTTGAGGCGGAATAGTAATGGTGCAGTACGACGACTAGAAGCACAAAGTGAACAGATGATTAGCTTTGAATCGTGCCGGTTTTCGCTGATAATGCATAATAACACTAAAAGTTGCACGTACGGATAATGCCTAGTTTCCCATCCCCACGACCCAAAAGTGGCACAATTGTAGGTTCCCAATCCGCGTATTTTTTTTTTGAACCGGAAGGTTTCCTGAATATACGCGCAAATTGGTTGTTTCCTAAAATAGTCATGAAGAAGTTTTTTCTCGTCAGGGGCCACTGCCATGATCAGTGTTATGCCGTTTAATTTATAGCGGCCGGTCAAATAGATCTGCAAAGATAGAATTTACGTAGTTGGGTAATTTATTGAACTTTGACAGTTTTTTTTTTTGGGACAGTTTGTGTGTAGCTTTCCCTGGAAATGCTTAATTGACCGACGATATCTCCCGACAATTACCCCGCAAGAAAGAGAGGTTAGGGATCCACATCACAGGACTCTTATCCCAATGTTTAGAGCACTACCAAGAACGGTCGGATTTCCAGTGGGGACATAACGCGGGATTTACGCGCAGTAAGTGTATCACTTCTGGAAATGCTTAATATACCGACGGCAAATCCCGGCAAACGTCCCGCAAGACACAGAGTTGTGGGCCCTACTTTAACCTTTTATAACCTAGATGCTAGAACGGCTGCCCAACTACCACACGATCCCCTATCAGGATTTGTCGGGATATTTCGTGGTCAGTGTAGCACTCCTCGTATCACTTCCGAGCTTTCCCACCTCCATATCATGCTCAAGGATGGGGTCCTTGCGCATATGTTGGAGGAGTTGAGGCGGAATAGTAATGGTGCACGTACGGCGACTAGAAGCACAAAGTGAATCGTGCCGGTTTTCGCTGATAATTGCATAATAACACTAAAAATTGCACGTACGGATAATGCCTAGTTTCCCATCCCACGTACCCAAAAGTGGCACAATTGTAGGTTCCCAATCCGCGTATTTTTTTTTTAAAACTGGAAGATTTCCTGAATATACGCGCAAATTTGTTGTTTCCTAAAATAATTTTGGTCAGCCGAGATACTCTAGCCTTTGATAACGATTCAAAACTAAGAAAGTCATTGCCAAGATTTTCGCATGATAACATATATTCTTCATCTTCAGAATTACCAAGATCTGTATTCAAACTTTTCTGCCGTTCTGGTGTGTATTTCTCAGTGATAAACATCTTTTCATCTGAAATGGGGAAGTCTCATACCTCCAAAACTAAGCGTATAATGTCAAGCTGCTCAAGGTCACTACCAGAAGAAATCATACATGACATACTTTCATGGTTACCGGTCAAATCAATAGCAAGATTCAGGTGTGTTTCTAAGTATTGGTGTAATGATTTATTTAAAAGCCAAAGTTTTATAAAACTTCATCTTGAACATGCTGTTCAAATGAATAAATATAATCTCTTGGTTACCAACTTCGGAGCTGATGAATCAGACCCTAAAGAAACTTTTCTCTGTTCCATAGATCATACTGTGTTATCGTCACAATCTAAACGATTTCAATCTAGACAATTTTTAGGTCACGCTGTGGGTATTAATTTTCGAAATACCATCACTGCAGTGGTTGGTTCTTGCAATGGTTTGGTTTGCATACACTTATACGATGAAGATGATATTTTCATATGGAACCCGTGTACCAAAGAATATAAACAGGTACCAGAAACTCCAATTGATTTTCCTCTTGATGCCGAAGAAGGAATGGAACATAAAGTATATGGGTTTGGTTATGATTGTGAAATTCAGGATTATAAGCTGGTAAGAATTGTGGGGTTTGATGGATGTCCGGTTTCTGAAGCTAGAGTGTATACGTTAGGGTCGAATACATGGAGGAATCTAGGTTTCATTCCGTATGATTTTTCGTGCCCAAGTCTTGGAAAAGACGAAGGGTGCCTTCTTAACGGTGCACTACATTGGATTGTCAGTGTTCCTCAAACTGAAAATGATCCCTTTGGTGTTGCTGGGCTTCTCGTTTCTTTTAATATTTGTAATGAAAACTTCCATGATATCCCATTACCTAACAACTATCCATCCTTGTCAGAGTTGGGTTTGTGGGAAGGGAAACTATGCCTACTCCATCAGAATCACGAGGAAGATCGTGAGATATGCAAGCATCATGGCGATCATGTTGATGTGTGGACAATGAATGATAATATTTGGAGTAAACTACCGAGTATTACTGCACAACTAACGGATCTCCATTACAGAAGGCCCTTTCAAACTCTTCCAAATGGCGAAATCCTATTTACAGGTGGACCAAACAAGGGAAAGGGCTATGGTTTAATTTCCTATGATGCAAAGCATAATAGAAGTAGAGTTTTGAAGATACATGGTTTTCCTGAAAGCTTTGACGTGGAAACTTTTATCGGGACTTTAGTTTCAGTTAACTCTGGTACTTATCTTGCGCAACAACAAGGAAGCGAGGAAGCACATGATGACTGATGTTTTCATTTTCACACTAAAAAAATGGGTGATTATTGGAGGTGATTTTTGGCGCGGTGGATTATTCGAGTACCAGAGTGGATTCAGGCGCATAACGGTGATAGAATGGTATTTGGTAAATTTAGAAGCAATTTCTATGCAACTTTTTTTATAGTGATTTTGAATTTTCATGTATGAATAAATGCAGAAACTGATTCTTTTATCAACTCTAGTTAAGTCACCTTTACATTTTGATGGTTGCTCGAACAGTTTCGTGGGCAGCTTGTAGTTTGTTATGAGATTGGATTCTATGTTCAAGTTTTTGATTTACTGCATCAAAAGAAACTGTTGGTAACATAATATTGAAATCTCTGGTTGTAAAAATAGACAATGTACTTTAAAGTTAAATAATTTGGTTCTTCTGAAACTTGGAAATGAATCACATAACCCCAAGCTTCTGCTCCATATTTCCCAGCCTTCGAAAGATGCACAATTTAAAAAGATAACATAGTACCTTGGTTCAAGATCTGCCTCTTATGAATGATATTATATTACTCGGGTATTGATTATATTACTAAACGGTTGAAATATCAGTAGAAATGACTCTACTCATATTTTTAAACACACATTTATAGATTCGAAGAATAAGAATTGTTGTTGTGCTGGCTGTTGGGGTTGTTGTGTTGTGGTGGAGAGAAAGAACAAGAGGAGGAGGAAGTTGAAGGGAGTGTGCTAGGGGGCTTGGGAATCAAGATAACCAAAATAACAAAAGAGTTGGTGTTTTCATCTGAAAAACTAAGGAAAAGAGAGAGGAAGGTTCTTTTTTGGTTTATTTCTTAATTTGATTTCTTCCGGTACTTCGAACATGTGGCCATCCCAGTATAGGCCTTTCCTCTTGCATATGTGCATTTTCCGAGTCCGCTCATACCAAATATACTGCTTCCATCTATCACCACGATAATATCAACCTACGAGATAACTGAAAAGCATTTGAAGAGAAAAGGGTTTATTTTCTTTGTGATGCGGTTTGTGTAAGAACTCTAATGTTGTACGTGTTATCGAACACGAAAGACATACGTCTTCTTTTACAGACAAGTTACAGCTAGCAGGCGATCTGATGAAGCTGGGTAGAGTTAAAGAGGGTTTGGTATGAGATGATGTCGAATGCATTGTTTCTAGACAATGACTGGGAAAGAATCATTCGGTAGTTAGTGACTTCGATTTTTAGCTTCTAGGAGCCTTCCTCTTTCTCAAAACTGCATGCTGCCATGAGCTGATGCTGATTTTATTTATTGTGTGAGCCAAGCTATTTCATGACAGAAATAGTTTGTTGTCCTACCTCAATATATAAGCATTGCTTTCAAATATTTCCTGAAATGTAAGGCTAGCTCCAACTACTGGTAAACTAGATGCTGCTAATTTTTCTTCCTTGAAAGATACTCTCTACCAAACATCCTTATCATCTTTTAATTGCTGTGTTAATTACGTAGGACATGGTTTGATATTGTTACGTATCAACTGCATGATGATCTACATCTATCAGAAGAGCCTAATTGTCCTAAAGAGGATTAGGAGCTACAGCCTACAACCTACTACTATCAATTCGGTCTGTATTACGCCATTTAATTTCTTGCGTGTTATGGCTAACTACATACTTGTAGCATGGTATGGTAATTTATTGAACCTTCACAGAGTACTAATTTATTGGTTATGGTGGAGGCGAGCATACGGTGGCAACAATTTGTTACATGCAGTTTTACCCACGTCCATATCATACTCAAGGATGGGGGGCGTCATGCATATTTCCGGTTGTTGGAAGACTTGCCGCCAGAGTACTAATGGTGCACGACAAGAACCACGAAGTGAACAGATTAACAGAGCGGCATGTATCGAAATTTAAGACATAACAGCTGACAGAAAAAACATTCAGTAGCATAAAACTTAAACGAGGAAGATGAACTTATCCGATTACCCATTAACTCATATTCGATCCATATTTTGAAACATGTACACATTCATAGAATCATAGATTCCAAGAAGAATAAGAATTGTGGTTGTGTGTTGGCTGTTGTGGTGGAGGAAAAGAATAAGAAAGAGGAGGAAGTTGAAGAGAGTGTGTTAGGCGGGTTGGGAATCAAGATAACCAAAATAACAAAAGAGTTGGTGTTTTCATCCGAGAAACGAAGAAAAACAAAGTGAGGAACGTTCTGTTTTTGATTCTTCTTGTACTTCAACCATGGCGCATCATCTTTCTTCCTGTAGATGGAGATAGGTGGCCATTTATCCCACTATAGGCCTTTTCCGAGTCCGCTCGTACCAAGATCATATCATGGTAAGCCATGCCTTGTGGTTCCGCCCCTCCTACCGTAAGAGAACCATTTCTTATTCAACTCTGCAACATATATATTAGCTTGTTCAAAAGCATTTAAACCAAGGTGAAAACCCTGAGAACGCTAATCTCCTCCATCAACTCATTGTTTCATGTCTTTAAACTCGATCAGCCGGTGACAGACATACCCACACAACCTTTTCAAGGAATCGGAAATATCCGAGTAATAGTGTAGTGACTCGGTAAACCACAATTTTCCGAGTCCGCTCATACCAATTATCAAGATAATTTCCAACAATAATACTCTTATCCAACGAGAAAACATCTGGACTTGGTGTTCCTTTTTCTATTCTAGTCATCTCTGGTGCTAAATAACCCAGCATTTTATAACTAAACACATGACAGGTATATCTGTAACGCTGCAACAATTTAAAGGCCCACTTGGTTTGGAAATCTTCCAACTGCTTAGCACAATTCATCGGTATCAATCCACACATTTTATCAACATGAAGATAAAGTTAGAGACTCACTGGATTAAATCGAGACTCAAACAAGCTTGTTCCCCGAGAAACATACATTGACTGCCATTATGAACTAAACAAACTGCATGCAGAAACAAAAGAATGAACTAGGCAAGAGACCTACCAGATAAATTTGTGAAGAACTTGAAGAGAAGGCTTTTTTTTCTCGTAATGAAGAAGATAAAGGTAATGATTGTAATTGCATATGTTATCGAATACAAAAGAGAGATGGTTCTTATTTTTATAGACAAATTACAGCTAGCAGTTGGTGATGGTATATTAGGTGTGTTGGATGGTACCCACGTGAACATATACAGTGGCCAGATTATTTTGTTTGTGTAGTATCTTCTACATCTTTTTTTACTACCTTCCATCGAAGTCTCTCCCTCAAGTCAACCACCAACTTTTTTAGCTTTAGGAGCCTTCCTCTTTCTAAAAACTGCTTAATTCCATGAGCTGGTGCCGAATTTATTGTATGAGCCAAACTATTTCATGGCAGATATAGCCCGTTCTTTGTCCCTAAATGCTGCTAATTGGGGTGCCAACACTTAGCTAGCTACCTGCAGTTTTTCCAATATCGTATTCGAGGATGGAACCTTATGGTGCACGACTAGAACCACAAAACAGATTAACTCAACAATACATAATGAGTCTCGGAGTAAGATTTACTTTTGTTGTTATTTTGCAAAGTTGTCTATAAATAAAGTAGAATGAGGCCGATGTCACTGTAGTACAGTGGTAAAGTTATTGGGTGATGATACCAGTGACTTAAGTTTGAAACTCGCTAGCATCAAATTCTTTACCGATCAAAAAAAAATAAAAAATAAATATGAGCTCATGTATTCCATAATTTATAGGAAATAACGCTTCATGCATCCCACCAACGCCCGTTTCTCATTTCCGTAGCGCCATATCCATTTTGCATGTAGGGCCTTACTAACAAGCTGCAGTTTTTTTTATCCCTACACCTCCTCTGGATTTTGCCTTGCTATCTGGACGGGCTTAGGCTATACATTATGCCTGCCCCATTTCCTTCTAAGAGTTTTTTGAATTTTGGATAGCATCTTCTTCTTCTTTTTTTCTTAAATATACGCGCCAATCCGGTTGTTTCCTATAAATTGATAACCATCGTTGTTTTCTGAACATATTCTCCGGAATTGCCAAGATTTTATCATGAAAAAGATTCACTAGGAATTCTGAATTCATAAACATCTTTTCAACTGGAACAGGATGGAGTTCATACCTCGAAAAGAATGTCAAGGTCGGAAGAAACCATAGAAAACATACTCTCATGGTTTTCAAAAAGAAAGCAAACAATGTCAATAAGGTCACTGCCGAAAGAAATCATAGAGAACATACTCTCATGGTTCTTCAACAGAAAGCATAGAATGGTAAGGTCACTGCCGGATGAAATCATAGAGAACATACTCTCATGGTTACCAGTCAAATCAATAGCAAGATTCAGGTGTGTTTCTAAATACTGGTGTAATCATCTATTTCAAAACCCTTACTTAATAAAACTTCACCTGAAACATGCTACTCAACTGAACAATTATAATCTCTTAGTGCCCAACTACTTAACCGATGAACAACTACCTACGGATACGGAAACTTACCTCTATTCTATAGATCATAATGTTTCATCGTCATTATCTTCACAATTATCAGGTCAGGCTGTGAGAATTGATTTTCCATTTATGACAACAAAATCCCTTCCTCGATTTTTTGGTTCCTGTGATGGTTTGGTTTGCATAAAACCATGCAGTCGTGATGATTCGGTTTGCATATGGAACCCGTTTACCAAAGAGTATAAACAAGTACCAAAAACTCCAGTTGAATTTCCTCCTGGAATGGATTTTCGTAGAATTTCATATGGTTTTGGTTATGATCGCAAAATTGAGGATTATAAATTGTTACGAATTGTGGTTTTTTTTGGAGCTTCAGTTTCTGAAGCTAGGGTGTATATATTAGGATCGAATACATGGAGAAACTCTTGGTTTCATTCCTTATACTTTTTCTTTTGGGCATAAATCTGTCTGTCTTCTCAACGGTGTTATATATTGGATTGGTTGTGTTCGCAGTGGAAACAAATCTTCTGGTGTTATGGTTTCTTTCGATATTTGTAATGAAACGTTCCGAGATATACCATTACCTGGATACCATTTACATGAGCACGATTTCATGTCAGAACCGGGTTCGCTGGAATGGAAAGTTTGCATGCTTGGTAGGAATCACAAGAAACATCCGGATATATATAAGCAACATAATTTTCGTATTGATGTGTGGACAAGGAACGATAACACTTGGAGTAGGTGTATGGCCATTAGTACTGCACGACTAAAAGACATCTATTTTAGAAGGCCATTTCAGACTCTCCAGAATGGTGAAATCCTATTTGAAGGTAAACCAAGGGAGGAAGAGGATGTTGGTTTGGTTTCTTATGACCCGGAACTTGAAAGAGTTAGATTTTTAAAGATACGTGGTATTTCGGACGTCTTTGTGCGGGAAACATATGTTGGGACTTTGGTTTCACTTTACACTGGCACATATAGGGAGAAGGAAAACGGGAAACAAATGACGACCTGATGTTTTTTGCACTAAAGAAACCGAAACAGAAATGGGTGATTGTGGGAGATGATTTTTGGTGGATTATTCAAAAACCAGAGTGCATTCAGGCGCATGGTGGTGATAGAACGGCATTTGGCAACTTTCGAAGTAACTTGTATGCAAATTTCTTTTGTAGTGATTTTGAATTGAATTTACATATATGAATAAATGTTGAAACTGTTACGGGACTAACGGTCCATGGATGTGCGGTCCAACTAGATTTCTAGGGTTGTATATAAAGGAAACTATGTAATGTTTCTATTCTAATCTCCTAATAAGATTGTTCTTCACCTTCATCTATAATTCTCCTAAAACACGTTATCATGCACGAAACTATACCGCAGAGCTAGGTTGAATCAATTGACTTTTTATGTATTTTTTCTACATGGATGATTTACATCAACACAGTTACACAATTATCGACAAGCTAATGTTGGAATCAAATCAGCTAAGTTGTATCTACTTTCTCTAAAAAAAAATTCTCTTCCTAATTTTGATTTTGGCATGTCTGCATATACATCCTAAATCCGTTTGATTTGATCTCGTTATGTGTATATGCAAATAAAATCAATCCGTATGCAAATAAAATTCCATAATATCCTTATGCAAATCCCATAATCAATAGTGATCACATTTTAGGATATAATATATTCATTAATGTTATTATACTATGGATTACATTTTGTAATAAAATATTTCCTCCGTCCTATTTTAGATGAAGGGGAAGGGTTTTTTCTAGTACCAAAATAAACGAAGGTTTCCATAATTTTCACACTTTCTTCCTAATTTGACCCTGCATTGGAATCAACCACTAGAAACAAGCAACAAAAAACTAGGAGATTTAAATATTTTAACAATTATTAATAAGGGATATATATGGAAAACAAATTAATCTCTTTCCATTTTCTTAATCTACGTGAAAACACCTTCCCCTTCATCTAAAATAGGACGGAGGGAATATATTTTATAATATTTTATATTGTGGACTGATTATGCGATCCTGAAACAAAGGAGTAAGCCGGTTCGTCTTCGCTCTTCTGTTCGGGAAAGAAGATCTATGAAAGAAAGATCCCCGGTCCCATCCGAGCTACCCGGTCTGGTCCGAACCAACTCGGTCCGGTCCAAGCCAACCCTGTCCTCTTCCGTTCCATTTTGGATCTGGTTGTCCCATCCTGTTGCGTTCCAGCTTGGTTCTGTACTGTGATTAAAGTTGTTCCGGTTCTGGCTATACATATACCGTGGGAAGGCTCACTTAAGGTATGTAACCAACTTGGGTTTTTAAATTGAATAATGCTGGCTTACCTTTTTTTTTTTTTTTTTTTTTTTTTTTTTTTTTTTTTTTTGGAACACGCTAGTTCTGTTTTTTTTTTTTCTTAGGATAAGTCTATAATATATAAACGGTCAATTTAAATTATTACCGTTAATCTCGATCGTTAAGAATTTTGGTCTTAATGTTATTTTGTTCCCTTGAATATGATATTGGCTATAGTTGAATGGTGTATTTTGTTCAATTGGTTGTATCAACTCGATTCAAATATATTTATTTAGGGTTTTGAATCACTTAAACACTATTATTGTGTACGTGATATTTTTTTCCCAAAATTTGAATGTCTCGTGGAATGTAATCCACTTGTTCGACTATTGATCTGTCAGTAGTTTCAAAACATACATTCAAATAAAATCACATGTATTCCAATTTGGAGAAACTCACAAAAGATGATATGAGTCAGAAAATTTCCATTTCTCTACTTCATCCATGATACTAACGAACCAGTATATGTTAAAGTATGACAACAAGAGAACTGTCTTTAGTAATCTATTCAACCTAAAGTAATTGGTTGACATGTGTAGTGAGATTCTCTTGGCCTGTTGAGATAAAGAAATTTCTCAAATTAAGCTAAATGTAGCAAAATAGAAAATGGAAAAGAACCCCGAAGTAATGAGGGTTAGACGTACCTACTCATATAAAGCATGTAAAAAGAAACATATATATATATATATATATATATATATATATATATATATATATCATGAGACAAAGATGCATTTTTCCCCCGAGTAATGACCCCAAAATACAGGTATCAACTGAATATGAGATGAAGCAAAGATGTAATTTTAGCTCTCACCAAAGAGTTGGGAATGAATTTTCTTACTGGTATTGGTACAAGCAATGCAATGCGGGTACCATAATAGTAACCAATTTCCGTAGGAAGGTAATACTTTAGACATCAACTTTAATGACAAAAAAAAAAAATTCCTGGCTAATTGATTATTTAATTGAACTAGATCCAATGTCTGCGCTTATGGAATGAAAAATACATCATTCCCACGAGACATAAATTTTCTAATGCACTTGAGATATATTTGGATGGAAAATATATCATCCCCCTGAAACGTAACATATATTCACTCTAAAGTAATTGAGTTGAATCCGACTTTTGTTACTTGTTTATGGGTAAAAATCGTTCTGCGATTTCGGTAAATTCGGTAGGTGAGTGAGAAACTGGTTCAAATCCTAAACAAATGTCTTTGCAGTGAGCACTTTATAGATTCGAGAGATCAATCTGTACAAGTCCGGCCTAAACCAAGAAATGGCCGTTCCAGACTTGCTTCGGTCACAAAGTGGAGGAGAAGGGTTGATTTGGGGAGGGAAGCAAAGAAAGGTGTTGAGACCAGAATAATTCTAGGAGAGTAGTGTCTCGACTTGTATCAGAAAGTGGAAGCTTCGGAAGCTTGCAAGAGATGAAAGCTTTTGGAGAGCTTGCAAAGTTGCCTTTTCCGAGAGTGTAGTATTTTTCTCCCGACCGAGACTTGTTGTCTGGTGGAAATAGGTAAGACCTATTTATACAAGTCGATATTGAAACGTACCCTGGCCTCATGAAGGAAGAGAGTAAAGGGTGAAATAATGGGAGGAGGTGGTAACCGCATGGTGTTAATGGGTGAAAACGTTTTTACCATTATTTCCTCATTTATTTGACCGCTTTATTCCTTTTCACACTTTCTTAATGTGAGCGTAGTGTACGCCGCAAGCCGTGACCGCCAAACCAAAACCACGGAAAGCATCCCCGGTTTGTGTTGATATCTCGAGAGTTGGTTGCACCTTGAGTGCAAGTGGCGCTCCTAGTGGCGCGTGTGGCATGTGCCATTGGCATGTGCGGAATGCCCTTGTTGCGGGTTGTACCTCGAGCACAAGTGGCAATGCCAGAGCTGCTAGTGGCGTGCGTGGCATGTGCCAAATGCCTTGGTGGTAGGTTGTACGTTGAGTGTAAGTGGCAATGCCAGATTTGCTAGTGGCGTGTGTGGCATGTGCGGAATGCCTTGGTGGTAGGTTGCATGGTTTGCGAGTTAGGCTACCAGCGTGCATTTAAGGGGCACGGCTAGGTGATGAAGGCTACCAGCGAGCATGTTGGCATTTGCCAATAACATGCGTGGCCGTTAGGGCGTGGCATTGGTAGGAAAAGCTACCAGCGAGCATGTTGGCATGTGCCAATGGCATGCGTGGCGGCCCAGGGCCGTGGCCTTGGTAGGAAAAGCTACCCGGCGAGCATGTTGGCATGTGCCAATGGCATGCGTGGCCAGCGGGGGCCGTGGCCTTGGTAGGAAAAGCTACCAAAATGAGCATGTTGGCATGTGCCAATGGCATGCGTGGCCACGGGGCCATGGCCTTGGTAGGAAAAGCTACCAACGAGCATGTTGGCATGTGCCAATGGCATGCGTGGGTCGGCGAGGCCGTGGCCTTGGTAGGAAAAGCTACCCGCGAGCATGTTGGCATGTGCCAATGGCATGCGTGGCCGTTAGGGCCGTGGCCTTGGTAGGAAAAGCTACCAGCGAGCATGTTGGCATGTGCCAATGGCATGCGTGGCCGTTAGGGCCGTGGCCTTGGTAGGAAAAGCTACCGGCGAGCATGTTGGCATGTGCCAATGGCATGCGTGGCCGACTTGGCCTAGGTTGCATGGTTTGTAAGCCTAGGGCGCTATATTTGGCATGTGCCAATGGCATAGCGGCTTGGAAATATGGCTTGTGGTACGTGTTGGCCTGTGCCAATGGCACGTACGGCCATGTCGTCCTAGTTGCACGTTTTGCAAGCCTAGGGCGTTATATTTGGCATGTGCCAATGGCATAGCGGCTTGGAAATATGGCTTGTGGTACGTGTTGGGATGTGCCAATGGCACGTATGGCCATGTTGACCTAGTTGCACGTTTTGCAAGCCTAAGGCGCTATATTTGGCATGTGCCAATGGCATAGCGGCTTGGAAATATGGCTTGTGGTACGTGTTGGGATGTGCCAATGGCACGTACGGCCATGTTGACCTAGTTGCACGTTTTGCAAGCCTAGGGCGCTATATTTGGCATGTGCCAATGGCATAGCGGCTTAGTTTGGCATGGTTGCCAATGAGTGCGATATGTTGTTTGGTTTTGGCGTCGCTGCCATGGTGCGCGGTGTGCGGCTTGGTTTTGGCGTTGTTGCCATGGTGCGCAGTGTGCGGCTTGGTTTGGCATTGTTGCCATGGTGCGCAGTGTGCGGCTTGGTTTGGCATTGTTGCCACGGTGCGCAGTGTGCGGCTTGGTTTGGCATTGTTGCCACGGTGCGCAGTGTGCGGCTTGGTTTGGCATTGTTGCCACGGTGCGCAGTGTGCGGCTTGGTTTGGCATTGTTGCCATGGTGCGCAATGTGCGGCTTGGTTTGGCATTGTTGCCATGGTGCGCGTGTGCGGCTTGGTTTGGCATTGTTGCCATGGTGCGCAGTGTGCGGCTTGGTTTGGCATTGTTGCCATGGTGCGCCAGTGTGCGGCTTGGTTTTGCATTGTTGCCATGGTGCGCAGTATGCGGGTGGGTTTTGGAATTAGGGTTATGTGTCAAAAACCCTAATCTGGTATTTTGAAAAAATACCCCTATTAATTATTTACACCTGAGTTAAATGCTCTTAGTTAATCTGTTGCGGGTAACACTAGGTCATGGGGTTTTACGATTTTACCCCTTGTTTAAAAACCACCATCAACATTAAGTCCACCTTGGCTCGGAAGGGGGCTTTGTTGCGGGTAAGCATAAGATGGTGACAAATTATCAACAAAGAAACCGTAAAGAGAATTGAGGAGGCTTGTCGACCTTTTATAAATAGGATTTGGAATCCTTGCCTCTCGGTAGTTTTGCACAAATCGGGAGGCTAGCACAATTGGTGGGGCTAGGTGCGGCTTGGGCGACGTTGGGAAGTTGGCGTGAGTTGGGAAACTGAGTGTGCTAGCTGGTGGGACCGGCGCAAGGTGTGGAAGCTGTGCGTGCTTGCAGGCGTGACTTGGGCGGCCATTGGGAAGTCGGTGCAATTGGTGGGGCCGGTGCAGCTTGGGCGACGTTGGGAAGTTGGCGTGAGTTGGGAAACTGAGTGTGCTAGCTGGTGGGACCGGCGCAAGGTGTGGAAGATGTGCGTGTTTGCAGGCGTGACTTGGGCGGCCATTGGGAAGTCGGTGCAATTGGTGGGGCTGGTGCAACTTGGGCGACGTTGGGAAGTTGGGCGCCCTTGTGGGCCCGTTTTTCACACGCACGATCTTTGGCAAAGGGGAATCCTTCCCTATTTCAGAATCTTCACGCCTATATATATAAAGTCTCTTTTTCTCATCTTGCACTTTCATCTTTTCATTCTTTCCTACTAGCGGCAGAGTCACAAAGAAAAACCAGCTTCCCGGGTATGCCTTCCGTACTTCTCTTGTTTCCCTTTTTATGTAGGTGTAAACCCTAAGAGTAGGCGTTTCTCTTTATATATTGCGCATATAATTTCTTGGCGTGTCTCTTGTAGAAAATATTGTATGTATGCAGCCAAGGGAAATACTGCATATATTATTCGAACCCGTAGGAAATTAAAGTGCTCCATATATTATTTTGAACCCGAAGAAGGTTACTGCAGACGCACTTGAGCCCGTATAAAATACCGCGTATATAATTTTGAACCCGAAGAAAATACTGTACATGAATCCCGAAGAAGAATATTGTATACCTGCTCCATATATATGACTTCGAACCCGCAGGAAATATTGTATATATGATTTTTCGGTTCCTGAAAGAAATACTGCGCGTGCAGTTTGAACCAGTAGAAAAATGCTCCATATATAATTTTGAACCCGAAGAAGGATACTGTAGACACACTTGAACCCGTATAAAATACCGCGTATATATTCTTGAACCCGAAGAAAATACTGCGTATATAGTCTTGAACCCGAAGAAAATACTTCGTATATAGTCTTGAACCCGTAGAGAATACGCCCTCCTTTCTTTTTTTTTTTCTTTTTTTTTATTTCGGGTTTTCCTTTTGTTGGGCGCGGTTATGTGTCAGGGAGATAATTTTTTTTTTTTTTTTTTTGTGTGCAGGTATCTTGTTGCTAAGTTGTTATTAAGAGATCCGACAAGATGTTACCTGAACAAAATTTCGCTTCATCAAAGGATGTCCATAATTCCAAACCAAACACGGATGATGAGTTCTTCGCCAAAAAACTTGTCTCTGCTCGGAAAAATCACCCAGGTTTCGTGCCAATTTTGTTAACCGGTGGTGAATATGAAAAGAAGACACGTTCGGTTCGCCCAGAGAACACCATACGGTTTTGTCTTCAAAAAGGGGTATACTCTTATTCTAACATTGATTTCAGGATGTGTCAAAGCCCATTGCGTTCTTTTGATAGATGGGTTGAGTTCATGGTGAGTAAGGAGCACATAAACACCAACCTGACTCGAGTGAAGATTATTGATGCCGTCAGAGCTTCAGTAAACCTCCAGATTAGGAAGGATATCCCGGGCTTGGTGATGCGTGTCGTAACCACAACAAATTAATACTTTACTACCTAATTAACAAGTAATATAGGGTAGTCAAGGTCGATCCCACGAGGAGCACGAGATTATAGTTGTAAAAGTTGTCACGAAAGGGGGTGTAAAAAACAAAAGAAAAATAAAAAAAGCAATTAAAATCGAAAGTTGAAAGATGAAAACAATAAGAGAGAGAAGATCAAGGAATCCTTCTTCGTTACGAAACAATGATTAAAGTTATGTTCTTTTCTACTTGTTATTAGTCACAGATTATCACCAACCGTAGGTAAAGCAGCTAGCTCGGTGCTAAACCCCTAAATCCCTTGTATCACCGAGGACACGGAAGTTCTCGACTTACCTCGGATTCTAATCACCAAGCCACCTAGAATTAGCTCAACCTAGATGTAACTTGGCTCATGCATTAGGTTTTGTGAATTTCTTAGGTTGATATTAGTAGTTAGACTCTTAGCTCAAGGTCTACTTGCTAACGTTGTTTCTACACACAATTGCTCCACGGAATCCCTCCGCAAGGTCTCGTGTTTGCTACTTATGTAAAGACTCAAAGAACGATTACTTATCCCCTAACTTTCACTAGCTTTAGATCGAATTAACAAATCAATTTAGTTGGCCACCCAAACAATCTATCAATCAATCATGAATGTCTTTAAGATCACTCCTATTAGTAAAAACAAGCGATAATTATGTGAAAAACTTCAAGATAGAATTTGAAAACAAAAACTCAAATCATGTTAAGAACTAGGAATTCATCCTCAATCAATAAAATTAACTACTCATGTTAAAAGAGTTCACACAAAGAATAAGAAAAGAAAAGAATTGTGTGTCTCGAGATGTGTAGAGAGATATGTAGAGAGAGATGTGTAAAACTTCTCTATTTATAGGCTTCAATATTCTCCAACTCTTCCAAGGATTAGAATCCTTTTCCTTTAGCAATTCAACTTCCAAATTCAAGTCTTTCTCTTCTTCCATCTTCTCTTTCCAAATTTGAGTCCAATTCTCCATCCAATTCCTAGCCCAAGTCTTCACACCCATGAGAGAAGTCCATAGAAAATTCTGGAATTTTTGCTCGCCGGAAAACTGGGATTGTGGCCGGAATCCGGCCGGAAAACGTCACCGCCGGCCACCTGGAAATTTCTCCGTCGAGAGAATATTCGACGGAATATTCCGTCCGGTCCTCCGTTAGGACTAACGGTCAAAAGTCAAACTTAACGGTCAGTCGTCGATCAACCGGGTCAAGTCGTAGAGGAGTCGGACTGCGAGTCAGCGGTCTTAGTTGGCTGAGTGGTCTGATTCGCTGGGTCAGATCGCTGAACTGAATCGGTTATCGGGATCGTGAGTCAACTCGCCAGAGAGGAAATTTGGCCGAGTTCTGTTCAATTACAGGACTTCCCGGCCAATTTCAGGCCTCTACTTTCTTCACCTGCTAAGAATCCTAACATTCATCTATTCATTCAGGCATTCCACACATTTATGCAACAGAGCTCCAAAGATCGTGTAACAAAGAACAACGGTCTTCATACCATTTCCGGATCGTGTAACAAAGAACAACGCTCATTCATTTATGCAACCTTGTCCTGCACCACCTTGCTATTCCTTTGCACTGTTCTTCATCTCCTGGTTGCAGCAGCGATCGATTCATCTCTTATCACAGCTGCTCAACTCATAATCCAGACCTCAATCAACCCATGAAACCAATTTGAACCCAGACTCCGTTTCTCAATTCGAATCCCACCATCATCAACATCTCAGCTCGACCACAGAATCACCAATTCCTCATACCCTGATTTCATTTCGGTCTGATTTTCTTCCATAATTCAATCAGCTGCAAACCATCTCGACCTGGTATTAACCGCGGCAGATACAACAATCACAAAGCCTTTCTCGTCTGTTCTTTGAAATAATCACAGATCCCCTTTTCACAGTAAAACCCTAATTCTAATTTCAATCTCTCCTTTTCTGTTCATAAATAGAATCAGTGTTGAATCAGCTACAACCCCTCTTCAATTCCTCGATCGACACTATTAAACCCATCACAGATTCTCTGAGCTCTCGATCCCTTTCTCAGTTTCATGTTCAGGTGTTAGCAGCTCTTTCTCGATCTCTGTTGAATCCATCATCTCTGTAATCAGCAAAGAACTCTCTATCGATTAACGGAAAACCTAATTCGAGCTCGATAACAAGACCATCAATTCCCATGAATTTCTCTCGAATTTATTACGGCAAATGTCTTTCTTTCCCGTGTGTGGAATGATTGAGGAAGAAGAAGAAATGATTTCTTCGACCTAGCTAAGGCCTTAAATGGGACAACTATTTACACCCCAAATAAGAGCCACCCATTGATAATTACAACCTTTAATAATGATAAGGGGTACCCTGTATAACAACCCCTTAACCGTAGCTGGTTTGTGTTTAGTACGCCTCCAAGAAGAGTTGCCCCTTAACCGTGGTTAGGCTCCATATATCAATTGCCTGTAAAATGACCTTTTTGCCCTTTTGGCTCAAATAGAGTGATTTCTTCTTCTTTTCCTCCGTGCGACTCCAAAGTAGCTATAAAACTCAAAACAAGCGTAAAATACATAATTTACAAGAAAAATAGCAAAGAAAGCATAAACTACTAGATAGTAAATTAGGTGTATTCTACACCTATCAAATTCCCCCACACTTAGACTTTGCTAGTCCTCGAGCAAATCAAACTAAAAACTCACAACTTCAAAGCGTTCAAGCGTCACAAGCATCCAAAGAGTTATGAGGACATAGAGTTTCTGCATTCTAGTAATAAGAAGTTAGAAATACTAAAGAACATATTCTCATTCTTAAATGTTGAGTGAGAAATAACCACACCATAATGAGAGAACGCGTGTTTGAGAAACGATCAATAAGCATTTCGCCTCGACTTCTGCCTCACCAAATAGGATTTTATGATAATTGCACTCAAAAAGACGGCTTTTTATGGTTCTCACATGTGTGCAGGTAGGAATGAAGAGAGAATTCCTGCGACACGTTGAATGGTGGGAAGGACAACTTCCGAAATATTTTTTAAAAACCCACATCTTTTAATATTTTGAAAAACCATTTTTCTAACGATCTCTAAGAAAGGAAATCAACCATTATTATCGAGGATGAGATTACTTACTTACCTTCACATCCGATCGCCAATTATGATAACACCACTCTCACGGCATCCAATAGAAACGTCTTCCGTTCCTCGTCTTTAACTTCTTAGTCTTCGTCTTTGGTTTCAACTATTGATGATAAACCCTTGAATTTCATAAATCCATAACAATTTATAACTCTTGTACCTTGAAATCCTTGTCGCTTGAAACTTCCTTATATATTTTCCTTCCCCCACGGCTTATACAAATATTTCTCTTGTTTTTCTCTTTTTTTTTTTTCTTTTCTTTTTTTTTTTTTTTTTTTTTTTTTAATAATTTTTTTCTTTTCCTTTTTTTTTTTTTTTTTTTAAACAAGAGAAATTGAATACAAATAAACCATGGCCGTGGAAGAAGTATTTTACCGCTTGATTCTTCACAACTTGTATCGTCTTGAAATCATAAACTTCAAAAATTTTCACCTTTTACTTTTCTTCGCTTTCATGAATAAGTCTTCATACTTGGATATAAAATTACCTCATTGTATTGTAAGTCTTCAACATATATGTAAAATCCGCTCTTTGTATGTTGCTTTACTTGTATTTGAAATTTGCTCTTTTTCTCGTTCCGTTGCTTGTAAACCTTAAACTTTTCCAACTTTCCTTGTCAATTTTGATGTCGCTCCTTGTTGATGATGAATGTGTTTCTATGGATCCGTTGTTGTCGAGAGAGAAAATGGTGCTAACTGCAAATCGAACTACAAGAAGGAAGCTTTCATCCATGGACGTCACCCTCATGATTGACAAAATTAGCACTCAAGAGATCAAGAGTAGTGCTTCTATTGGTGGGAGGTTGGGTAGCTCACCATTCTACCCGGAATTAACGTACGGTGACACACACTCAAAAGAAGCTCTTTAGTAGATGGAAGAATTCTGGTCGGTGCCTCTCATGATATGAATACGGGTAGTCTCCACTAATGATTGATCAGCAACTCTAATAACGCACTTCTCCCTGCACCAAATTCCGCATCACCGGCATGATTAAATCCATTATTTAACACTCAAACAAACAAGAAATCCGAATGTAGTTCTCTAACATTTCCAAGTTCAATTATGTCGGTCAAAATCTCTATGTAAACATAACTAGAAGTATGCTAGTGACTCTAAAATCTTTAAAAGTTGGAATTTTTAAGTAAAACTTTTTTTTTTTTTTTTTTTCAAATTTTTTAATTTTTTTTTTTGTAATTTTTGTTTTTAAAAACATGCTTAACCACTCCCCCACACTTAAACCTTACATTGTCCTCAATGTAATTGAATCCTCCTAGTAAAGTCAAGGTGGGAAATTTTAACATGATATGAAACAAGAAAAAGAAATAGCAAAAAGCAAAAAGATAAGAAATACAAAACCGATGGGTTGCCTCCCATTAAGCGCTTGTTTTAAAGTCGACGGCCCGACTTGGCTCTTGTAAGATTCATTCCCCATATACTAACAATCGGAAAATTTGAGGATCCACCCATAATACCTGTTTTGCAAACAATAACTCCATACAAATATTAGCACAAGAAAACAATAGTGAAATTATCGCTCGATAGAAATTTCCCCCACACTTATTCTCGTCCACACTCGGAAGTGTATAAAGAACATAGAATTCGGGAACTTCCATGTATTCCTCTTGGCAAACCTGCATAGTGTTAGAATCAAGTGTTTCCAATGGTGGATATCTAGAAACAAAATCATCCAAAAATACTTTCGAAGCACATACATTCAAACCAATAAGAGGTAAAGGAGAAGAATCAATAGGCAAAGGGTTAGACAAACCTCGCACAATCTCTTGTATTATAGAATCCTCTTCATCCTTAAAATATTCAAGTGAATTACTTACCTCTTGTATATCGTGGTCCTCTATTAAACTTTGCAACCATTCTTCGTCGTTTTCTACCTTAACCAAAGTCTCGGCATCATTAAAATCATTCGCAAGTTCAATTGGGTCTTCCACAAAATCAATGAATGTGGTTTCATCCTCTAGCATCATCTCTTCAACATTCTCATCATCGGAATCGGGCCATTCACAAAAATGAATTTCATCGGTATAGATTGTAAAATCTTCTTGTGCGGGTGTTACACCGTTTATAACAATAGGTAAGTCACACCCAATCACCTCCTTTTGAATAGGTGAAGGATCGTTATTATGATCCGGAGTTGGAATAACTTCCTCATTGTCGGAACATTCATACACTTCCGCGGACTCCCATCTTTCCTTAAGAAATTTTTGCCAAGCAATAAATGCATCTTCCTCAAGCTCTTCCTTTTGAATAGGTGATTGATCATTATTAAGATCAAGGCTCGAGTAATCTACACTAGCGTCATCAAAAGTCTCCAAAGGTTGGTCCTTTTCAACACAATCATCTTCATTTTCGGACTCACCATAATAAGAATCTTCATCGGTTTCATAACCTTTATCCCGACGTCGTTTAAGTTCCATATGAATAGTCCTACTAATTTACTGCGACAAGCTCTTCCGAGTCTCCATCATCTTCCAATTTGTATAATTTAGAAGTTTCCCGACGTTCACATGCTTACCACCGTTAGATCATGGCATCTCCTCTTTTGGAAAAAGTGAAGGAAAAACACGATGAAGAGGAGTATATTCCAAATTCTCTGTCTGCACATTACTAGAAAACAAATTGTTAGATGTATAACTATCCTTCCATCCATGTGATTGTCCACTTACATACCCGTCATAAGGTTGTTGATATGTATGAGAATATCCATAAGGTTCTGTAGGAAATTGATCATAGCCAAAAGATTGGTTTTGATTGTATCCTAAGGATGGTTGGAAGTTGTCATAATGTTGAGGTTGAAAACCGTATTGATTGTTGTAATTTGCTTGCTCTCGTCCACCGTACATGGAAAACCGGCACCTAAAATAAGATTCAAAAACCAAGTTAGATACGGAATAGAATCCAACAAAGCAAGAATAAAGCAAAAAGAAAAAATAAAAACAACTAAAATCATCCGCTGCTCCCCGGCAACGGCGCCAAAATTTGATGCGTGTCGTAACCACAACAAATTAATACTTTACTACCTAATTAACAAGTAATATAGGGTAGTCAAGGTCGATCCCACGAGGAGCACGAGATTATAGTTGTAAAAGTTGTCACGAAAGGGGTGTAAAAACAAAAGAAAATAAACAAAACAATTAAAATCGAAAGTTGAAAGATGAAAACAATAAGAGAGAGAAGATCAAGGAATCCTTCTTCGTTACGAAACAATGATTAAAGTTATGTTCTTTTCTACTTGTTATTAGTCACAGATTATCACCAACCGTAGGTAAAGCGGCTAGCTAGGCCCCTAAACCCCAAATCCCTTGTATCACCGGACACGGAAGTTCTCGATTCTAATCACCAAGCCACCTAGAATTAGCTCAACCTAGATGTAACTTGGCTCATGCATTAGGTTTTGTAATTTCTTAGGTTGATATTAGTAGTTAGACTCTTAGCTCAAGGTCTACTTGCTAACGTTGTTTCTACACACAATTGCTCCACGGAATCCCTCCGCAAGGTCTCGTGTTTGATACTTATGTAAAGAGTCAAAGAACGATTACTTATCCCCTAACTTTCACTAGCTTTAGATCGAATTAACAAATCAATTTAGTTGGCCACTCCAAACAATCTATCAATCAATCATGAATGTCTTTAAGATCACTCCTATTAGTAAAAACAAGCGATAATTATGTGAAAAACTTCAAGATAGAATTTGAAAACAAAAACTCAAATCATGTTAAGAACTAGGAATTCATCCTCAATCAATAAAATTAACTACTCATGTTAAAAGAGTTCACACAAAGAATAAGAAAAGAAAAGAATTGTGTGTCTCGAGATGTGTAGAGAGATATGTAGAGAGATGTGTAAAACTTCTCTATTTATAGGCTTCAATATTCTCCAACTCTTCCAAGGATTAGAATACTTTTCCTTTAGCAATTCAACTTCCAAATTCAAGTCTTTCTCTTCTTCCATCTTCTCTTTCCAAATTTGAGTCCAATTCTCCATCCAATTCCTAGCCCAAGTCTTCACACCCATGAGAGAAGTCCATAGAAAATTCTGGAATTTTTGCTCGCCGGAAAACTGGGATTGTGGCCGGAATCCGGCCGGAAAACGTCACCGCCGGCCACCTGGAAATTTCTCCGTCGAGAGAATATTCGACGGAATATTCCGTCCGGTCCTCCGTTAGGACTAACGGTCAAAAGTCAAACTTAACGGTCAGTCGTCAGTCAACCGGGTCAAGTCAGAGAGGAGTCAGACTCTGAGTCAGCGGTCTTAGTTGGCTGAGTGGTCTGATTCGGTGGTCGATCGAATCAATTGAATCAATCGGTTATCGGGATCGTGAGTTAACTCGCCGGAGAGGAAATTTGGCCGAGTTCGTTCAATTACTGAGGACTTCCTACCAATTTCAGGCCTCTACTTTCTTCACCTGCTAAGAATCCTAACATTCATTTATTCATTCAGGCATTCCACACATTTATGCAAAAAGCTCCAAAGATCGTAACAAAGAACAACGGTCTTCATACCATTTCCAAAGATCGCAACAAAGAACAATGTTTCATTCATTTATGCAACCTTGTCCTGCACCACCTTGCTATTCCTTTGCATCTGTTCTTCATCTCCTCGGTTGCGGCGAACGATCGATTCATCTCTTATCACACCGCCAACTCATAATCCGAGACCTCAATCAACCCATGAAACCAATTTGAACCTGCACTCCGCTTCTCAATTCGAATCCCACCATCATCAACATCTCGCCTCGACCACGGAATCACCAATTCTTCATACCCGATTTCATTTCGGGCTGATTTTCTTCCATAATTCAATCACCGCAAACCATCTCGACACAGTATTAACCGCTAGCGAGATACAACAATCACAAAGCCTTTCTCGTCTCTGTTCTTTGAAATAATCACGGATCCCCTTTTCACAAAAAAACCCTAATTCTAATTTCAATCTCTCCTTTTCTCGTTCATAAATAGAATCGGTGTTGAATCGCCTACAACCCCTCTTCAATTCCTCGATCGACACTATTAAACCCATCACAGATTCTCTGAGCTCTCGATCCCTTTCTCAGTTTCATGTTCAGGTGTTAGCAGCTCTTTCTCGATCTCTGTTGAATCCATCATCTCTGTAATCAGCAGCAACTCTCTATCGATTAACAGGAAAACCTAATTCGAGCTCGATAACAGCAGCCATCAATTCCCATGAATTTCTCTCGAATTTATTACAAAGAAATTTGTCTTTTTCCTGTGATGTGGAATGATTGAGGAAGAAGAAGAAATGATTTCTTCGACCTAGCTAAGGCCTTAAATGGGACAACTATTTACACCCCAAATAAGAGCCACCCATTGATAATTACAACCTTTAATAATGATAAGGGGTACCCTGTATAACAACCCCTTAACCGTAGCTGGTTTGTGTTTAGTACGCCTCCAAGAAGAGTTGCCCCTTAACCGTGGTTAGGCTCCATATATCAATTGCCTGTAAAATGACCTTTTTGCCCTTTTGGCTCAAATAGAGTGATTTCTTCTTCTTTTCCTCCGTGCGACTCCAAAGTAGCTATAAAACTCAAAACAAGCGTAAAATACATAATTTACAAGAAAAATAGCAAAGAAAGCATAAACTACTAGATAGTAAATTAGGTGTATTCTACACCTATCACTTGGTTGCTTTCATCTCCAGATGGTGTTCGCACACCCATATAATCATATGTAGATGGGGTGAGATAACTTTCTCCTTGGAGAGTGTGGCTCTCTTCTTTGAATCTTCCTAGAATCGGGAATCTTAAAATCAATTATCTGAAAGTGAGGTGAAGATGCGGGATGACCTTGCCGCTAAGTTGGGAAGTTACGCTCGAAATGACTCCACCGCGAAGTCGAAGGATTACGTCCGAAAAGAGGATGAAAGGTGCTTTTATAGGTGGTGGATGTCTCAATGGTTTCCAGACGAAATGGAACCTGAACGAGAAAGGCCCGATCTTCATGTTGCGGCATTTTTGGCTCTCTCGGTTGTCTAGAGACATTTTTGATGACGGTTACGGCAAGAAATAAGACCATAGTTGCTAGCGATTCTTTGTGAAGTTAGCAAAAGGTGAAGTTCTTCCCATTGGCAAGCTATTCCTCGGTTCCCTGTATGTGCATCTGGATCACCTGGTTGCGAACATGCGAGTTTCGAATGGTTTCATGAAGTGGATTCATATGTGCATGTTGCTTTTCTGCAAGTCTGGCTATGGGAGCACTTTGAGAAGTATACTCCGAAACCGATGCCTTCGATTCCCGCGAGTTGGGGGGTTCCCGAATTCTTCGATGGGTGAACAAAGCGTCCAAAGGTTGGCATGAGCTTGGTTAGTCTTCTTGACAAGTCATATGAAATCGGTTTTTCCCGTGGGAGCTGCGTTCCATGTGGTCGGTGACTCAAATTGACACCTTTGCTTCGCTCCGATCATGTCTTTGTCTTGATGGCGATTTGAGCGTTGGTGAAAACTTGTTTATTCAAATATGCATGTCCTGGTTATATCTTCTCTTTCTTCATGGGGTCTTTCCAGATAGCTGCTACAATATTGATCGTCTTTCGTCACATGGGTTTCGATCAAGGGGTGCCTCTTGCTTACCGGTAGGTGATCCCTAAGGATTCATTGCGTGTCTCCCTTAATGCTAGCGCCCTTGAGCCGGGTATCCGCCTTCCCTTTATTCAAGTGAGAAGAGTAACTTCGACGACCTTCGGCTATAATGAGTTTTGGTGTGACGAGTTTATTATGATCCAAGATTTTGTGAATAACGTGGTGGAGAACGTTCGTTGTAAACCTTCCCCAGCAGTTTTGAAGAAGTATCCAATGTTGAGAGATCTCAAGCGAAAGTTGCCTAGCAACTCGGAAAGTCCCCAGGCCAAGGAACGGAGAACGAAGAATCGTGCTGGCGGGTTCCGGACGGTTTTCAAAAGACCCCCCTCGGCTCTCGTGTCTTTCAGTTCTTCCAATAACCGGGTATGTGTCGCCTCTTCGTTGGTTTGTCTCAAAACACGTGAATTTCGCTGAAAACATGTGTCTTGTTTCCTCCGTGGCTTCAGTAGTGTTAATGCTTTCGCGCGCCCTTGCACGTTGCCGAGAGACGGCAATTTCTTCAAAGAATTCCAAAGAAGACCTTTGAGCCTTCTCATAGCGGTGATGAGTCGAGAGAAGAAGAAAGTTCGACAAGTGAGAGTGATTCCTCCGCGGCACTAGTTCTTTTTCGGGAAGTGGTTCGGTGAGTTTCGCGCTTCTTTTCTTTCTTCTTCTTTGTTCCTTCTTTTGAAAAATGTCTAACTCAAGTTCGCGGGGAGGAATCCGGTTCGGAGGATGATTAAGGGGTAGAGCCACACCTAAAACTTACCTTTGGTGACCACCGGTGACTTGGAGATGGGCGTTAGCCAATTGCCGGCATAGATGTGGTCCAAACGTTGGATGATTCTCTGATGGTTGCTGCCGTAGACATGGAAGAAGACCCTCTGCCCAAGTCGTGAGGCCGAGTGCGGCGCCATTTTTGATCCCCGTGCTTGGTTCCTTATCCAGGTCATGTCTTTGGTTGGCGGCTTTAGCGTTCAGGCTAAGCATGAGGCGTTGTACACGGAATCTGGGAGTAGTACGGACATATGGCCACAACCAAGAAAGTCACTAGTCGATTTGCGGGTTAAGCGTGTGGAAGAGGCTTTATCTTCAATCGAGGATATGCTTGAGGTGACTTGGTCACACCGTTTACGAAGACGTTATTGCGGCGGGAGCACCATCGCGACGTGTGCGTAGAAAAGGAGTTCAACACTTCATGGTTTGTCGAAGGCCTTCTTGAGATCCAAAAGTTGAAAGATGCGGCAATCGAAAGCCTTTTGCGTAGGAGATTGCACGACGGGAGGTGGAACTCGAAAAGCTTTCCAAGATGTTGACTATGAAGAGCGGCTCTTGAAGATGCAAAGTTGACTTTCTCCAAGAAGAGCAGACTTCTGTTGGATGATTTTCCTTGAATGTTTCTCTGTTAAACTTTCATTTAGGTTTTTTTTTTTTTTTTGAAAGACATATTGCATGTCTGGTTCAAAGTTTGACTGGTTTTGGTAGACAGCTGGTAGCTTTTGAGGATATTGGATTATTTCTGGATGAATGGTTTTGATAATATGACTCGATTATGTTTTGGGAAAGGAATATTGCTTTTATGAAAGTGTGTTCTAGCAATAGGCACAAGACGCGATGTAGTATGACGGTTTTATTAAGAACCTAAAAAACGGATCGTTTATCTTGCCCAATCTAAATTTACTCACTTGCAAACACGCCTCTCTCCAAGTAAAAGGAGGCTTTCTTTGGTAGCATCGCCATTAGTCCCCAATTCTTGGTAGCGTCTTCGACGGTCCCAGTTTTACGGTGTAGTTTTAACAAGCGATAACCGGGTTGTCTGGCAGTTGAGTCGGACTGAGTCGCAAGTCCCCAATCGCTGGTAGCATCTTCAACGAGTCCCCAGTTTTCAGGTGTAGTTTTACAACTGGTAACTGGGGCGTCTGGCAGTTGAGTCGGACTGAGTCGCAAGTCCCCAATCGCTGGTAGCATCTTCAACGAGTCCCCAGTTTTCAGGTGTAGTTTTACAACTGGTAACCGGGTCGTCTGGCAGTTGAGTCCATCTTGACATCTGGGTCGAAGAACGAGATCTACTGATCGACATTGTAGCCGATAGGTCAATCCTCCCGCTGTGGTCGCCAATTGTTTATGGGTAAAAATCGTTTACGCGCCGATTTCGGTAAATTCGGTAGGTGAGTGAAACCGGTTCAAACCCTAAACAAATGTGCTTGCACGTGAGCACTTTATAGATTCGAGAGATCAATCTGCACAAGTCCGGACTAAACCAAGAAATGGCCGTTCCCGGACTTGCTTCGGTCACAAAGTGGAGGAGAAGGGTTGATTTGGGGAGGGAAGCAAAGAAAGGTGTTGAGACCAGAATAATTCTGGGAGAGTAGTGTCTCGACTTGTATCAGAAAGTGGAAGCTTCGGAAGCTTGCAAGAGATGAAAGCTTTTTGGAGAGCTTGCAAAGTTGCCTTTTCTAAGAGTGTAGTATTTTTTCTCCTGACCGAGACTTGTTGTCTGGTGGAAATAGGTAAGACCTATTTATACAAGTCGAGATTGAAACGTACCCTGGCCTCATGAAGGAAGAGAGTAAAGGGTGAAATAATGGGAGGAGGTGGTAACCGCATGGTGTTAATGGGTGAAAACGTTTTTACCATTATTTCCTCATTTATTTGACCGCTTTATTCCTTTTCACGCTTTCTTAATGTAGGATCATAATATCGCAACATACAAGGCTCGCGGGATTAATAAACGACGGTGTCGCGAAGGAGTCGCAGGAGCTAAAATAAACGACGCAATGAATAACGACAAGCAAAACATAAAGAAGACGTGAAACCTGGCGAGGGGTAAGAAGTGTCGCAGCAACGAATGTTTGTGCATCTGCGACACTTCATGGGACATTCCCGAAAATAAAGGATAGCTTAGTTTGTCTTCCACTATGTATTACCCTATATAAAAAATTTGAGTGAATCTGTGGTAGGAGAGAGCTTTTTGGAATTGTTAAGCAAGTCAATAGGAGAGAGAAAGTTTAAGAGTGTTTTAATTTCTAAGTGTAATTCTATTTTCCTGTGTAAAACATTTCATGGACTCAATCAATAAATATTCTTGATCTTACATCTTTCAATGGATTAATTAAGCAAAATTGAGTAAGGGGTGTAGTGTGGGATTTCCTGCTACTACATATGCGCTAGAAACAGGGAACGATCATTGGTAAAAAGAGAGAAGATTGCAATTAAAGTTGTTTGAATCAGGAAAATGAGAAAGGAAAATCTTAAATCGGATGAAAAAGATATGGCATACAGCACAGATACAAGAGTAATGATTAGCGAATTTCATGAAAATATCAGAGGAAGAATACACAAACGAGATTTTGAAGGAAAGAAGATTACGGATAGAGAAATAACATCACCTTTGAAGGATTGGGAAAAGCAAGAGATAACATTCACGGCGGGGGAAATATCCAAAGAAAATTTGGATTACACATCTCCATTGGTGGTCGCAATTAACGCGTATAAGGAAGGAGAGGAATCGGAGAACACAGTGAAAACGTGGGTGGTGAATGGAGTTTTAATTGATACGAGAGTCTGTGAACATCATGTTCTATCACACTTACAAAAAGATGGGATATAAAGACGAAGATATGACTTTCATGGCATACAATATTCAAGGTTTTGGTAAATCCATAACAAAAGTTAGAGGGAGATAAAAATACGTATTCCATTAGGAGAATCGAAACACAGGTGACATTGAGCGTAGTAGATATGGAATCACCGTATAACTTATTACTAGGAAGACCATGGGTACATGCAATAAAAGCTGTGGCGTCGACGCTTCATCAATGTATCAAGTTTCCTACACCAACCTGGAATAGGCGAGATCAAAGGGATCTTTGCTAAAGGAAGAATATATTATCAAAATGAAGTAAAGTGTTGCGAGGAACAAGTAAACAAGAAAAAGAATATATCAAGGCACCGCAAAAAGATGGCGAGGGCGGCTAAGAAAGAAGAAGAGTTCGAGTTTACATGATAAGAGCAAAGGAAGGAAAAGGCATACCTAGCGAGACCTCGGGAGAAGAGAATGATCTTGCGAAAGAACCAAAGGACCAACCCCCATGGGAGAACCAAAGCCCAGTTACGTCGCGGCAGAACAAACCAAAGAAGTGAATATTGGAACTAAGGAAAAACCCAAGATGCTAAAAATTGGAACTAACATGGGAGCGGATGAAGAAAAGAGAACTGTCAATCTGTTGCGAGATTATAAAGACATCTTCGCGTGGGATATGCATGAAATGCCTGGTATAGATCCGTCGATAGCTTGTCACAAGTTAGAAATTGATAAAAATGTGAAGCCATTTAAACAAAGAATTAGAAAGATAGCAACAGCATATCACCCTCGGATAGAAGAAGAATTACGAGAAGATGCTAGATGCGGGGATTATCGCACAAGCAAAATATCCCGAATGGATAGCGAATATGGTTATAGTTAAGAAGAAAAAACAAGGGAATAAGGATTTGCATTGATTTCACTGATTTAAATAAAGCGTGCCCCTAAAGACAGTTTTCCATTGCCCGGATATTCCACAACTAGTCGAATCAACAATGTAGGGAATGAAAGAGTATCATCTCTGGACGGGTACAAAGGTTACAACCAGATTCCACTTGCCGAGGAAGATCAAGAGCATCTTGCTTTCTTCGCTCCAAGAGGATTATACTTTGCTATACTAAAATGCCGTTTGGTCTCATGAAATGCTGGAGCAACGTATCAAAGGATGGTAGAAGAGGTATTCGCAGAATGGATACATAAAACACTAGAGGTATACGTAGATGACATCTTTGGTAAAAAGTAAGAAGGCAGAAGATCACGTGCGAGATCTAAAAGAAATTTTTGAGCAAATGAGGCGTTTTAACATCAAAGTAAATCCAGAAAAATGTACCTTCGGAGTTGCGTCAGGGAAGTTCTTGGGTTACATTGTATCAAAGGAAGGAATACATGTTGACCGGAAAAAGTAAAAGCGATTCGCGATATGCACGACACACTGCGACGATAAAAGGATGTTCAAAAGTTTGAATGGATTGTTAGCATCATTAGGAAGGTTCATCTCAACGGTCATCGATAAGTGTAAACACTTTTTCAGCGTTTTGAAAAAAGGATCGAAATTTAAGTGGACGAGACGAATGTGAAAAGGCTTTACAAGGGATCAAAGAGCATTTAATGGATATATCCATTATGCAGAAGGCAGAACCAGGAGAGGAATTATTAATATACCTCGCGACAACTTCGCATGCTTTAAGTGCAGTTCTACTGCGAACGGACGCAGGAGTAGAGAAACCAATCTATTATATCAAAGAAAACTTTTAATGCCGCAGAAAGAAATTATTCGAAGATCGAAAAATTAATCCTGGCATTAGTTTATGCAACGTTCAAGCTTCGCATATATTTTCAAGCGCATACTATTAAAGTAGTAACGAAAATACCAATCGAGTCAGTGATGAAACACTCAAAAGATCGGGAAGAGTTGAAAGATGGAATGCTCAAATAAGCCATTGTAAGCTCAAATATGAGATATTATCCTCAACTAAATCACAGGTTGTCGCAGATTTTTAGCGAAATTTCCCTTGGAAGAAGACGAAGCGATAGATGAGATGATGGATGTAGAAGAAGAGTATGGAGACCCAAAAGACCTGCTAACTGAGCCAGATAGGTGGGAAATATTAGTAGATGGATCATCAAATGGAGAAGGAAATGGAGTGGGAATTGTTATGATTTCGCCAGAAGGCAATAAATTAGCTTTCTCTTTTAGATTGGAGTTTGAATCCACGAATAATGAAACAGAGTATGAAGCTATAATACATGCTCTGCGACTTGCAATAGAAATGAAATTGGAGAATATAAGGATTACCAGTGATTCGCAACTAGCAATTCACCAAGTAACAGAGAAATACACTACAAATAATCCATCTTTGAAAAAGTATAAGAAGCATGTCGAAGAATTGTCGGCACAAATGCAAAAATAAAATGGAGGCACATATCAAGGAGAGATAATAGACTCGCAGACGCTTTTGCCTTTATATCAAGTATGATGACAGACCATCATGCGAGGAATATCAAAATACGAGACGCTATCAAGCGCCATCAATTAATAAAGAGGAAGGACAAGAAGCAGATATAATGATGGTGGTAGATGAAATGCAATGTCGCGAGGAAGACTGGAGAGTAGAACTTCATGCGTACTTAATGAAAGGAGAGGTACCAAGAAATAGATTGGAAGCACACAAGTTAAAGAGTCGGGCAACAAATTATGAATTACGAGATGGCGTGCTTTATCGGCGATCTTTTGAGGGCCTTCGCTTCGATGTCTAACAAGGAAAGAAGGGGAAACCATATTGAAGATGCTTGCATAGTGGGGATGCCAAATCACGGCGGCGGGGAGATCTTTGGCATATAAGGCAAAGACGCAAGGATATTATTGGCCATATATGCATGAGGACGCGAGAACGATATCCAGACGCTGCGAAGATTGTCAAAGACATGGGAAGAAGATACATGCACCAGGAGCACTGTTAAATTCTTCGAGAAGTGTGTGGCCTTTTGGAAAATGGGGTTTAGATATTGTGGGATCATTTTTACCGTGAGCACAGGACAAAGAAGGTACTTAATTGTCGAACGGACTATTTCACAAAATGGGCGGAGGTGAAAGCGGTCCAGCACATTCGCGATAAGGATGTTTTTACTTTCATATTTGAAAATATTATATGCAGATTTGGGATCCCAAGACAATTGGTATCGATAATGGGAAGCGAGTTTGAAGGACAAAATATAGAGTTCTTTGCTTAATGCATTTCAGATAAGATGTGGAAAATCGACTCCATTATATCCACAAGCTAATGGCCAAGCGGAGGCAACAAACAAAACAATTGCCGATATATTGAAGAAAAAGTTGGAAGGACACAATAGGGGATGGTGCGAACAAGTACCCAATGCAGTATGGGCTTATAATACAACTAGAAGAGAAGCCACAGGAATGTCCCCTTTTTGCTTAACTTACGGAGTCGAAGCAGTACTCCCAACAGAGGTCGTGATTCCGACAACCAAAAAAGAGGTTTGGGAGAAAAATCTTAGTGCAGGCAACATTCTAATCAAGTTGGATGAATTGGAAGAAAAACGAGAAAAGGCATTGCGACACATGGAGAATTATCGAAGATTGGCTAGAGAATATAACAAGCGTGTAAAAATACGTGAGTTCCAACCAGGAGACTTGGTGTTGCGAGAAACCCCAACATATCAACGTGAAAGTGGAGGCAAGTTGGCGAGAAAATGGGATGGACCTTATATCATCAAAGAGGTAGTTGGTACAGGGGCATATAGATTGATGGATCCCGAAGGAAAAGATGTGGGACAAAAATTGGATAGACCATGGAATAGATTATATCTAAAGAAGTATTACCCGTAAAACGGGAGAGGAAAAATGAATCAAGAGGAAGTACTTCTTTGCAAAATATTTGCGACATTCAACAAAAGGTCATGAATGGCTTAACAAAACAACAAGAGATAATGAATGATTAAATGAATGAATCGGCGAATATCTCATAAGAAAAATAGCAAATGATGAAGAATGATTGTATAAAAGAATGAATGAATGGGACGAACCTTTATGGCGTACACCTAGTTCGCGAATAACATTTCGTAAGAGGCAAATGTAAGACCTAAAGTGCGTCATATAAGGGGTATCTCTCGACATGGCTCGGGGGAAGGTTACACCGCTCCCGAAGCTCTGAGTCATGAAAATTTGGGGCCCATGAAAGCCTATCCGGGAGAGGTACCTTGGATTCCCAACTATATATATAGGTTATACCCTGGTTGGGCGACCGAGGGTCTCTTCCAAGGAGTCGGTGTATGCTCAAGGCGCCGAGGTACACGGTTGAGCGAGTGCCGGGATGGATGAACCTACCCCGGCCATTCTTGGCAAGTCTTGGCATATGTTGCACTCGCTTGAAGAAAACTCCACTTAGGGTGCGAGTCTCGTAACCATAAACCATATAGGTATAAGGGATAAGAGGCTGCGAAAACAACCGGTTGTTGTTAAGACCGGATGGGAGGAGCTAGTCTTGTATGGCCGATGTTTCGCCTCCTTAAAGGGGCAACCGGGGAGATGATAAGGGCGACGCTCTCCATTAGGGAGTGTCAAAACAGACGCAAATGTCATAAGGCTATGTTTTCGCAAGAGAATTTAGGCTCGTCATATTTGTGCAATGATCCCGCAGAGGCAATAATACTAACGCGAGGGTAAGGCGAGATCAATGGGTCTTTACACGAAAGTGTACGGACGTCTGCGATTTCGTCGCACGACGGCAATGTCATGGGGCTTTATGTTCGCAAGGATATATAGGCCTGTCATATTGTCGCAACTAAAACATCCTGCGAGGCAAAAATATTTGGAAAATGATAAGGCAAGATCAATGGGTCTTTACATGCAAGTGTAAAGACGTCCTATGATTTTGTCGCAATAAAAGGTGGCGGGGAAGACCTCTAATTAGGGAGGTCTAACTTGGAAGACCACACAAAAATGATAAGGTAAGGTCAATGGACCATTGCATGAAAATGTAAAGGCGACCTGCGACCTTGTCGTAAGAAGAATTAAAATCGAATCCCTGATTGGGATGGTTTTACTTAAAAAAAAAAAAAAAAATTCAATGAGCGAACATGCTCGCAAGGTTGTTTCAACTAAGAAAGGAAGAAAGAAATATGGGAATTACTCAATCAAAGAGTTAAATCATTCACACAAAAAGGAATTCTGGCAAATTACAAAAAGAATTTAACTCTCTACATCAGCATTATCATATACAGAGGATGGTTGAGACTTTTTTGCGCCTTTATCAGCTTCGCCTCCTTCAGTTGGTGGATTTTTATCGAAATGTTTTCATCACCTTCGTTATCGCCGATTCTTTAGATTTTCATCGAGTCTTTCTATTTGGATCTTCATCGACAACTTCCTTATCGGGGAGATCTTGGCGCTTTCATATTCATAATCACTATCCTGGAGAATTAGAACTTCATCATCACTTACTTCCAAAGGATCGACGTGAATAGGATCAAGAGACTTCGACAGCAAAATATTATTCACAAGAACTTCCGCTTTAAGAGGGAATTGGCGAAAAGGCCTTTTGACGATTCTTACTATCAATGTCCTTACAATAAGACATATAATCAAACCTTCGCTCTGCACGGTCGCGAGAACGAGCAAGAGACGCGGCGAGTAGTCCGTTTTTCCTTGCGAATTTTAGAATAATCGGACACGAGGGTGGAGATAGTGGAGCGAAGCTTTCTCTCGAGTCCGCATAACAAATACACAAGATCGTAGAAAATTCTTATCGAACATTATTGGCATTTTTAGGGTAATAAAGCATTCATGGAATAAATACATAAATTAAGATAGTCAAATAATTTGACTACCTTCCTTTTGAGAAGTAAGACGTTGAATTAAAGCTGCGAAGTTATTCCCCAAACGGTCCATGACATCATCAAATGAATCTCCAACTAAGCCTTTCAATCGAGATCGCAAATTCTTTTCATTGGAAACAAGTATGGAATTTTCGGTCGCAAGAGTAGAGTTGGATTTTTCTAATTTGGCACATTGTTCTTGGAATTGCTTCGCTTTTACACTCAAAGTTATTCTACCTTGAATAAGTTTATCTCTCTCAGCGATAATTTCTTCAAGTTGGTTTTTCAAAGTATGTTTAGCTTGTTCGTGTTCTTCACATAACTTTTGACAAGCATTATCTCAAGCTGCGAGTAGCTCGCCATCTTATTCAACAGAGAATGTTTCTCTTGAGAAAGAGTTCGATTCTCATCTGATAAAGTTTCCAACTCCAAATTAGTTTTAGTCAAAGAATAAGAGAGGCGAGATAAGTCATTACTCAATGAGACTTGATTTTGCGATAAATCAAAATTCTCTTTAGACAAGTTATTTATTTGATCAGCTTGCATAGGTATGAAGATTATCTAAGAGATTATCTTGCTCCATCCAAGCATTTCTTTCAACTCGAACTTCTTCAACGATTGACTCCGTCGATATATCTCCATTATTCGTTTACGGTTTAATACTTTGAGGACGAGCAAGGGTTTGAGTTGTAAAAAAAAAAAAAAAAAAAAAAAAAAAAAAAAAAAGGGGTGGCGAGAGTATACCTTTTAATTCTTCATTCTTCTTGCGAAGATTATCACGATCTAGTGAGATACTGAGAAATTTTTGATTTTCAAGGTGGAGATTATTGCACTTCACAGCCATAACTTGGAGATCATCCTTCAGCTTATTAATCTCTTGAACTAAAGATGCTTGCGAGATCCTCTCAGGACCAAGATGCTTACTTAAAATCTCGCAGACATTAGATTTGACAGGATCAGTAGAAGTCTTTTTGGCATCATTCACGAGATCAGAAAGGACCTTAAAGGCCACATCTATCCCCTCCAAATTTTCCTTGAGTTAGAGGAATTTGTTCAAACAAAGAAGACGAGTCGTCCTTTGTCAAAGGAACCTCATGAGAAGAGGAGGTTTCGGGGAGAGAAGTGATTGGAGAAATAGCGGGGACATTGATAGCGGGAGGAGGTATAAGATCGTTTGTAGTAGGACGGTTATAAGGAACTTGGTCTATGAGGAGTTGAGGTATAGAAATATTGTCGTTGGTAATATTACCGGGGGAAAGGGCACAAAATTATCTTGCGAAGATTTCGCAGCGAGGAGACGAAGGTGTGAATGAAGGAAATGGAACGTCGGGGTAACGGGTTTGGAGTAGCGAAGCCTTTTGGGAGCATGACCGGTAGTTTTATCATCCTGCGAATGACAAATTAAATAAGAAACAGAGGCAACAACGTATTGTTAATAAAAAACAAATGTTTCTTGAATACCTTGTCACTCATGATGTCTTTTTGTAGCCATAGATTTTGCTCGCGAAGTGGGCTTTGGTTGTGTGAGGGATTCTTGTTGTGAAGTAGATTTCGATGGCGAGCCCAAAGAAAGAAGAGGGTCCGTCAAGATAAATTTAGTTACGGGTTGGTTCTTGCTAAACAACAATGGCGTAAAGAGAACTACAAAGTTAATCATACCAGTGTGATTTCAACAAGGAAAGCTAATCTCAAATTTGATCAACCACAAAATCAGCCGGATATGGCAAAATTAACAAACACTGGATGCCATGAGAGTAACAACTGGTAGGGAATAGCTAAAGTGGTGAAGAAGACGGTAAGAGACAACAATAGGCAAACACTTGCAGAACGATGAAGAAGAAGAACACTTGCAGACGATGAAGAAGATGAAAAGGAAAAGGAAAATTTTTCACAGGGGATGCTCCTATAAATAGATGAGAAAAATGTTATGACCGGATAACATTAAATGCACCGGTAAAAGAGGTAAATATAGACACGTGTAAACGGTCACTGCTAAATCCAAGGAAACCTGACGGAAAGAACTTTAGTAGAATCCAAATATACAACGTATTTCCTAATAGGCGAGGAGAAATTGCGAAATTGATTATTTTCTGTAATTCATGAGGCAAGAAATGACACTTCGTATATATATTACAAAGAAGCTTCGGAACATCGCAAAAGAATAGAGGCAAGTACGTACTTTTCAAGACCAGTATTCTTCCGCTCGTTCCTTCATCAACAAAGATCAAAGATTATTTTTCTACAACAGATTTTCCTTAAAGATCGCTCTACAAAGCAATATTCAAGGAAAAAGAGGCAAGATGTAGGATCATAATATCACAACATACAAGGCTCGCGGGATTAATAAACGACGGTGTCGCGAAGGAGTCGCAGGAGCTAAAATAAACGACGCAATGAATAACGACAAGCAAAACATAAAGAAGACGTGAAACCTGGCGAGGGGTAAGAAGTGTCGCAAAAATGAATGTTTGTGCATCTGCGACACTTCGCGGGACATTCCCGAAAATAAAGGATAGCTTAGTTGTCTTCCACTATGTATTACCCTATATAAAGGGCTGAGTGAATCTGTGGTAGGAGAGATCTTTTTGGAATTGTTAAGCAAGTCAATAGGAGAGAGAAAGTTTAAGAGTGTTTTAATTTCTAAGTGTAATTCTATTTTCCTGTGTAAAACATTTCATGGACTCAATCAATAAATATTCTTGATCTTACATCTTTCAATGGATTAATTAAGCAAAATTGAGTAAGGGGTGTAGTGTGGGATTTCCTGCTACTACACTTAATGTGAGCGTAGTGTACGCTGCAAGCTATGACCGCCAAACCAAAACCCTGGAAAGCATCCCCCAGTTTGTGTTGATATCTCAAGTGTTGGTTGCACCTTGAGTGCAAGTGGTGCTGCTAGTGGCGCGTGTGGCATGTGCCATTGGCATGTGCGGAATGCCCTTGTTGCGGGTTGTACCTCGAGCGCAAGTGGCAATGCCAGAGCTGCTAGTGGCGTACGTGGCATGTGCCAATGGCATGTGCGGAATGCCTTGGTGGTAGGTTGTACGTTGAGTGTAAGTGGCAATGCGAGCTATTTGCTAGTGGCGTGTGTGGCATGTGCCAATGGCATGTGCGGAATGCCTTGGTGGTAGGTTGCATGGTTTGCGAGTTAGGCTACCAGCGTGCATTTAAGGGGCACGGCTAGGTGATGAAGGCTACCAGCGAGCGTGTTGGCATGTGCCAATAACATTCGTGGCCATTAGGTCCGTGGCTTTGGTAGGAAAAGCTACCAGCGAGCATGTTGGCATGCGTGGCCATTAGGGCCGTGGCTTTGGTAGGAAAAGCTACCAGCGAGCATGTTGGCATGTTGCAATGGCATGCGTGGCCGTTGGGGCCGTGGCCTTGGTAGGAAAAGCTACCAGCGAGCATGTTGGCATGTGCCAATGGCATGCGCGGCTGCTGGGGCGTGGCCTTGGTAGGAAAAGCTACCAGCGAGCATGTTGGCATGTGCCAATGGCATGCGTGGCCGTTGGGGCCGTGGCCTTGGTAGGAAAAGCTACCAGCGAGCATGTTGGCATGTGCCAATGGCATGCGTGGCGGCTGGGGCCGTGGCCTTGGTAGGAAAAGCTACCGAGCGAGCATGTTGGCATGTGCCAATGGCATGCGTGGCCGTTGAGGGCCGTGGGCTTGGTAGGAAAAGCTACCGGCGAGCATGTTGGCATGTGCCAATGGCATGCGTGGGTCACGTTGAAGCCGTGGCCTTGGTAGGAAAAGCTACCCGGCGAGCATGTTGGCATGTGCCAATGGCATGCGTGGCTACTTGGCCTAGGTTGCATGGTTTGTAAGCCTAGGGCGCTATATTTGGCATGTGCCAATGGCATAGCGGCTTGGAAATATGGCTTGTGGTACGTGTTGGCCTGTGCCAATGGCACGTACGGCCATGTCGTCCTAGTTGCACGTTTTGCAAGCCTAGGGCGCTATATTTGGCATGTGCCAATGGCATAGCGGCTTGGAAATATGGCTTGTGGTACGTGTTGGGATGTGCCAATGGCACGTACGGCCATGTTGACCTAGTTGCACGTATCCTGCAAAGCCTAGGCGCTATATTTGGCATGTGCCAATGGCATAGCGGCTTGGAAATATGGCTTGTGGTACGTGTTGGGATGTGCCAATGTCACGTACGGCCATGTTGACCTAGTTGCATCGTTTTTGCAAGCCTAGGGCGCTATATTTGGCATGTGCCAATGGCATAGCGGCTTAGTTTGGCATGGTTGCCAATGAGTGCGATATGTAGTTTGGTTTTGGCGTCGCGCCATGGTGCGCGATGTGCGGCTTGGTTTTGCGTTGTTGCCATGGTGCGCGATTAATGCGGCGGCTTGGTTTGGCATTGTTTCCATGGTGCGCGGTGTGCGGCTTGGTTTGGCATTGTTGCCATGGTGCGCATTGTGCGGCTTGGTTTGGCATTGTTGCCATGGTGCGCGGTGTGCGGCTTGGTTTGGCATTGTTGCCATGGTGCGCGAGTGTGCGGCTTGGTTTGGCATTGTTTCCATGGTGCGCGGTGTGCGGCTTGGTTTGGCATTGTTGCCATGGTGCGCAGCACTTGCTTGGTTTGGCATTGTTGCCATGGTACGTGTGCGGCTTGGTTTGGCATTGTTTCCATGGTGCACAATGCGGCTTGGTTTGGCATTGTTGCCATGGTGCGCGTGTGTCGGCTGGGTTTTGGAATTAGGGTTACGTGGTCGAAAACCTAATCTGTATTTGAAAAAATACCCCTATTAATTATTTACACCGAAAGTTAAATGCTCTTAGTTAATGTGTTGTGGGTAACACTAGGTCATGGGGTTTTACGATTTTACCCCTTGTTTAAAAACCACCATCAACAGTTACGTAATAAGGCCACACCACTTATTAAATCTCTCAAGACTCAATGCCTACACTGTGTGTACTAAGGGATAATCACATCTTGTTAAGTGCAAAGGTGTTCATATGCGTGAACTGTTACCTTTTTTTTTTTTGGAAACTTAGTGAGAATGGAGTTGATTGAGACCACCCTGTTTTACTTAGATGCAAATGGTGAATAACTCATTCTTCAAGGAAATAAAGTGTTGTTAGTGAACATATGTCCATGCCGAATGAGGACCATTCAGGTGATTTATGGCTCTGGTGGATGATTCGACGCACTGAATCAGTTATTGCTCACAACAAACGATGCGTTTAATTTTTTGTAAAACTCCTAGCACATATTACACAATGCAAAGTGCAAAGGCTCACCACCCCTGCTGATGCTAGAGAATTTACATCAAAAAGACTTGATGAATATTGCATGCTTAATAGGATCAATATAGAGCATGTTATACCCATTGGTCTCACAGAGGCTACCATCAAAGGTTACAGATGGTGCCTAAGGCATGGTTATGCCTACAAACCTACTTTTAACTGCTTTGGGAATATGCAATATTACACGCATCTTCACTTATTCGCTTTAGACCCACAATTGGTCAACCATTCTTTACGTACCAGTTGGTAACTGGATATAAGCATGACATTTTGTGTTCTTACGCATTTTTGGTTGCACTATATATGTGCTCTTACGAATCCACATCGTACTATGATGGGTCATCAAAATGATTAAGTGATTATGTTGGACAAGAATTTCCAACGATTATCCGCATTTTAAAAACCTTTGGCAGAAGATTTCTTACCGCCAGATTTGCGGGTTGTCATTTTAATGAGACAATCTTCCCGTCGTTAGGGGGAGATAAGAAAAAGTAGTTTCCACTGTGTCGTGGTGTGTTACCACTGTGTTAAGGGAAGATTGTCATTTTAATGAGACAATCTTCCCGTCGTTAATGGAACGACAGGAATTGTCGTGGTGTGTTACCACTGTGTCTCACATTAATTCTTGTACTACATAAATGTAATTAAATGTGAAGTGATAGAGAATAATTGATTTCAGAAAGTGCACTGAAATTGGCAACGTGACAAGATCACACATACCAGCTGCAAATAATCCTGCAAGGTTAGAAATCCTCAGTATGGAGTACACCATAAACTAAGGTGTTGCAACTACACTTGGTGGAAGTGTAGTTAAGGTCGTGGCTCCACAAAGGAAGATGGAGAAACCACCAGGTTCGATCAATACTCACCTAGAAAGGAACTAGATGAGTAAGGCACAACCTATTTTGTATCATTAATGAAATCATCTCATTTTATTGACTCTGACTATGTCCATGAATCAATATTGGAGGAATCTCCGAAGTTTTAAATGATTCTGGAGAACAATGAAATCCTGACGGATTATGAGAATGCACATGGGTCAATGTAAGGATCATGCGTGCACAGTGATGATATAATCCATAAATAATTGCTCCAGAAGTAGAGCACAATGAGATCGAACCATGCTTTATTTTGATTAATTTCAAATAAATAGCATATTTGGCCTACACAATCCAGGTAGAACTTAGTTCTTTGGCAAATATACGGATATTTGGTGTGGTAGTGCTAACCAACCAAGTGTAAATCCTATGGGACATACATGATTATTTGTCATATAACACAGTGGGAAAAATGAATCTCAAAATATCAAGACTCGCCTTGTGGCGTAAGGTTTCTCACAAAGCCCTGGAATTGTCCTCTTGGAATGAACGTTATAGCATTCCACTACTTAGTTAGCTTGGTAATTTCAAAAGGACTTGAAATGCAGCACATGTATGTGGTTATTATGTATATCTGAAAGAATCAAGAGATAAAAGATATTTACAAAAGCACTTGATAGCCTTTTGTTGCCCAAATCAAGTGACTCTAAACCATAGAGTGCGTTTACAGTTAGATAGAACACTTACTTATAGATTGAAGCAATCAGGCGGATGTGGTATACCCGTCTAAGTGGAAATTGATTTGGAGGGGATAGACAAGTAATGTATTTTTCCTTGCGTATTCAGAAGCAAGTTCCTGATTTGGAATTCTAGTTACCTATGTTGATGTTACAGACATGATGGGTGCTCTTGATGTAATAAGAGATCCTACAAGCTACTCTAAATCCAAATTTGAGATGACAAATCTTGGGAAATCTCGACCGAAAATTGAGCTTGTGGTATATTATTCCCACCATTTTGCATATGTTTAAAGTTGTCAGGCAATTTAACAAGGACATGCATCCTACTAGCACTCCCATGGTTAGTCGAGGTTCAGATGTAAGTAAATGACCAATTCGTCTAAAGAAAGATGACAAAGATGTGTCGGGAGATGAATTCCCTTATCCAAGTACAATAATACTTAGCATAATGTACTCGACCAAATGTTACATCCTCAGTGAACTTGTTAGCTAGATATAGCTCAGCGCCAACACAACGTCATTGGAATGGTATAATGAACGTAATCATATACTTAAAAGTAACCATTGACATGAGTTTGTTTTATCCCTACAAAGACATAAAAAGGAATGTTAATGAAAGTGAAGTCCAAAAGTTGTTGATTATGAAGGAACAATAATCTCTTCTCCAACGAAAGTAATCAGCGGGAAATATAGTAGACTATTTTCTAGGTCATTACAAATATTCAGTTTCGAAAAGTATATGACTAAAGGAACCGTCTGGAACAACTCTGAAAGTAATCAGGCGGAGATGCCGACATCAGGGGGGGATCCAAGGATATGATGTCGACATATTTTACTTCGAAATTGAAGTTGTATTGTACTCTTTTTCCCTTCGATCGAAAATAATTTTTCCCAAAGAGTTTTGTTACTCGACAAGTTTTTTAGTGAGACAACACTAAAAACATCAAGTATATTGAACGTTGAATACATAAAGATCGCGTTGATATTAATGAAAATATCTCAATCAAAGAAATGAAACACGATAGTCTGTTAAGCAACGTAACTTCCAGAATCAACAACATGGTCTTATAAACATTTAAGTCACCAAAGTAAAGCGTGATAAACTCCTTTTGACTGCATTAGACTAATGAAAATTGTTTGACATCAGGGGGAACATCTAATGGATTGTTGAACTATTTTCCTTCACCGAGGTTACTTTTTCCCACAGGGTTTTGTTACTCGGCAAGGTTTTTAATGATTCAACGTATACGCATCCAACTATGTTTTAAGTTTAATTAATATTGTACTATTTTTCTTTAGTTCAGGTTTTATCCCTTTGGGTTTTCCCTGAAGAAGTTTTAACAAGGCAATTAACTTAGGTTCATCGGTCTTTTAAGATCGTATTGCATGTGATGAACTACATGTAAAGTATGAGAAAACATGTGAAGTATTACATGTGAAGAGTTGTACCAAGGTTTTATCCCACTGTATTTTTTATTATCAAAGTTTTAATGAGGCAATGGACTTCGACAAAAGTCATCAAGGAGAACAACATTTGAAGAAATATATGTGAAGCATTATGTATAAAGTTTTGTTTTGTTATTGAACATCACAAGGGGGAGTATTACAGGGCCTACGGCCCATGGATGTGCGGTCCAACTAGATCCCTAGGGTTGTATATAAAGGAAACTATGTAATGCTTCTATTTTAATCTCCTAATAAGATTGTTCTTCACCTTCCTCTTATCTTTCTCTGTTTTCATCTATAATTCTCTTAAAACAGAAACGACTTTTTATTCTTTTTGTTATTAGATTTCTTTGGATTTTACGCAAAACTTATCAATGCATTTATGAGGAGTATCTCTAGATCAATGCATTTGTTAGGAGTATCCCTAAAATTTTGTCTTCTTATCCCTAAAAATTTGTCTTCTTACTTGTATATATATATATGCAAGATTTCTCAATAGACGATGTATATGTTGTATGTATACATTTCATCATGGCATATTTTATAGTGTTTTCATGTTTTTGGGTCTTCTTTTTGTCAATTGGTTGTCATTTCCGACTACTCGTGAAACTATTAGCAGAATTACAGAAGCCAATGATGCACAAGTGATTAGAGTTTCAATTTCAGAGGTTTGTTCTCGTACCCTAGAGTTCCAATCCTGAGCGGACCTATTAAGAAAGTACCATCCCGGAAGTAAAATTCTAGATCTTGAAGGAATTGCACATACTGTGATAAGCAAAACATCAGCCACTGCCAAAGATGACTTGGAACAGATCAAAAATTTGCTTGCAAAGACTACAAATCCCTACCAAAAGGAACATATCACTTATTGCACAACTCGATATAATTCTACGCTTACTGAGGCTCTTGTCCGGGAAGAGAACTTTGTTACAACTCATGACTATAATAAATTACCAGGACTGGTTACACATATTACAAGGATCGATTACATAACTCTTTTGTGATTAGTCATAAGAATTATTAGGATCGGTTACACCAATTACAAATATCGATCATACCATCTTAGGTGATTACTTAGGATCGGTTACACTAATAAAAGTCATTCCAATACATAAGTCAGGCACTGTGACTAGTTTTACCAAGATGCATAATAAGTTATGATCGGTTCTACTAACTCACACATATTGGTAATCCAAAGATATGCAATGAATAACAATACCAATAAGCCTAGTGATTTCCCTTTCGATTCATAAAACAAGTTCATGAATGTACTTCCTTTAAACAAATGTAAACATTGTTTCGTAGGATGAAATCTTCACCTTTACCCATACACATAATCACAATAGCATTCATACGATTATGTCGATGTCTTATATACGAAGTTCAAAAGATAAGCGTTATACTTCGTATTCTAATTCCTTAACACTATAATCATGTGATCATGTCTCACTACTAGTGTATAATCATTCACATCTTCACGGTTATGTTTTCAATATATCACGACTTGAAAGATACGTTAGGAATGAAACAGTTCAAGTCAAAATATTACTAACCTCAAGAGGAAGGATGATGTCGTCGTTGTAGCTTGTTACTTCTTCACATTCTTCAAGTCTTCGAGTAATACTTGTATGTCTCATAATCCTAATCTTTCTAGTCTAACCTATACGAAGTTGTCTCTAGTTACATAATCAAGCAACTCTTTAATTGAGTTTTGATTCACTAAAATATGACAACCAAACTTGACATATCAATGCTTGGTGGGTTCAACCGAGCTATGCTCTAACATTTTCATTTATTTTTATATACTTTTGTCTTCTTTTTGATGCAAGACAAAAAAAATTTATCAGTAAATTAAATGCAAGATAATTTTATTAATTAAATACAAGTTATAATATACGTAGGAAAATCGTCATTTTTTTTTATACCTAGACTAGTGGTCCCTAGACCACATCCAAACCAACCCCGTCGATCGATGTAGGAATTTGAGAACAAGGAGGAGGAGGTATGGTTAAAAATTGAACAGGAATGCTTGGAAATACCGGGACAACATATTTAAGGATGCAGTCCAGGGTATTTAATGATTGGGCTCAAACCAGCCCCTGCTGCGCAAACCAATGTGTACCCAGGTCAACTGCACCCAACCCAAAGCATAACGACACATAGTTAATAGTGCGTTTGGATACCAATAGTAGAAGTGGTTCTGCTTATCCAAAAGCACAAGTCAGAAACAAAGATATTTTGCTTCACAAAAAGTTTTTTGCTTTTAGAAGTTGTTCTGAAGTTTTACACCTATTGGATATGTATCCAAACGCGTTATAACACACCCTATAAGAGATAAGCTTTCATTTGTACGATCATGTGGGCAAACCAGCTTAAAAAAAGTTAGTATTAAAATGAGAAATTTGGTATAGTCTGGTATTTGATTTTTAGTCCGTCCCACTACGTCTCTATCTCTTCCCAAATTTTTGGTCTTGGTCGCCCACAGCGGTTGCTCTAAAGAACATTTAAAGTTCCTCGATAATTTCAAGTTCAGAGCACTTGTACCAAAATAGAATTAATTATCCTCGTATAATCAGGTTATTTAATTATTACTTATTTGTTGTACAAGGTGCATCTAGTGGACCAATATCACCTAAATGATCATCAATTGCAATGTAATCCAACATTTGATATTGGTATTGATCGGAAAACAAAGTCGAAACTTAAAATATCACAGATGACTTTTGAAGTTCCTAGGTGACTTCAATTTTCGTACGTTTGTACCAAAATCGGATTAACGACCCTTATATAATTAAGTTTTTAATTATTACTTGATTTGCTTCACAAGGTGTATTCCCTGGACCTAGATCATCTAAATGATCATCAATTGCAACGTAATCTAACATTTGATTTTGGTAATGGTTGGAAAACATAGTCGAGCGTTAAAATCTCATAAATAATTTCTAAAGTTTCTCGATAATTTTAAGTTCAGAGCACTTGTACCAAAATAGAATTAACCATCCTCATATAATCAGGTTATTTAATTATTACTTATTTGTTGCACAAGGGGCATCTAGTGGACCAATATCACCTAAATGATCATCCATTGCAACATAATCCAACATTTGATATTGGTATTGATCGGAAAACAAAGTCGAAACTTATAATATCATAGACGACTTTTGAAGTTCCTAGGTGACTTCAATTTTCGAACGTTTGTACCAAAATCGGATTAACGACCCTCATATAATCAAGTTTTTAATTATTACTTATTTGCTTCACAAGGTGTATTCCCTGGACCTAGATCATCTAAATGATCATCAATTGCAACACAATCTAACATTTGATATTCGTAATGGTTGGAAAACATAGTCGAGCGCTAAAATCTCATAAATAACTTCTAAAGTTTCTCGATAATTTCAAGCTCAGAGCACTTGTACCAAAATAGAATTAACCATCCTCATATAATCATGTTATTTAATTATTACTTATTTGTTGCACAAGGGGCATCTAGTGGACCAATATCACCTAAATGATCATCCATTGCAACGTAATCCAACATTTGATATTGATATTAATCGGTAAACATAGTCGAAACTTAAAATATCACATACGACTTTTGAAGTTCCTCGATGACTTCAATTTCGAACGTTTGTACCAAAATCGGATTAACGACCCTCATATAATCAAGTATTTAATTATTATTTATTTGCTTCATAAGGTGTATTTCCCGGACCAATATCATCTAAATGATCGTCAATTGCAACGTAATCTAACTTTTGATATTAATAATGATCGGAAAACATAATCGCGTTAAAATCTCATAAAGGACTTTTAAAATTTCCCAATAATTTCAAATTCAAAGCCCTTTACCTAAATAGAATTAGCTAGACATAATCCGAGAACCTGTTATCTTTTATTTTTTTGCTAGATTAACGTCTGATCCAAACGTCTACCAGAACGCAGCCAAATCGACTGGCCTACCAAACCCTTCTATACAATTATTTTAATACAATTATTTATTCAAATTTTAATACAATTATTTATTCAAATTTTTACGATAGAGATTAAACCCATATTTCCTCGGTAGTCCTTACACGAGTGAATGTGATAGCACTGAGCAATGCCTGGACTTCAAGTATATATTATTTTTATGACCCAACATATATACCAGATTACTTTACTACTTAATTAACACCGGTGCATTTGACAAGTATTAAGATAAAATTAAGGGTACAATATGAATATGTAGCCTGGTTACTGGTATGGAAGGGATCGGGGTCTACAACTTTTGTATATGTGTTTTTTTATTTTTTTTGTAAAGTGAAAGTCGTCAGTTTTATTTGTAAACCATTTCATCAAGCGCATTGTGTGGGGGCAATGTGTGAAAGAGAAATCTGGTATATATAAGTTGGGTCAAATTGAAAATGTTACACGTACTAACAAATCCTACGTGCACTAATAAAATACGACACGTACTAACAAAGATCTGAACGTGTCCTCTCATTAAATTGAAAATGTTAAATTTTTTCACTTTAGCCTTCCCAGACAAAGTTACAGAGCAGTAGAGAGAGAATCGGAGTTAACGAGGAAAAATCTCGTGATATATTTTGGATGCAAATTAGGGAAATTTCGTTAGAGGAAATTTTGGATGCAAATTAGGGAAAGTTCGTTAGAGGAGAAGTGGAATTAGTTACATTCTTGGGCGAAATTTTCTGAAAGAAGATATATCGAAGAACAAAACTCCCAAACTTTTTTTTTTTTCAGCTAACCCTAAATACTTTGAGCGGGATGAAAATAAAATTGAAAATCTTTTGGGCGAGATTGTTCCCGCTTTGTGTGGATTTGTTCGACTATATAAAGATCCCTAACATCATGAAGAGTTGCATCCAATTTCATCTACATCTTACCAAGGTATATTTTCTTTTCAATTTTCTCTTCAACCCTAAGCTTGATTTTTATGATACAAACCCTAATTAATTTTTTCTGCTTTTTTTCGACAGGGAACTTCTCTAATTTGGATTGTGGTGTTTTACTGGTATATTTCTTCTGAATATTAATCTTGTAAGGAATATATACAAGGTGTTTTTTTTTTCTTCATGTTTTGGGTAAATAGTTCTAGGTTATGAATTTTTTCTTGTTTTGATACTGTTGGTGTTAGGCTTCAGTGTTGTAACTTGTTCCTTTCATGAATTGAGTTTTGTGAAAGGTTGTAACTGGTATAATCAATTTCAATCTCATGTATTTTAGTGGTTAAATTGATTTTGTCAACATTTTGAGGCTTTATCTTACTGATCTAATGGTTGTTGAAGTGTGTGCTTCATGTTCAGTTTAATTAGGCTTAGTTTTTGTTACATGTATATATCTGTGGATTTTTTTGTGCTACAAATTAAGTTTAGGTTGCAAGAGACATGCATTGAGTTGTTTATATGTTTATTCACTGAAGAATTCAGATTGAACACAATAATCTTAGGTGTTTTGATTTCATCAGATATGGCTCCAGACGCCCGCCTATTCTATGGGGATGCGGCTTTACGCCGAAAATATGGTAAATTAAGAATAAACTTTATGTTTTAATGATGGTATTAACTTTATTTTTGTGACATGTGTTGATTAATATTCATGGCTGTTTTCCAGAATCCTCTTCGAAAAAACAAAAAGTACAGAAGCAAGGAGCTAAAGAGCCCTCAGCTGCACTTGTGAATCCCATGTTCACACGACAGGGAGGAAATCCAAGTAGTGTTCAGCAGTCTCAATTTATTGGTAAACAATTGATCTTTTTTTTTGTATCTAAATCTCCTTTACATAAGAACATTTTCAATTTTGAACGGACACATGTTGCTTTGCTATTGAACTGAGTTAAAGTTTTACATGCCATTTTCTGCATAATTTTGAATGACAAGTAATAGTACAGTGTAGTTGTTTGCTGATTGAAGCCCAATAGAGTGCTGGGAATTTTTCAAATGTCTCTTGAATTTTTCCTTATAAGACCGATAGCCGATGTTGTGTATTTTCAGGAAATTTTAGCAATTAATATGTATGCCTTACTTAAATGTCATATTGCAGGAGACAAAACCAGGGAAAGACGAGAACACCAAATGAATGACCTTAGCAGTCGCTTGCAAGCAGCTCAGTCAACAGTGCATGACAGAAGTGGAGTTGGAAGAACAGGTCGGGTGCTGCCAAGCCATCCACCAATTGAGTCACCGGTGCATGGGGGGAAGGGGAGGTGGAAGAACACGTCCTGTGCTGCCAAGTCTTTCACCAATTGAGTCACATGTGCATGAGGAAAGGGAAGGAGGAATATCATTTGGGGTGCAGCCAATCGAATCACCTCTGAACAATGATTTTCTGATAACTTCTAGGAGATCCCCTAGAGGAAACCGCACAAGAGTACACAGAAATCTGGAGAAGGAATACAATGGTCTACATAGCCCTATGAGAACTCAAGGTCGCCGTTCTGTACCACCGCCCACAGAGAATGAAATACAACAACGTTCAAATCAATTGCATAATAATCGAACACAAGCATGTCTTCAGCCATATCATCGATCAACACAAAAAGATATTCAAAGTTCAGCATCTCATCAATCACAGCATAATGCTCTTCGAAGTTCATCTTCGCAGCAATCTCGTCGATCACAGCAACGGAACAGTCTACGTGATTCTCCAGCTGAAAACCATAATTCTTCGCAACCCAACCGATCGCGATCACCGTCTAATTCTCCTGTAGCAAATAATGAAGAAGTTGACAATTCACTGGGTATATTTATGTGAGAGGTATTTTGTTTTTTAATGTTGTTTTTTTCTGGATAGCTAATAATTTTCCTCTATGCTATCTTTGGTTTCTTAAATAGGTCAACCAAAACGTACCACAAGAAAGAAAACGACTAATCGTGCGGTTGCCAAGAGGGGGAAGGAGAAAGTAAGCGTGCCAGTTTTTAATGAAAAATTTTGTGGTCATTTTAAACATGAGTGTATAAACTCTATTGGGACGTGGGTAAGGCAAAGGGACAATTGCCCACTAACATATGATAAATTTGATGATATGCCTGAGCAGAAGATTGCCCGAGTGATCCAGAATGTCCAGGTATATATATAATTTAATGTTGTTACTTCTTCTTTGTTTGGAATTTCCGTTGATTTTAATTGCTGTCTCTAATAAGTTGTTTTCGGCCATATAGGACCACTTTATTCTCGTTCCTGATGATGATGTGGCTGTGAAAGCAATCAAAGACGTGATGAGGGATGCCTATAAGGCATACAGGCACAAAATTTATCTAAAATACAAAGAAGCAGGGGGTGATGGGTTTGCTGCATCAGATGGCCACCTGAAGGCTTTGGCCCAGCCTCCCGAAAATTGCCCCAACAAATATGATTGGGCTCACATGTGTAACCACTTCACCACCGATGAGTTCAAGGTATATATGTTTGCTTACTGTTTACTATGATGTTTTTTTTTTTTTAAAGTCATGGGAGTCGACATTTAGGTATGATGTGGAACTGAAAAACACTACACAAGTTATATAGATTGAACTTGAAGATTTGGGGTGTGTAATTTTTGATAGTCTTATATATTTCTGCACTCTTATAACTTGCATTTTATCTGATGCGATAGAAAAATTCTGAAAGAGGACGTCGTGCTACGGCTGCGAAGCGACAGAACGGTATCAACCACAGCAATGGCAACAAAAGTTTTACTAGTACCGAATACGATTTGGTATGTATTATGCCTGCTTCAATTGTTTATATTGTTTACAAGTTAGATGTGTTTATTACATGATATCTTACTAGTTTTATATGATGATGTTTTCCTTTTCAAAGTTGCAAGCCGGACAGCCTTGTGATCCAGTGACTTTCTTCCGACGAACCCATGACCCTGAGAAGAAAATCAACGCCAAATGCAAAGAAATGAGTGTAAGAAATAATATTGATGAAACATGTTTGATATGTATCTAATTATAGTTAGACTTAAGAAATTATGATTTATGCAGCATTTTATATTGTCTAAGTGAAAACTGCTCCTAGTAGAATTTTAGTGAATAAGTACAGTTCTTTATTCTGGAATTTTACTTTCTGTGGTCAGTATTCTTTTTTTCCTTAAACCTGTTATTGCCTTCCCAAATGACCGGTTGTCAGCCGACACAAATATAATTACACTTTCTTACTACTCAAAATATAAATATAGCAAGGGAAAGAAAGGATCGATCCCACAGAGAGGTCTAGGTTGTCAAATTGTTATGGTTTCCTATATAAAACACCGAGGGTTTGCTGATTTTTATATACTAAAATAAAATAAAAGCAAAACAAATAAAAGTAAACACGCAAATCAAGGATGTGAAAGTATTGGATAAAGGTTTCATCTTCAATTGTAAACAAGTTTATGAATATATGAATAGAATTCTTATTTAATCTCGCTATCACCAAAAGCCATAGAATACCTTATTGCAAGAATACTCCGTAATTTCCAAAGTTATCAACACACACATTAGAGCTGCGTATGTGAATTCTACCTAAAGAATAACCTAACGCCTTGCGCTAATCAAGTTCAATTCCTAGGAGCATTAAGTTTCAGAAATAGGCTAATCAATGCAATTGTAATACATTGCGCAAACAATTCGAACAAAGGTCAATTTCTACATATGATTACGAGGATGTATCACTACAACCTAGAATCATATTATGCTACTCGTATTCAAGGTTATCGCTCGATGAAAACCCTAAAATAGCTATAGATATGGATGTGAGTTCAATCAATTCTAGACTTAACTAAACAAACATTCAATCATATTGCAATCCATCAATCATGCAATTATTATAACCCGTAGAAAGTGAACGATAATATTGAGAGAAAACTAATTCATAAAAATCATAACTTGGTTGCAAAATCCAACTACATCTTCAACCAATAATAAACTTAGTTACTTGTGTTTTTGGAAATCATCATAGAAAGCAAAGAAGAAAACTATCATGTGAAACCCTAGAACAAAAGTAGAAGTCTCCCTAATGGAGATATATCTAGGTTTAGAAAAGAGTTTTCTATTTATATGCTTTTCTCCCCATAAGGATACTTTCCCAAAATTAGGTTAATTCTTCTCAAAACCCGTCTCCAAGTTGGTCCACCAAGCCCAGGAGTGAAAAATATGTCTCTGGAATTTTGGGTCCGAAAAGTGTCGCCGGAATTGATGATGTCATCACCGGAATCCGGTCACCGTCGCCGGAATCCGGTCACCGGAAAATTTTCTCCGATCACTTGAAGTACTGGAAGACGTCACCAGGCAAGTGCACACTCCCAGAAGCTCAACTCCATTTCTCTGCAATTCAAACATTCACAAAATACCACCTAAACCAATTTCTTGTTCTTGCGAAAACGCGCCCAAAAGCGTGACGCGTAGCTCATATGTCCGGCCGTCGACTCTTGCATCCGACTCGTACCCCCCTCGCGATTCACTGAAATATTGAGATTCATACTCTAAGCTCCGAAATCCGACATCCCGAGCTAAGCTCACCGCTTACCATTCTCGCTCCGTTTCCGCAGCACAATTTCTGTGATGCTTTGGTTGTCAAATCCATTTCTCGTGTCAAATTCAACTCATTGTGCTCTTCACACCGGGCAAGCAACAAACCACACCGCAAACCATCAAAACCTGCCATTTCGATTCAATTCACCCTCAACTCGGTTCCGAGTCCCCGTAATCTCTGCTGCAGCACATTCACTGGCACTCGACCCACAACTGAATATCTGCACTCTCGACCTGTGACCTGTAGCTCAACCCAGTACCTGCAATCTCTCTGGCACATCAAGCATAACACTTCACCTAGTACTTTCATCTCCATTCACTACCATCTCTGAACCTGCATACCAGCAGCTCCCTCTCAGCTACATCTCAAAACCAGAAAGTGCACAGCTCATATATCCCTGAATCTACAATTCTCTGCACTAATTCCCTTCGCAAATTCGCTGGCCAGCACATTTCGCCATAATCTCAGCTCTGGCCATTGCATTCAGGTCACAGCTCCAATCCTTGACCTGCAACTCTAGTAATAGCAACCCAGCTGCAAGATACAAGACATCCAGCCTCCTGCTTTAATTCTTTACAAAGACAAAGACTACCACGACTCGCTCTCGCTACAGCCTTTCTTGCATTCCTCCAACTCGTCACCTGCAACACATTCAGTGCAACTACCTTGTCTTATTCATTCCATTCAGTTCTGCAGCAACACAGAGTCCTGTAGCTTAGTCCATTAGCAACAATACCAGCATCCTGCTACAGCATCAGCAGCACTAGCCTTGACCAATTCCATTTCACATCCATTATCTCCAATTCTGACATTGCAGCAACGACAACTTCGCGCATTAAGCTTGGCAGCAACACATCTTCCTCCACCACATATTTCAGTCTCACCACCTGAGCTGCAACCACATTTTTTCTCAATCTGCTCCAGATCCTCTCATGCCTGAGACCAACTTAACCCTAATCTCTGTATATTCACCTGGCAAACGACCCTCAAGCCCTTCTTGGTCACAGCAGGTCCAACTCCACTATACTGCATTTGTCCTCCTAGCCTTTCTGTGTCTAACTGAATCACAGCATCATCTTCAACACAACCAACGCCACCACCATTGCAGCCAGACCTGCATTTCATGACCACCTGCTATTTTCACATCAGTACCACCACCATTGCTGCAGCTCCCTGTTAATCTTCCATAGCCTCACTCCAGCTGCGACAACAGCTCTGCACCAGCTGCTGCCATCAGCACCTGTAATTCCAGCACCATTCTAAGCTTCAGTTCACTTCCTTGGCTTTCCCTTACATCACCAGCAGCAATACCTTGAACTTCTCTGCCATTGTGTTGCTTAGCATCATACCATTCTTGGGCATTTAATCAAACACATTTTGTGCGTGAAACTGGTAACTCAGAGGCAACCATTCTGCTGTTGTATGAGCTCTCCCTGCCTCTCTTGAGTTCAAATACAACCCGAACTTCTTCAGTGGCACTGACCCATCTTCTTAATCCTTCCATTAGCAGCAATCCCATCGTCACAACCTAAATTTCTGTGAATGTAGTGAAGCCGCCATCTCCTCCATGTTTCAGTCCAATACCACCAACAACTCAACCCATCTCATCTGCTCAAACCCTCAATCCATTTCTCATCATTAATTTCATCTCCTTTGAACTCAAATCCGTGAACCTGAGATTGTCGGCGAGAAAGCTCTTGGCAGCAGCGAATGGGCTAGCCGACTAAGATCTGAGACAATTTTGTTTTGTTATTTTAAATCTGAACTCGGCCTGGCTTGTGGGTTAAAGAGGATGAATGGATTAAGACGCCCCACTCAATGGTTAAGGTCTAACCAACTGAAGTAGCAATCCCTTAGTAATTTCATTCCCACTGTCAGTTCTGCGAGACTGACAATTCAATTCAATTCAGTTAACAAATTCCGCAACTCTGCTATGCTTCAAAAGCTCACAGCTTCTTCATATGAAGTCGGAATGGGCTCATTCTTTCACCATTGGCTTCGCCTTTGCGTCCTCTTCAAGTTGATGAGATGATATCCAGGATTTGAGCAAGTTCCACTTCCTTTTTGCTCCAGTGACTCCAAAATACCTATATAGCTCAAAAGCAAATATAAGATACATAATTTACAAGAAAACTCACAAAGAAAGCATAAATACTAGATAGTAAATACGGTGTATTCTACACCTATCAGATTCCCCCACACTTAGACTTTGCTAGTCCTCGAGCAAATCAAATAAAACAAAACTAAAACGAATACATACAACTCCGTGACGTCGAGGATACGGTTAATTTTAGCATAAATAACAAGCCTTTAAACCCCTAGGTGTCCCTAGTGGACGAGTTATAGTCTCGTGAAGGTTTACTAGAGATATACCTACAAAACCTATATTTCAAACTCCGTCTATTCGTGACAAATCAATGAACGAATCCAAAATGACTACAGGAGGAGGTACCTTGCAAATTCAATTCATATATTAGTAAATAAACTCTAATTAGATACTCGAACAAGCCACAATACTCGGAAACTAACGAACCACAATCACAATGAAAAGATTAAGAAGATGGATAAAGATGTAGATGTTGGCGAATGTTCACAAGTGTTCGATGTTTCCCATATCTGTCTGAAGGTCATCATAAGATGAACCTAATCCTATTGGATTGAGCTACTTGGTGCTGAATGCTACATCAAATCAATTGGCATATACAAGGGAACCAAGAGTGACTTTATTCAACACAATAATAATTTCTTCTCTTTTTTTTTATATAATTGGATCAAACTGGATCCAATTTCTCTTCTTTTTTTTTTTAGACGGCATGATTAGATCTTTTGGATCCAAGCGCATGCTTCTTGTCAGCAAGTACATGATAGTTGCCTTGGATCCTGCATTCCACGCTTGTTTAGGCGACGGAGACAGGGACTACGTTTCACACATACTGCTATTCCCAAGTGTCTTTTTATTCCGTTTTGGTCTAATTGATCGGTCTTTTTTTTTTCTTTTCTTTTTTTTTTTTTTTTTATAAGATTTTTTTTTTTCATTTTTTCTTCTTTTTCTAGTAACTCAATCACTCTATTTCATCCTAGCAGCAATAACACGTCGATTTTTAGTGACCCACCAAAGCACTTAGAGAACAATAGATAAATGTGGAAAAATAAAAAAATAGAATGTGATATGGTGATATTCCGAGATATGGTAACAACTATCATATAATTTGTGATTTCTGAGCTATATTCTTCCCTTTTAGTTAATTGGTTCCTCAACTCCTGCATTCAAAATGGTTCCATCCACTAATGGTGTCATCCTAAAGGCACAAGTTCTAGATTTCGGAGTTCAAAAAGCACAAATTTTTTTTGGTTTTCTATTTTTCTGATTTTTTTTTTTTTTTATACATAAAACAAAATAAAAAATATAAATGCTCCCCACACTTAAACTTTACATTGTCCTCAATGTAAAATTGAATCGTCAAAGAAGATTCAAGGTGGGAAATTCAAAATGATATGCAAAAACAAGAAAGTAAAGATAAAAGCAAATGCATAAAAATAAAAAGATAAGGATAAAGATACAAAACCGGTGGGTTGCCTCCCACTAAGCGCTTGTTTTAAAGTCGACGGCCCGACTTAGCTTATTGTAAGATTCATTCCCCATACACCAATAATCGGAAAAGTTGGGGATCCTTCCATTGAACCTGTTTTGGAAACACTAGCTTCACACAAATATTAGTAATATAAAGCAAAAGTGAAGCTATGAACCGATAAAAGCTTCCTCCACACTTATTCTTGGCCACACTTGGAAGTGTATAAAGAATATAGGAGTCGGGTACTTCCACGGTTTCTTGTTCCATAACCTGCATAGTATGAGAATCAAGTATCTCTAATGGCGGATATCGAGATATAAAATCATTCAACAATATTTTTGAAGCACATACATTCAAACCAATAAGAGGTAAAGGAGAAGAAATAATAGGCAAAGGGTTAGATAAACCTTTCACAATATCTTGTATTACGGAATCCTCTTCATCCTTGAAAAACTCAAGCGAATTATTCACCTCTTGTATATCATGGTCCTCTATCAAACCTTGCAACCATTCTTCGTCCGTTTCTGCCTTAACCATAGTCTCGACATTAACATCATCATTACAATCATATGCAAGCTCAATTGGGTCTTCCACAACATTGGTCAAACCGGTCTCATTCTCAACATATTCCTCCTTGTTGTAAGGCACATACTCTTTTGCGGATCCAAATTTTATTATAAGAAACTTTTCTAGAACACTCGAAAATGCATCATCCTCAAGCTCCACCCTTTGAATAGGCTCTTGATCATTATTAAGATCAATGCTTGAGTAATCTACACAAGTGTCGACATATTCCTCTTCGTCTTCATCTTGATCCCAAAAAGACTCCTCGGAGATGTCACCATGAGTTGTTTCAAGCAATGTATCATAATCACCGTCACTATCATAGTCAACATAAGATTGTTCCTCGCTGAATTTAGTGTTGCTAATCTCTAACTCATCCTTTTGAATAGGTGAATGATCATTATTACGATCAAGAGTTGAGTTAACTACACAAATATCAACGAAAGTCCCCGAAGGTTCGCCTTTTTCAACATAACTATTCATTTCCTCCTTGTATTCTTCAATGCCTTGTCTTAAAGTGGAAACACCTTTTTGAAGCTCTTGGAGTGTTCCATCCAAATTCCGAATATAGTGTTCCATTTGTTTGTAAAGCTCATTCGACAAAGAAAAAGTAGAATTACTTACTTCCGTATTGTTAGGCCAATTATATTCCCTTTGAATGGGTGAATGATCATAACTACGATCAGAAATTGGGCCAAACATACTATAAGCACATTCGGTCGATGGAATTGGTTCCACGCTTGGTTGTCTACGAATTGACTCCATGCTGTTCATAAATTGTTGCATTTCATCTACCAAATTAGAGGAAATATTATAAGGAAAACAACTAGTCTCCCCTCCTTGTGGTTGCTCACTTACATACCCACCGTAAGAAGGTTGGAATGTATGAGAACAACTAAAAGGGTACGTGGAATATTGACCATAACCAAAGGATTGGTTTTGATTGTACTCCCCGTAAGGGTGATAGTTTTCATGTTGTTGAGGTTGAAAGCCGTATTGATTGCTCCAATATGCCCCGTCCATAGAAATCGGTACACAAACGAGATTCTCAAAACTCGAATAAGAACCAAAGAATAAGAAAAAGTAAAACAAAACTAAATACAAAAATAAGAAACCAAAAACAATTAACAACCGCTGCCTCCCCGGCAACGGCGCCAAAATTTGACCGGTTGTCAGTCGACACAAATATAATTACACTTTCTTACTACTCAAAATATAAATATAGCAAGGGCAAGAAAGGATCGATCCCACAGAGAGGTCTAGGTTGTCAAATTGTTATGGTTTCCTATATAAAACACCGAGGGTTTGCTGATTTTTATATACTAAAATAAAATAAAAGCAAAACAAATAAAAGTAAACACGCAAATCAAGGATGTGAAAGTATTGGATAAAGGTTTCATCTTCAATTGTAAACAAGTTTATGAATATATGAATAGAATTCGTATTTAATCTCGCTATCACCAAAAGCCATAGAATACCTTATTGCAAGAATACTCCGTAATTTCCAAAGTTATCAACACACACATTAGAGCTGCGTATGTGAATTCTACCTAAAGAATAACCTAACGCCTTGCGCTAATCAAGTTCAATTCCTAGGAGCATTAAGTTTCAGAAATAGGCTAATCAATGCAATTGTAATACATTGCGCAAACAATTCGAACAAAGGTCAATTTCTACATATGATTACGAGGATGTATCACTACAACCTAGAATCATATTATGCTACTAAGTATTCAAGGTTATCGCTCGATGAAAACCCTAAAATAGCTATAGATATGGATGTGAGTTCAATCAATTCTAGACTTAACTAAACAAACATTCAATCATATTGCAATCCATCAATCATGCAATTATTATAACCCGTAGAAAGTGAACGATAATAAGAGAAAACTAATTCATAAAAATCATAACTTGGTTGCAAAATCCAACTACATCTTCAACCAATAATAAACTTAGTTACTTGTGTTTTTGGAAATCATCATAGAAAGCAAAGAAGAAAACTATCATGTGAAACCCTAGAACAAAAGTAGAAGTCTCCCTAATGGAGATATATCTAGGTTTAGAAAAGAGTTTTCTATTTATATGCTTTTCTCCCCATAAGGATACTTTCCCAAAATTAGGTTAATTCTTCTCAAAACCCGTCTCCAAGTTGGTCCACCAAGCCCAGGAGTGAAAAATATGTCTCTGGAATTTTGGGTCCGAAAAGTGTCGCCGGAATTGATGATGTCATCACCGGAATCCGGTCACCGTCGCCGGAATCCGGTCACCGGAAAATTTTCTCCGATCACTTGAAGTACTGGAAGACGTCACCAGGCAAGTGCACACTCCCATAAGCTCAACTCCATTTCTCTGCAATTCAAACATTCACAAAATACCACCTAAACCAATTTCTTGTTCTTGCGAAAACGCGCCCAAAAGCGTGACGCGTAGCTCATATGTCCGGCCGTCGACTCTTGCATCCGACTCGTACCCCCCTCGTGATTCACTGAAATATTGAGATTCATACTCTAAGCTCCGAAATCCGACATCCCGAGCTAAGCTCACTGGCTTACCATTCTCGCTCCGTTTCCGCACAATTTTTGCAGTGCTTTGGTTGTCAAATCCATTTCTCAGGTCAAATTCAACTCATTGTGCTCTTCACACTGGCAGCAACAAACCACACTGCAAACCATCAAAACTGCCATTTCCAGATTCAATTCACCCTCAACTCAGTTCCCGAGTCCCTGTAATCTCTGCCTGCGAGCACATTCACTGGCACTCGACCCACAACTGAATATCTGCACTCTCGACCTGTGACCTGTAACTCAACCCAGTACCTGCAATCTCTCTGGCACATCAAGCATAACACTTCACCTAGTACTTTCATCTCCATTCACTACCATCTCTCGAACTCCGCATACCAGCAGCTCCTCTCATTGCATCTCAAAACCGTAAAAGTGCATGACTCATATATCCCTGAATCTACAATTCTCTGCACTAATTCCCTTCGCAAATTCGCTGGCCAGCACATTTCGCCATAATCTCAGCTCTGGCCATTGCATTCAGGTCACAGCTCCAATCCTTGACCTGCAACTCTAGTAATAGCAACCCAGCTGCAAGGTACAGCACATCCAGCTCCTGCTTTAATTCTTTACAGCACATCACCACCTGACCTGCTCTGCCACAGCCTTTCTTGCATTCCTCCAACTCGTCACCTGCAACACATTCAGTGCAACTACCTTGTCTTATTCATTCCATTCGCCCTGCAAGAACAACAGTCCTGTAGCTTAGTCCATTAGCAACAACACCAAAGATCCCCGCTCTGAAGATCGCAGCACTAGCCTTGACCAATTCCATTTCACATCCATTATCTCCAATTCTGACATTGCAGCAACGACAACTTCGCGCATTAAGCTTGACAGCAACACATCTTCCTCCACCACATATTTCAGTCTCACCACCTGAGCTGCAACCACATTTTTTCTCAATCTGCTCCAGATCCTCTCATGCCTGAGACCAACTTAACCCTAATCTCTCGTATATTCACTGGCAAACGACCCTCAAGCCCTTCTTGGTCACAAAGAAGTCCAACTCCACTATCTTGCATTTGTCCTCCTAGCCTTTTATTGTCTAACCGAATCACAGCATCATCTTCAACACAACCAACGCCACCACCATTGCGGCGGACACCGTTTTCATGACCACCGCTATTTGCACATCGGTACCACCACCATTCGCTGCAGCTCCCTGTTAATCTTCCATAGCCTCACTCCAGCTGCGACAACAGCTCTGCACCAGCTGCTGCCATCAGCACCTGTAATTCCAGCACCATTCTAAGCTTCAGTTCACTTCCTTGGCTTTCCCTTACATCACCAGCAGCAATACCTTGAACTTCCCTGCCATTGTGTTGCTTAGCATCATACCATTCTCGGGCATTTAATCAAACACATTTTGTGCGTGAAACTGGTAACTCAGAGGCAACCATTCTGCTGTTGTATGAGCTCTCCCTGCCTCTCTTGAGTTCAAATACAACCCGAACTTCTTCAGTGGCACTGACCCATCTTCTTAATCCTTCCATTAGCAGCAATCCCATCGACACAACCTAAATTTCTGTGAATGTAGTGAAGCCGCCATCTCCTCCATGTTTCAGTCCAATACCACCAACAACTCAACCCATCTCATCTGCTCAAATCCTCAATCCATTTCTCATCATTAATTTCATCTCCTTTGAACTCAAATCCGTGAACCTGAGATTGTCGGCGAGAAAGCTCTTGGCAGCAGCGAATGGGCTAGCCGACTAAGATCTGAGACAATTTTGTTTTGTTATTTTAAATCTGAACTCGGCCTGGCTTGTGGGTTAAAGAGGATGAATGGATTAAGACGCCCCACTCAATGGTTAAGGGCTAACCAACTGAAGTAGCAATCCCTTAGTAATTTCATTCCCACTGTCAGTTCTGCGAGACTGACAATTCAATTCAATTCAGTTAACAAATTCCGCAACTCTGCTATGCTTCAAAAGCTCACAGCTTCTTCATATGAAGTCGGAATGGGCTCATTCTTTCACCATTGGCTTCGCCTTTGCGTCCTCTTCAAGTTGATGAGATGATATCCAGGATTTGAGCAAGTTCCACTTCCTTTTTGCTCCAGTGACTCCAAAACACCTATATAGCTCAAAAGCAAATATAATATACATAATTTACAAGAAAACTCGCAAAGAAAGCATAAATACTAGATAGTAAATACGGTGTATTCTACACCTATCACCAAACTCATTCGAAACCTTTTGTTGTCTTTGTGATTAATTTGTGTTTTGATTTAATGTGCAGGAAAAAATGAAGGCCATGAAGGAAGCCGCAGATCGAGGAGAAACTAATGACACTCCAGAAGAGATATTTAACAAAGTTCGTAATGCTGGATATTCGGGTAAATGGCGTCGTAAGGCCCATCCAACTAACTACAGTTTATACCAGAAGAAGGAAGAAGAAATGGCCGAATTGAAAGTAAGAATGGCATCCTTGGAACAGTAAACAAAAGGCTTAAGAAAGAAACAGGTCCGAAAGCGACAAAGATGTTTTTGAATGAATATCTTGTTAAAGTTGGCATGCTCAAGCTATGGAATTATCATCGAAGATGATGCAGAAGATGATGATGATGATGATGATGAAGATGCTTGATATGCACGAGATTCAAATTCATGAACATCGAGATGCCTTTGAAGGTAGTGATAGGGAAGGCAAGAGGAGGGTGAGGCTTTTGGAGATGATCAACAAGAAGGTGATGAGGAGAATCAAGACAAGGAACTTGAAGAGGATGACGAAGAAGAACAAGATTGAGGCTTAGATGCATTTATCATTTTTGTTATTTTGAATCTCTTTTTAGAACTTTCTCTTTTTTTTTTTGGTCTAGTCCAGATATCTCGGTGGGATTCTTGATTTTTTTTTGTTTTGAAACTTTTTTGTTTTAATGAATGCTATTGAATAAAAAATTATATTTGGTATATATATTTTTTAGTATTTATTATTTATGAAAATTCAATTAACTCAAATCAAGAAAGCTTTTTATGGATGGACTTTTTCCGGACCGTCCATAGCACTTTGGTCAAACCCAAATCAACCTCTCCTCTCATCCGTCCGTTTGAGATGTTAGTAGCACTACCTATTTAAATACTAAAGAACTAGTGTCTCTTTAAGTTTAGGCACTCCTAAGTTGGTTTCACATGTATGATTTGGCTCTGCTTTGCTGCTATGTTGGTAGCTTTATTGCCATTTGGCTACGAGAGACTATTAGAAATCTTTGTAGCTTAAAGGTTAGGCCACTGTAACTTAGTTGCATATATATTTTTGCAAATGCATGTAATAATATAGCTGTAACCTATCGAACAACTAGACAAAAATTAGTGTTTTAAACGATTAGGCATATAAAATAACTACTACAAAAGCTAGTGGTTTTATGTTGTTGGCCACTGGATAAGTCTTTAAATGCAAAATCTATTAAACAATTGGAAGATTGTTGTTGCCTTGATGTTTTCGCTAAAAACCTGACAACTAGAAAAATTAGTGGCTTTATCTATTAGGTGACAACTGTTAGTCAACAAGACAAACTAGTAGCTTTAGACACGGTGAACAACTAACCAGTGCGCACTTGTTGCCTTAAACATAAGACAACAACCTTTTCCGCCACTAAGGCTGGGCAACTAACATTAATTGCATAAAGTGATTGGCAACCAAAGATTTAGAAAGGCCACTACCATTGGTCAAGTATCCTTTGGTCAGTTTTTTTGTAGTGATCAAAGTGTTGCAACTCGCAGAAAGAGACCCCATAAAAAATAAAGGAAAGCGATTTGACAATAAGTCGGATACTTCCGTGAGCAGTAAGTAGCAGATCTCCCCTTCTTTATGGAAAGCAGGTGGAATTCTTTCAAGGTCAGTAGATCCGCTCGAGGTAGTTTTACTAGCGCGTAGGTAGTCTAACTTCCTATGACCAGAGTCTTTATTTTGTGAACATCTTTTTCAGGATGTATTAAAGAGGGCCTCTCTAACTGGTGAAAAGTGGTCGGTCTCCTTACAATTGGTCTCCTCTATCTTACTGTTGGACTAATATCTTAGGTTAAGAATGCGGATAATGGTCATGAAGGTGGCTTGGATTAATGAGTATCAAGGGTTCAACTTCCAAACCTAATCCTCTTTACTTCTTGTCCCTTCATGCTATTGGTTTTGTTCCCCAGCATCACTACCTACTAGTAGCCGTTGCTCCAGTCGTAGAGAAAATTCAGCCATTCTTGCACTTCCACATCCTTCTTGATTAATCATAGGTAAGGTCGCTAATGACTTGCTTTGGAAGAGAAAGAGAAGAAAGAATCTTTTCCATGTGAAAAGACGAGGGTACTCAAATATACCTCAATCTAAAACTTGTCCACCTATAAGTCCTTTTTTCGAAAGTGATTGTCTATGGACTGAGTCGAGACAATACAACTAATCGGTTCACACTTCGTGTGATTGTCTATGGATACAAGATCAAGACAATACAACAACTAAGTACGTTTACTTGATAAAAGTTTCGGACTTAACCAAACACAATAGGATTACTATCAAGTAAATAGGAATTAACGTTTATGTATTTTGCTTCTAATAATAATAAAAACAATTATAATTGCGGAAATAGAAAAGTAAAAGACACAGCAAGAATTTGTTAACGAGGAAACCGCAAATGCAGAAAAACACCGGGACCTTGTCCAGAATTGAATACTCTCAGGATTAAGCCGCTATACACAATCAAACCAACTTCGTATAGTTGATACCAAGCAACTAAACCTATAGTTCACCTAGTTCTGTCTGTATTCCCATGCCTCCAATTTATAAATAAGTCACGTACTTGGAACAATTCCTTTGGTTCGTATTCCAAACAGTAAAGGAACAACAATTTTTTTTGGTAACAACTCTTTCAACCAAGTCATGTGAGTTTGACAAAAGGCTCTTCCGTTTATCCCTATAAACTCCTATGTCAGGTCCTTAGATCTATCTACTAACAATTACCGAAGTAATCGTCTAGATTTTGCAATCAATTCTTTGAATCACAAAGAAACGTATTTATGCCGATCTGCTCAACTAATCAATCCAATCTACCACAAGGATAATATGATTATAGTTGGATCCTCTTTAACCGAAACAATTATTATGCACACCAAAGATTATGAACCCAAATCTAGTTTGAGTGAATCTTATATCAGAAGAGAAGATTCTCAAGCATAAACAAACTAGGTGCAATCAAAGTTCAACAACCGTTAGTCAATCAAATCAATCGAAAACTAATAATAAACCGCAATTATCTAGTTTCCCACCAACGGTACTAATATAGCTTCTCAATCCCAAAGAAGGCTTTAAACTGAGCGCTTGGAAGAGATTTCGCCTAATTAGGTTACTTTCCTCTCCGAATAGGCGGCTCCACCACGTAACAACACAACTAGGTAGTTTTGGCGGCTCTGAGGATTAGTTTGATAGAAATGCAAACTTTGGTATTTATAGACCAAGGAAGTTTGGACACCAAGGAATTTACAAAACCGAAAATATTATCAAGATATCAAATATATTCCAGATTCGGTTTCCATAATTCCTTGAAATGCTTTGTCCAAACATTGACCGAAAATCTTCAATTAGTAAATTCACATTACCAATTTTAATTTTCCAAAAATAAAATTAAAAACCTTAATTAAAAGATTCTCAACTTATTTTTTCGATCCGGGATTTTCCTTTAGCTATTTAGGAATATCTTTAAAAGATAAGCGTTACTGCACTTGTTCAAAGTATGTTGACATCTTTACTTTGTAAGTCCTCTTTCATACTTAAAATCTTGAAACCGATTTGCCACAATTCCAAACAAGTTTAGAATTGTTTCATCTGACTTTCAAGAACTATGTGATTGATTAAGAACACTCAATCACAAATCATGGGTTTCACGGTTCTACCAAAAAAAGTTTCGGTTCTACCTCCATGTGAGTATTGTGCATAGTCACACTAGCTTTCCAAAAATTCGGTTGACTAGGTACTAGGATCGGTTCCCCACATACTTATGGTAACTACTTGTATTCGCTGCACATGTCCATAGGATCGGTTCCCCTTTCACTAAAAACTTGTTGCACATGTTCATAGGATCGGTTCCCCCGTCTACTAAAAACATCTTGCACCTCTTACAAGGATTGATTGCTCCTCTTGTGATCGGTTGCACCTCTTTATAGGATCGATTCCCCTTTGCCTAGAGTTGGTCATACCAATAACACTAAATCGATCATACCATCTCAGGTGATTACTTAAGATAGGTTTCACTAATAAAAGTCATACCAATACAAAAGTCGGGCCTTGTGAATAGTTTTACCAAGAACATAAACAAGTCATGAGCGGTTATACTACTCACACATATTGGTAGTTCAAAAGATATCAAATGAATAACAATACCAATAAGCCTAGCGATTTCCCTTTCGATTCACGAAACAAGTTCATGAATTTACTTCCTTTAAACTAATGTATTTTTTTTTTCCTAGGATGAAATCTTCACCTCATACCCATACATAATCACAATAGCATTCAAACGATTATGTCGATGTCTTATATACGATGTTCAAAAGATAAGTGTTATACTTCGTATTGTATTCCTTAATATTACTTCTAACTAGAGTATAATCATTCATGCTTCGCAGTTATGTTTTCAATATGCACGACTTGAAAGATACGTTAGGGAATGAAACAGTTCAAGTCAAGTATCACTAACCTCAAGTGGAATGATGATGTTGTCGTTGTAGCTCCTTACTTCTTCACTTCTTCAAGTCTTTGCAATACTTGTAATGTCTTATATCCTAATACTTCCAAGCTAACCTATACGAAGTTGACTCTAGTACATAATCAAGCGACTCTTTAAACGAGTTTTGGTTCACTAAAATATGACAACCAAACTTGACGTACCAACGCTTGGTGGGTTCAACCGAGCTATGCTCTAACACCATGTCTTTCTTGGTTAGACAAATCCAACCGGTCATTTCTAGGACCTCGACCCACCTACTCGTGTCTTGTATGGATATGCAGGAAGGGGGTGCTCCTAGGTGTGTGTAGGGTCTATGTTTGTTCTTGAGAAAGGATTCTATAGTTATTCAGTTTGGGGGGTGTGGACACACTTGTGCGAATTCGGGTAACGGCTACAAGGGAGAAGAAATCGAAAGGAAACTTCGACCAGGGATGGAAATTAGTCTTCTTTCAGCAAGTTGCATGAAACTCTCGACTTTGATCACTAACTAACTAAACTCATGAGATAAGACTTCTTCTTTTGTACGCTCAGTTCACTAGGTTCTATACCACTTCAACCTACAGAAAAATCACTTCGGTGCGCCCCGGTTCGGATTGTTCTATGCCACTCGGTAACATTCAGTCCCCCACCCGTTCAAGTTGAGATCTTGTAACTTACATACTTTAATGCCCTACACAAAATTGAGTAAAACGAAGCTTTCGAAGTGGACCCTACAAATATTACATTGATTAGTTGGGCCATCCCAATAGTAGTGAAGCTTGCCGGAACTTACTTTGTCAGAATTTGCACCTATTTGTATCTATTTAGTGATCAGTCCGCTAGTTTCTTTGATCTCACTAGGTATTCCTTTTCTATTTGCTTCCAATAGTTCGACCTATCCAGAAAAATTGTCAGCCTACGAATGTGGTTCCGATCCTTCTGGTGCCAGCCTCGCAGGTGAAACCAAAATAGTAGATAATAAAATATAAGGAAATGCTGGCTCATCACCCCTAGAACTGCTTCTTTTCTAATATAGAAGCCCTTCCAGCACCGGGAAGGTGTCAGACTCTATACATTGTGTTACCACTTAGCAGAGTCATGTGTTTTTAATAAACAGACGCTACCCCCTGGTATGTGTCGCTTTCCTAATTCATAGGAGAGCACCCCTTCTCCCGAAGTTACGGGGCCATTTTGCCGAGTTCATTCGACAGTGAAAAGTCATTTCCTCGTCACATTGGGTCTCTCGTTTTCGATCTTCATCGGGATCACAATCGTGGGATTTCAGAGGAACGAGCTTCATTTCTTAAGCTTCTTTGTGAAAGAGCTTAGCTTTTGCCCGCTGGAACATGTGGTTTCTACACGGTTAGGGGGGGTAACTTAAGCAATGTAGGAAATTATGTATACTCTTTTTAGGGTTATACGGCACTTTTCATTAGTTGCAATGGCAATTTACTTTTTGTACGACTCATTTGTTTGTTGTGATCCAAGATAAGGCAACTCTGAGATCTACCTAGTAGATACGGGCCCAGGGAAGAAAGCACTTCTTGGATAAGGATCCCACCGCCGCTTACTCCCACTGCAAAGCCTGCCTTCTCTACCTCTTCGCCGACCGAAAAAAGCGAGATAAGTTAAGGATCAAAATGAATCATTCGAAGAAAAGAATAGTGAAGAGCTGGGATCGTTTCCTCTTGTCTCAAAGATTCAGGAATGAAAAATACATCCTTATTAAATAAAGAAAGTGGGCTAACAGCCGAGTTTTTCGAGAAAAGGTCCATTCCCTCAATATCAAGATTGGGTCGAAGAGGCCAGATCTTGAATGAAAAAAAGATGTTTCAGCGCAACAATGAGCATAAAGAACAAATGAAAGGAGAATAAGGGTATTAACTAATACCCCAAGCGGTTAGACTCTACGATCATAAGGGGGACTAGATATTCTACAAAATGGAGCAGAATATCTTTAAGAAGAAATTATTTGATTGGAACAGATTCCTTTTCGTCTGAAAAGTGACAATGCACCTGAATTCTTCGTTCAAAATTCTATCTCTGGAACAACAGAATTGTCGATCTTGCAGCATCTTCATTGGCCAACAAACATCTAATATCGTAGAATAGAGTCAAATGTCAATCAAATCCGAATAGAGCACGAAATGAGTTACAGTCGACACAAGGAAATAGCAACATAGGAATCAGAGATCAACCAGAAATATGCTATCTCTGGTACATTGATTTGTGATCTTCAAGCACATCAATGGCATCAAAAAAGTGACATAATAGTCAATTCTTATTTCAGCCAGCTCATCTAGGTTCATTGCACCACTTTGTTGTTCTACAAGGGTCCAACAAAGCCCATCCCAGTTAATACGAGTATGCTAAATAACTCATTATCTCAGTCCGAGCTTACCCCATATAAGACTCTCTTTAAGCAGCAAGAAATTCTCTTTTTCAAAAGGCATCCGTTATTGCATGGATCACTAAAACTACGTAATATTAAGACTTACCATCTTTATGGATACTATATTAGCGCTTTTTTACGCTTCCTCGAGTGAAGTGCCCCATAATCTATAAGGGCGAGCCTTTATAAAAAGCGATTGAACTTACATCCTGCGAGAATCGAACCTACGAATTGCCCTGTTTCATCCATGGATGCAAAGAGACTTGGCGAGTGAACTAGGTGAAGATTCTATAGCTTCTATTTATGCATGCATTCTCGATCTTCGATTTCTTCAATTAAAGAGGATTCTAGAAAAGAGAGAATCAGAAGACGTGTTTCCAGAATGAAAAAGAATAGAGTGAAGAAGGAAAGGCCACTCTAGGAACTTCTCATCTCTAGAAGAGTTATTGGGTTATCCATACACTTTACACATATGGATAATAATTTAGTAAAGTTAACCAGCGCCTGTGAATGTTGCTCTCTTTATTCTACATGGACAAATAAGTATGTCATATGTATAATAATTTAAGAGTACTTGAACTGAAAGAGCACGTAGAATTCCTTATAGTGGGTCGTTTTATCCTAAGAGTACTGAACTTGAACTAAGAGAGTATCCAACCTTGAAATCCAATTCCGATCAACAAAACTTGGAGGGATGGCTGAGTGGCTTAAGGCATTGGTTTTCTAAATCAACATACAAGATTATTGTCTCATGGGTTCAAATCAACTCTTACTCCTAGTGAACTAAAATAGTCTTCTATCAGCGGGTACTCATATCAAGTAGTTCTTTCGTTACTACTCATAAATTTGATCAATCCGGGTTCTTAATTTTTTGGGCAGCAGTAAGAGTTGATATTTAATCCCCTTTTCCTACCGAAGGATCGTATCGATGATGTGGCCATATATTACCCAGTCTATGATGCAAATATCGATATCCAGGTTGAACGAGAGATTCAGTACAACGGAGGACAAAGAAAATCCAGATTCCAAGAAGCGTGGTGTACAAGCCAACGATATTAGATCACGCTTCAAGCAAAGTAACGAAATACCTAGACTGGGTAGAAGTCTAACTTATACCTTACCAAGCTATCTTTCCTTGTCACCCTAATTTATTTTCCGTCCATTTTGAACTCCCATAAAGATTATCCGTTTACTACCAAAGGATCAATAGTATAACCTTCCCTTTTTCCCTCCACTACTATTGAGCTCCACTAATCTAGTCTTTCCCGTTTGCTTAATCGGCGAAATCATTCCGCATTGGCGACGAGTGACGTGTCATCCAAATAATTTCTATACTAATAGAAGCTTACTCCATTTATTTTATTATCTCATCAAAGTTTTTCTTTTTAGAGAATCCCAGTCCTCTATCGTAGGACTTCTAGCTCGATAGTCCAGGTCGATATGTGTCCCCTTTGTTTTGAGTCTAAGAAGACCCGGCAACTTTTTTTCTTATATTTTAACCAACACTCAGTATCGAAATTTCCGCCAGCTGGTTAGACTCTTACATTATCTGCTCTGAACATTGTTTGGGAGGCTATAAAAACAGAGGTTTGATTTGAACGACCAGGTACAGTATCACATTTCAGCCCTTCCCATGGGGATGCTATTCCAGGTTGCTCTCCCATGAGAGGGATCGCGGAAGAACCAGAATATTTTCTAGGACTTCCGTTATTAAAATTGTAGCTCTTGAACGACAACATATCCAATCTTTGCTTCGAGCCAAATGACATCCTTTCGAACTCTCCTTTTTGTGCAATTGAACTGTTAGAGCTACTCACTACAGTACCGAAAAAGATGTGCGTGGTTGACAGTAGTAAAGCATCACGAAGATGTAAACATTTACGTAGATGAAGAATCCGATTCTTTTTGGAACCATGTGTGCATTGTTTTTGTGGCGTTAGACGAAAATCTTAATTGAAGATCGATGAAACTCGTTAAAAAAATATTTGAGAAGTTCTCTCCACAATTGGAAGCTTTCAAAGAGGAAATGAAAGCCGTAAAGGAACACAATCCCAATATGCCACGTGCACAAAGAGTAAGTTTGTCAATAATTCTTCCATCAAGTATTGTTTATCATAGCATAAATTTTTAATTGGATTTGTTTTTCAAAGATAGATGGCCGAAGCTGATTATGAGGATGTCCATGGCAAGAAGTTTGACCTTCATGGTTGCTATCGTGTCTTAGAAGTAAGTACTTATGCTGATTTCGATCACTATTATTATGACCCATAATATAATGATCTTTTCTTTAAAGTTTATGCTATGAAATATGTATGCCTTTCAGTTTCAATGAAATGCTATGAATTATGTATCGTTTATTTTCACTCAGAACGTTATGGTCAGGAATTAATACAAAAACCATTAGTGTGTCCAGTTAACGGCTGGAATGTGCTTTCCAATCCAACCATCACAATAGTACACGACTAGAAAAACGGCAATACTTAGCCGTTAATGTAACAAATGTCTGGGAACTTAAAATTGCGGAGAGGAATTTCTAGCCGCATCACAAGAAAAATTTCTAGTTTTCTGCAGATACAGAACAACTAATGGTTAGGAAAGTATCAACCGTAATTGGCACCTCACGGCTGGGAGTTCATTGAATCACAACCGGGGCCATCCGTTTACGGCTAGGTCGACAAGAACTCCTTGTCGTAATCAACCCAGAAGAAATTGTCCTAAAACCTAAATTCATCAATCTTACATATTAAACCAAATCTAAAGGTAAAATAAATTGTGGGTTTTTCGATTCTTAACATTCTGGAGGATTTACCGGTGTTTGGACAGATTCATTCACCAAATCTTAATTTTATGATTCAACACCTTCATAAACATTAGAATCATAACAAGTAGATGGTGGATTCAATCCAAGCCGTCTTGATCTTGTCATCTTGAGAATCAACCTTCATAAACATTTTTCAAAATCGATGTTGTTTGATTTTGAGAAAAATAAGAGAGAAAGAGGTTGTTAAATTAAGTTTGGTTTTAAATTTTGAATTAATTTTGATTTTATGTAATAAGATTGATTAAAGAGCAAATCTGACTTTTAACAAGTCCCCCTAGCCACTTTGATACTAGAATCCCATGAAGCCCATAAAATACAAACGGGTGGATCCCCAACAATAGGATTCATCTGAAAAGCTAACATAATAACTAGTTTACCTTCATGCAAGCTCTGCGTCTTATAAATGATATTTGTATTGATAATAACACTGAAACCAATGACTATTAACCAGTTTGGATGTCATTCCAGAAGTTTTTCTTATCTTCTGAAACATGCCGAGAGCGGGGTATACCCAGATTAACTGGGGTATACCCATTTTATTCCCATCCAAACTAGTGTGCTAAGGGGTGTCTAAAAGGTGTTAAAATACCAAATTGCCCATACTAAAAAACCATGCCGACTAAAACATATTCAAAAAAATTTCAAAATATTTCTTCAAAACTCTAACCATACATGATGAGATCAAAAAAAAAAAAAAAAAAAACAAAGAATCAAAACGGATCGAAAGTCGGCAAGGTATTTTTTTTCGACCTTGCCGATTAAAATATAGTCGGCGGGTTATAAGGTTGAATACCGTGCCGACTTTTCATCTACGAAAATAAGTAGTTACAGGGTCGGCACGGTATTCAACCTTTTACCCTGCCAACTATATTTTAGTCGACGCGATATTCATCCTTATACTTTGCCGACTAATCATTTTTATCTGTATGTCAAAAATTCTATAGTCGTAAAGTATTTTTATCGACCTTAGACTATAAGATATGTGACAAGGTAAGAAATCAATAAGATGCCGACTAGTGAAGTATTTACAACAGTCTCATGTGTGTGAAAATAATAAAGTCGGCATCTTTTTCATTCATTGACCTTGTTGGCCATAAATTGTCGGCATGTTCTTGATCGCGAACCTTGCCGCCAAAGTTAGTCGGCATGTTCTTCGTTAAGTCGACCTATGGACTTTTAATAGTTTCAAAACTGAAAGTGTTGAATTCTTCTTTAATTTAGAGTATGATTTCATACCCGACTTTTGCAATCCTCTTTTTAGAAGTGTTATGCTTTCATTTCCGTTGAAAAAATATTCTCGAAGAAAAAAATTTCATCAAAAATCTTCCCAAATGAGTTCAATCAAAAACAAAGTTTCATAACTTAAATTCATGATTTCAAAAGTTTTAATCTAAAACTCAATTAATTAAGCTAATCAGATTTTTTTAGTGTTAATTAAACAAGGGTATATTAGCCATTTAGAAAATATATGGTTAAGGGGTGGCCTCTTTTACTTCAAAATGATCATATTTTGTCTTATTAGGTATACCCCAATTAATCTGGGTATACCCCAATCTCGGCAGGTTCTGGAAGCTGAAAAAGTCAAAATTTAGCTTGGGTATATATGATTCAGAATGACTTTAGAAGCAAAAAGGTTAACATTTTATGAAGCAAAAACATTTTACGTCTGACTTCTACTTCTTACTTCTATTTTCGGCGAAGCATGGTGCTTCTCTTTCTGATATCCGAACAGGCTATAAACCAAATGGTGGATTAAAAAAAACAATTGTAATGCCGCTGCAATATATAATTATCTAATCAATGGAATGGTACTGCTCAAAAGGTTGAATGTCACACTCTTGTATGTTCAAGGTAATACCTAGAGGTAAATTATTCTATGCAAATAAATGTTTACGCACAAAGGCCTGAACTGGGGCAATTGTCCAGTTGATAATGTAGCCTTTGTCATAATTATCAAATTGACTATGCAGTCATCGGGAGTTTGCTATTGCAATACCATATGAACATTCCACTAGTGTCAGACTGAGATCGTGTTATATCTACACAATCCAGTTCTGCTTCTGTCAGAAAATGATGAGATGATGCTGATACTAATACTAATAGTACAGAATGAGCAGATATTGATTAATGATGCATCTTATTACAAGTAAAGTCAGCACTAAGCAAAAACAAAATCAAACAAATAGCTTTCAGGTGGAATTTGAACAAGGGCTCTTAACTAAGTACTCATACTTCCCAGCAGCACTCTTTGGAACTGCAACCATTACCTTCACTGCATCCCTCTGCTCATAGACCGGTAAGAAGAGACAGTACCTATCGCTAAGCACCGGTCCGACATGAACTGGCTTACCCATTCCGAAGTCGACCTTTTCCAGGCCAAGTCTCGACCATTGTGACACTATCAGAACACCCACCGAGTCGGGACACGCACTTGACTCACTCACCATCTCAACTACCGATTTCACATACTCATCTCCAACTCTCTCCTTAGCTTTCCTCACCAACCAGCTTGCCCATCCGATTCCTTTATCCGTTAACTCGCCAACACTAATTTGTGCGCATCCAAGAACGAACCCATTCCCGTAGAACCCTTCCGGCAAATTTGGCTTGATTCGGCTTCTAACGTTCACGCTAAACAGCAGCCGCAGAGTCTGTGTCGAGGGCAATCCTAGTGACATTGCCCAACACCTCCATACATGAGCTGACAAAACTTCAAACGATGTAAATTTCATCTCCTTTTGTGGACATGTTGATGAAGCGAGTTTCTTCAATCCATTTAGCGATTTCTGATCGAATACAACAGACGTAGGTGTCAACGATTCTCTCGTGAATCGCGAAACAAACCCACAGAGATCTTGAACTCGGTTAAATTCAGGGTGTGGAATTACTGAACGATTCACAACACGTCTAGCCTTAACTGGGTTCATCAAATGACGATCCCAGACCGGTTTCACCTTCAAATCAGTGAAACCACGGCACTGCCCGGTTGTTAATGAAGCAAAAAAATTCAAGAAATCAGCACTACCAATTCCATCGCAGAGACAGTGGCTGATGCCAACGGCAACCGCAGCAGCACCATCAGCTAGCCATGTCAGCTGCACGACGAGCGGCGGGGACCCGCGCAGAAGATCTGCCACGTGTATGGACAATAAGTTCCTCCACTGAGTCGAATGACGTGGTGCCTTTTGGAACTCAGAGATTGAAATACTATCTGAAACAGCTTCAACAAATGCCGCCCCTTGACCTTTACAAACAACTTCAAGATTTGTTGTTCCAGATGATTGTTGCGCCCTGACTCTACCGGATAGAGGATAATACGGGCCTAATGCTGCACTTAATGCCGCCTTAATACGAGACGTGAACGCGTTCCGGTCAGAAACGGATTTTGTTCTCGCCGGATTGTTGTATATGAGTAGATACTCAATTGTGAAACGTATGAAGAGCTGAGAATCAAGTGATGAGAGTGGTAGAATGTGAGATGGTGTTGGTGATGATGGTGTTATGTAAACCGCTTCTTTCACTTGAATTTGCGTTGAGCTTGCCATTTTTTTTTAGTAGTAACACCCAAAAATGGCAATTGAAGCAGATTCTTTGAGAAACGAGTTGAATTGAGGTTCTGGGTGTAGCTCAAACTGAATTTGGAAGATGGGTGTGTACAAAAATGTGTGTATTGAATGTGCTGCTGTTGTTGTTGAGTTTGGAGAGTGGTGGTAATGGTTTTTATTGAAGGCGGTGGTTATGATAGTGTCCGTGGTGAATTGTTTGTTTATTAGTGGGTTTTCTATTTAATTTTGTTGTGTATATCTTTATTGAAAATGAGTTGCTGTAGCAAGATTTTGTGCCAGATTCTTTAGGCATCACTTTATGGGGGAAATGAAAATTACGGACGGACACACTGCTTTCTGTCTCTCTTGTATTCTCTTCTCACTCTCTAGTCTCTATTATCAATTCACTTTCATTTATTAGACGGTGGATCCATATTTTTTTTGAGCTTTCGTCATAAAAATCCAAACGTTTGGGTTTTGACTCGTATACGTACAACATTTGAGTCAATTAAAGTTGACGGACAAAATCGGTTGTCCGTCTAGTTTTCTTAAGTTTCGTTTTCTTCTTCCCAAATTTATCCTTCAATGCTAGCTTTTTTCCCTTCTTCTTTCTTCTCGTATTTTCTGTTCTTCTTCTTCTTGTTTCCGTGTTCTTCATCTGTGGATGAATTGAGTCAACGAAACGGTGGTTTTGGTAGTTAGAGATTAGGGGAAAGTTCATAGAATAGTTGATGATGATGTTGTTGATTCAAGTAGGCGAATCAGAATTAGAAGAAAATGTATTTTAGAAAGATTAGAATTGGGGTTTCTAGATTTGAATTAGGGTTTGAGTAAACTTGATGTTGATTATGAGTTTCTAACATATTTTTGAAGGAAGGGTGGTCATTAATTTGATGATATGAAGTTGTTCTGAAGATGAATCAAGAGTTATGGTTTATGGAACAATTCGAAGAAGAATTAGATGTTGAATTAGATGTTTTAAGAAGGGGATTTAAGATGGGTTTTAACAGTTTGTGTGAATTAGGGTTACAGATTTATTTAGGGTTCTTTTGTGAATCAAAGAAGATGACTGAAGTTTAGATTTAGATTCTTCACGGAATTGGTATTCATGAATCGGAGGTTTCATATTTTGAATTTGGGAAATTATTTTAAGGTTTATGAGAAGCAGTGAAGAGGATGAAAATTGATGAATATTGGTTGAGTGGAAGTGATCTACTGATATTGGATTTGAAGTGTTTCTTTGAAGCAAGTTGAAGTGAAGAAGAAAGCTGAAGTCCTATTGCTTGAGTATTACCGATTTGAGGTAATTGTTCTTCTCAATACTGAATTAGTTCAATTTCGTCATTGAGTTTATAAGTTTGTCAATAAACTATGAAATCATTTGAGTAATTAAGTGATGGTGGCATTATCTCGTGTGGTTGAATTGCGAAACTGGATTTAGAGGGTGAATGAATTGAAATTGAAATTGCTTGTGATGTTGTTGCCTGTGATGTTGTTGGAGGGTGAATTAACTGATAAAGGATAACAACGTAATTCGACATGAATCGCTCCCAACTAGAACGGACCGTTTGACTCGGTCCGTCAATAAGGTTTGATCAAAACATTTTCGTAATGGGAGGTTTGACCCAAACCCGCGGATTTCCATGAGGATAGCCCATTTTTTTGTTTTTTAGTAACAAGGAACTTTTTCATTAATGAAATTTCGAGGTTACAATGAGTTTAAGATCAAAAATAAGAGAATACAAAGTAACAAGAACATACCGTAAAAAGTACAATACCGAGAAATCCGACAAGAGAAGAGAAGGATTAGGAGTAAGACAAATACAAGTATAAATAAGATCCGATTAAATCGGAGAAAGAATGGTTTTTTTTCGGAATTAAATTCCAACCATTTAATTTGTTGTTCTTCTATAGAAAGATGTGCTCCCAAAGTAAGAGTAATTTGCTCAAATCTCTTGTAACTAGTGATGAAGCTTCCTTCGTCAAAAAGACCACCTATGGAAATTCCATCGCCTGATAAGTTAATGATGAAGATTCCGTCGCCGGAGACAACCAAGATGAAGATTTCGCCGTTGGAGAGCATGGAGAGCATCACTATTGATCTTAAAACCCAATCCAATAACCAAGAACAGCCATTAAAGTGAAGATAAACCTCAAAAGAGTAGATAAAAGCACCATAATGGTGTGGATAAGTAGAAAACATAATAAAAACTACACTAAACTACTTTCTAACCTAGAAAACAAGGAATAAAGAAGAAATCTGCGCAGAGAAAGGGTTGTTCTTGATGGGTTTGTTGAGAAGAAGGAGTGAGAGAGAGAGGAGGAGAGGGAGGGTGGATCCATATTTGATACCTCTCTTTCTAAGCCTCACTAGTCACTCACTACTCAATAGTGTAGTCAATTTCTTACTTACTTATCCCCGGTCATTGTTGGGAAAAAAAAATTGTACCCATCGTTGAAAATTTTCTCTTCTTATGGACCGTCAAATTCTTTTATGATGTATGACTCGGCTTACCCTGCTAACTCTGGACTATTCAAAATTGAGGAAGGATCCCTTCGCATTCTTATTGCACGTTTGGATACAAATTTGTTTTTGACTTTTGTTTTTCCTGAAGTTGAAGTCAGAAGCCAAATTATTATGTTTCACAAAAAATTAACTTTTCGACTTTTAGAGTCGTTTTGAAATTTGATACCCAAACCGACTTCTGATTTTATGATTTCTAAAAGGCAAAAGTGACTTCTAAGTGTGCATCCAAACGTTTTATTAGTATGGGAAATTTCGTACCCACCGTTGACAATTTAATTTTCTTTGTGGACCGTCGAAATCTTTTCTTATGTACGATCCGGCTTACACCACTAACTCTGGAGTATTTAATATTGAGGAGGGATTCCCTCACACTCTCACACTATTGGAGACATTTTTTTTTTGATCAAAATTAAACGATAACGTATTTGGAGTTAATATTTTGTAGATATGTTCGTCTTATAGATATCTGCATGTCCGTTTATGATTGTAACCGAATTGGCAAACTATTTTCCGGCTAAATTTTCACCATCCGGTGAGCTACAATAACAAAGTGAGTTAGATTGGTGGAGCCAATATATCAAAATATGCAAGTGATTGAGTACTTTTTGGAGTAAGTGAGTGAAACTTGACAACACATGAGATAAGTAGACCCCAACGATCTTGAATATTGTCATGACACAGTGGTTCCCCTCCTCCTCGGATATTCTGCTAGATTTTTAATGTCGATTTAACAAATAGTACACTGTTCTCACAGTAATCCTTTTTTAGACTCATTTTACTCACCCTCTTTTCTGTTTTTTTACTCCAAAGTAACTAAATCTTTCCTAATTTATTACCCTTAGAAAATTAACTTCAATGTGGGTTGGTTGTACTTTGTAATACAGCTCTTCTAAACGGACCCAGGAGAAAAACCGAATTAAAACAACCCCTCACAGAAATGCGGGCCCCGCCGGATGGGATTAGAAAGGGGCCCATTATAAGAAAAAATGTGAGGAGTGGTTTTAATTTTGTTCTTCTGCTCGGTACGCTAAGAATTTTTATTTTGTAATATTTCTCTGTTGTGATCAAATTCTTATGTCACCATGTTTATTAGTTCACAGATAGGTGTGGAGGGACAGTGGGAAGTAACTACTGTGGCTGTGGGTGTGATCCCATGGTGAAAGTTTGCCATATCGACATACCTAGTAGGATCCTCAAAACATCCATGAGGTTGTCAATGTTATAAAGATCGGATAAGGTTCTAGCTAGAAACAGAAAACATGTCTCTGTGGGATGATTGAACGGACCACTTGAATTCACATGGTATTGCTTGTTTACCATGTGCACCTTGTCATTAGGGTTACAAATGGTTTATGTTCGATGGCTGCTCTATGCACGACTGCTGCAAAGGGTTGTCAAATTCCACGGAACTCGGTTCGATCTATATAGCTGAAAATAATCTTCTCGGTAAATCCACTGTATTGATGTATTCATTAGATATTTAGTAATCCCCTGTAACAGCCTTGAGTTTTAGCTCTCTCTTGCAAAAAACCATTATATTTCTTTCTTTTCAAATTCGGTAATGTTTTTGTTGTAAGTGATAAGAGATAGCTTGATTTGCTAGAGATGACCTTATTTTGGACTCACATGGCCTCTTGCATATAAATTTGTCTTCCTAACATAGTTTATTGGATGGATTATAAATACAACCCTACATGTCACATGGAAAAATGAATAATTTGATGGTTCAGATTAGGTACTACTAAATCAAGAATGAGAGTGGATAATAGATTATATGTTCTTTATCAAACAAATTATAATCTTTTTTTTTTTATTTGCAAAGTGTTGTGCAACTTGGGACTTTGGGATCATATTCTAAGTTTTTGGGTACCATTAAATAAATTTTTGAAAATGAAATATTCTTCTAAAATCTTTTTGGAATCGATAATTTAATTTAGTCCCATAAAACAAAAACTAATGGAAGTGGTAGTAAATCCCATTACTTAGAGCATCACAATAGCACTTGAAATTGGTCGCTCTAAAACTAACCTTATATGCTCTTTTCATCTACCATTCTAGGTAAAAAAAAAAATTGGTATCTATTGCCTGTCAACAACGTTAGAGATTCCTATGTCATATCTTAATCCACCTAAAAAGAAAATGTTCATATGATCTGTATGCTATTAAACTAGGAATAGTAATACAGTGGATTCCACAATCTTTATGGGTAAAAATAGGTTGAAAAGGGTCGCCAGTTCGAGACTGTTGTTTACGACAATCCATTCCGATCTTGATTTGTTGAAGAACTTATGATTGTTTTGTTATATATGAATTTAATAAGTCTGGTAAAACTTGATAGCCCTTTTGACACTCAAAGCAAACATTGCATGAGATTTAAATAGTTGGTTATACTTTTAAGATAAACTTGATATAGTTATTTTTTTCCTTTTAGGTGGTGGATATGCTCATGAATATCTACTTTTCTTCTCTCCCGATGTCTTTCTAGAGCTTATCTTTGTCTTTCGAACGTTTTGATGGGTGCATAAAGTAAGAAGAAAACACAGTCAAATCAAACAATGAAAAGAAGAGAAACCAATGTACATAAAATAACATTTGGATATGAGAACTTGCATATATATCTACACATTGTTGCGTAGGCTTTAGCTGGAAAGGAGCAAATAGATAGTAGTAATCTATAGGGCAGGATTTACATGCATGGAGGAGCATCAAGGATAAGTGAAGTAGGTAAAAGCACATGGCTAGGTAGGTCTCTGGTTCATTCATGCTGCAAGGGAATCAATAGGTGTTTGATTGTGTTTGATTTATAGAGGACAAATACTAGTACTTTAACATATCAAAGTTTATAGGGTATCCTAGTAGTGCAAATATATACATCGAACTTACCTACCTTATGCTTGGCTCTAGGTTAGAGCCTACACATGTTTTATTGGAGAAATTTTTACTTGGTTACCTCCCGTGATTGCATAGCCAGTGTCGTCTATTGTTTTTTACATTTTTCACGTGGTTAGAAAATCTTTTGATGCAGACATACTCATTCTCTCGAGTAGAAAAAAACATCAATAATTTTTAACCACTTTTAACCACCCGGAAATCGCGTGGATAATTTTCCAACACCGCTAATAGGTACCAATTTATTGGGGAGGGTAACGAAATTGTCTTATATGAATTTGGTATCTTATTGAGGTTAATGGATACCCATAAGTCTTGTGATTTTGATTTAGAGATGCTGGAAACTACATGAAGTTTATCAGTACCGAGAAAAAACCACCTTGCATATGAAGTTTGGTAACCTCTTGTAGCAGCCTTGAGGATTTGATACCCCGATAATGGATTAATCTTAGGGACGTTTGACGTGAGATTTGGGTAATAGAGATTAGACAAATGTATATATATATAATGATGAAAATGAGACAAAGCAGGTACGTTGATTGACTGATTAAATGGGCTTTGTTTTGAAAAGACTATGGCACTAAACAAGAATCCCCCTTTTAATGTGCATGGAAAAATGGAACCAGGGATAGTGATGTGCATTTGGTATTCTTCTGTTCATGACTTGATTTCAACATCAAACTACAGATTACGTATAGTCATGTGTATTATTGCCACGAAATGCGGATGCAAATTATAATTTATGGACTTAAGGGTACCTAATGTTGGCATCACTCTGTTGTAGTCTAGACTCTTTGGAGAATATGTCGTAAGCTCCAAAAAAAAATCTAGTCATAAATTCGAAAAAAATAAAAATCCAACTGATAAAAGAACAAAAATAAATAAATTGTGTTCTAAACCTTCATAAAGAAGTTGATTTCTCTGCGGTTGATTTTCAAATTGTGACACAAAATGTACTCCATAATGCAGATTGGCAGAATTTGGGCCATAGCCCAAGAGATGAATTATGGGTTATACCTCTACCAAGATTTGCATCCAAAAATATAAAGAGGTCCACGCTTCAAATTCTTTGCATAGAAATTCAGTAAGCCAAAAATAAAGTAGCAAAAATGAAAATTTTACCAGAAGTTTCTATAATATAGAGGTAATTTAGACCTCCAAAACTGTAAACCCAAAAGATGGCACAATTCTAAATTTTACCAGACTTCAAAGCAGTATAAATAAGTTGCATTTTAATGAGTAAATGGGTAAAAACTGTGAAACACAAGATATTGCATTCTTCCGTTGGATCCACCATAAAAATCTCAAGTATAGGGAACCACAAGGTTCAACCTTAGCAAAAAGACAGTCTAGTTGCTAATGACAAATGAATTCAAAAACTTACTGTAAACTAGTGTCGTAAGATTTGCTATCTATATTATAACATCTACATCTGGGAATCTGCGATCCAGTGGCTCTCACTATTTGTGCAATTCAGGATGAGTGAGCACATCACAAAGCAATGACTGAAAAAACAAGACTTGAATTCCTTCTTTTTCATAACGAAAAATAGCAGCTCATAGATTCATAGATAGATTACAGGCAAGTCCACAGAGGCAGTAAATCTCTATGCCCACATGCAAAATTGTATAGAAAGATAAAATCTTACTTAAGTTTGTGAAACTGATGTCAATGTTGAATAAACTAGTTTATGAAGATTCAATATCTGAGAGTTCCAAACCTTCTTTCAAAACTTCAAAGTCCTCAGGACTCCAGCGACAGATTACGTGAAGGCGAAATGTAGCCATCTTGTTCCCAAGCAAGCGCTGCAGCATACAAGATCCAGTAAGAAAATAATCATAAAGATAGTTTATCCGAGAGGCTCTTAAGTATAATAACTAACCAGAATTCGAGATGCTTCCGGTGATAAAGGTTTTCCTTCTTCACAAACAACAAAATCAGAGACGAGCTCTATCACACCTGCAGAGTAACACATTGTGCCAACATTAGAACTGCTTAACTCATGGTGTGAAACAGAAATTTGATCCAAGAACTATAAAAAGAAACAGAACCCACCTTTGTTCAGTCGGACAGGCATCCCTTGCTTACGTAAAAATGGTTCCATTTCATGTGAAAACTGCTCTAGAGGACCTTCCTGAAGCTCCACCTGAAACAGAAGAAAAGATAAAGCTCAAGTATTAAAATTAGTTGTTGACTGACACATACAATTAAGTTAAACCTAAGTATTGGCTGCAAAAGCCTATACGTGAATTTTGAATTTCCAATACACAACAAAACGTAGACATCTAATGCATTATGCCTCATTGTGTAGTTCATAACCATTGCCGATAGTGTCCAGACCGAAACAACCTACTCCATCACACAGATTCTACTAACCTTTTCAGTTGATGTAGTACCAGTCCTTGCAAAGTCATGTTCTTCAAATTCTGCAAACAACCTGTAGAATCATACACTAACTGGATTTAGGAATCATCATAGTAAAAAGATTGCCAAAGCATATTATTGCAGATAACCTCCTTCTTTCCGGAACTTTCAACAATCAGACTTTAGAGTCCCTTAACAATATCCTTGCCAGTTATGCTAATTGGTCAACATGCCAATCTCTATAAGTCTACAGTGTTCTTCCTATTGATAGATAAGGTGAAATGGCTGATTACAAGACTTGGTCCCTGAACTCTAATTTGCCATGTGTCGCGGTTGAGAAACTTCCTCAACCGTGCTGGAAGAAGAATGCTTATTAAACATGTTCTTGGTCTCATACCACCATATTACATGGCTACTGCTAATGTGCCTAAAGGTGTCATCAATAAATTGGACAGATTTACAAGAAGAAAATGCATTTCATCAAGTGGAAAAAAATTCTGAACAGAATTTTGTTGACGATTGGGAATAAGATCTCTTCAAATCTTAATAGAGCTCAGATTGACAAAGATCATACATGCAAATGCCCTTAAAATTTGTCAATTTAAGAGTACTTGTGATGCCTATTCAATTCGTGATTACAAGAGTACGTGTGATGCCTATTTAATTCGGGATTACAAGACTGTAATACCCCATAAATTTTTATCAATACTAAACCGTTCAGCAAACAGAATTTGGGGAGATAAGACTTATAAGGTGTTTGCACCATACTGAACCAGTCAGTTAAAATCCTACCTCATAATCTCCTCCTTAGGCAAGTTAGTAAAACAAAGACCGGCATCTCCATGTAAAAGCTGAAATAAACCAAAACACTACCCATTAGAAGTGAACTTAAAACAGAAATTTATAAGCCTAGCACATATTCAAAGTTTAATCTTTATCAATACCTTAGAAACTTTATGAAGCCCAGGTCTAATTTCATCGGAAACAGATCGCCCCAATGAAATCTGCATAACTTTATTCGATCCGAGAAAGAATCTGCACAGAATTACATCACACATTAGACACTGAATGACACTATCACACCAAATCTACACACACCCAAAATTAATATACCTGCTAGAAGATTTGAGCTGTTCTCTGAACTCTTTGAACTTAAGATTTCTCATATTCTCAAAAGAGAAAACATAAATGGAATTGTAATCTTCAACTGCTTTCCTTATTGATTCAACTATTTTCTCTTTCTGTTCTCTTCCTTTCTTCTTTGTCTTTGATAATGTAACTGTATGTATGTAAATCCATATTCAAAAAAAAAAAAAAAAATTACAAAAATCAAAAATTTGCGGGGGGTTTTCCATTGTAACCTAATAATCATTACAAGAAGAAAAAACCCAGAATGAAAAGCATGGCATAAACTACTGATTTTGTGAATGTAAACTGAATAATACTGAGTTTGAATGGTAGGAGTAATAGAGAGAACTGACTAACCTGGTCTGTTACGTTTAGATTTCGGCATCTTGGTGGTGAGAAGGAGGGCAGTGAATCGAAGGCGGCTCTTTGCTGCTGCTTAAACCCTCTTCTCTGTCTCTCTGCTCAAAGGGATTGTACTTTAGGTTTAACCAGTTTATTTTATGAGTTTGATGTGGCACGGCCCGTATAGAGTTGATTGGTTTTACCCACCTTGGACTTATGGGCTAGATCGACCCGCTTAATCAACTGTGTGACACATGGCAATGAAGTATAAACCCAAAGGGTAAATAAAGCGTTTGGAAATCAGTAAAGTTAGTTTGGGCGAAAATTTTCGGAACGGCTTCTAAAAGAAAAGAGTCATATTCTGTTAAACAAAATATCTTCTTTTTCTGATATTCAAACGCGTTATAATCCACGTGTTTTACGGTTTAGCGTTATTTCAACAGTTTCACTCTTTTATCATCATGGGATGTTTGTTATTTTGACAATTTTTCTTTTCATAGGATTTTATCCCTGGATTGATTGGGGGCCATACTTTTTAATTGGGGGCCAAGCACTAGAGGACAAAAAAGGTCATCCAATCCTAATTTGGGTCATCCCTTATAAAAATTCTTTCTAAATGCCTAAAATAGCCTTGAGTGATTAGTATTAAGAGTTAATGAAGTAGATTAGTGTGTTAATTTAGTTTAGTTTAAAATCAGGTTTTGGATTAAATTTTTGGGAAATTTAAGTTTTGGGTATTTTTGTTTTGAGAAGAAGAAGAGGGTTTTGGGGAGGAAAAACTAGGGTTGTTTAGAAATGAGTGATTCAAGTGGAGGGAATGAGGTAGTTGAAGGTTCAAACAATAACCATGAATGTATTGATGGTGAGATTATCTCTAATAATCCTATGGATTGGATGTTTGATGAAGAGATGTTAATGGAGGAAGCCATGAATAATGGTGGAAATGAAGATCCTACTCCTCAAAATGAAAGAACCGATACTCCAAATGAAGAACCCGCACCTCAAAACAATCAGGTAAACCTCATATACTCTTGAAATTGTCTGAATGGTGCTCCAAGGGGTCGATTCATGGTCACTGTTTAAGTCGTCAGTGTGAGGGTCGTTATAGTCGGGGTTTGGATTCATTAACGACTCTTCAAAGTCGTCAGTAAATTGGAATTACCGATGACGACTCAAACCTGCAACTTTTCCAGGTTATGAAAAATCGTTAGGGGCGGGTGATAAACACTGACGACACTTTTAGCTAGTTCAAAAAGGGTCGTTAATGTTTTTTGTTTAGAGATAAACGACTCTAAACCCAGAACTCTCAGTAAATAAAAAACTTAGAGTCGTCATATATGTATTCATATAAGATGACGACCCTATCCCGCCATTTCAACTTTTAAGTAGAGTCGTTCGGTGTTTTATTTAGTATACTAACGACCCTTGAACTGGATTATCATAACTTTTGATTTCATAGAATCATTTCATTGAATCGTAAAAGGCATACATCTTTCATAGCGATACATTGAAGGAAATGAAATACAATAGATAATAGCGGTGCACTTATACACTTAATCATAAATGGCGTAATTATACATGGTGCCTTCCAAGATAAAGTAGCAATCGTCGAACTCAAACTTTTTCCCACGAAGCTCCTCGTAATAGCCATACGCCTTCCTCAACTGAAAAGCGCAAACATACTCGATTTAGTATTGTTGAAAACTTTGGATAAGTTTTACCTTTTGTTTAAATACTTACTCTCATAGCACCCGAAATATTGGGCATGTCTTCCCTTGCAGCCTTGATTTCTCTTTTGAAAACTTCACACTCGAAGAATATCTCCTCGAACCGTTCCTTGACGAGTTTCAAAGACCTTGAGTTGCAATTTCCGTCTAACGCCACAAAAACGATGAATACACGGTTCCACCAAGCATCCGATGTTTGATCAATGTCTTTTCCTAGATCTTCAAAGTGGTTTGTGACTGTTTTCCAAGCTCTCACAATAGCATAATTCTCTTCCGAAGTGTAAGTACTAGTCATGGTGTTTCCTCTTCTTTTTCCTCTTGGATAATAAATGTATGAGAATGAATGTGAAGGTTTAGAATTATGGTTTGGGTAAAGAATGTGTGAGGTATGGGTCTCTATTTATAGAGATTAAGGACCCAACAGTCATTTTTTTGAATTTTTAACCGTTGCCCGACTCAACCACATTTGGTGAATTCAAAATTCACATTAACTGCATTAAGGATCGTCATTATGTATATTAAACAAGTGACGACTCTTGATGATAAAAAGTGTCGTTAATGTGTTATGTTTACTGAATGACGACTCTACCGTCAAATAGTCTCTGTGTCAAGTGACCTTTAGAGTCGTTAATATGTTCTTCTCCATAAATGACGACTCATGTCAATAATTTCAAACAATCTTTAGAGTCGTCACTTTTGCTTTAACGAATCATGACGACCCTTTATGAACTATAGTTATTGCACCGATATTTGAAGTCATGTGTTTTATTGAATCCGAAAAAACATACATGTAGTTGAAATAAAATAGAAGGAAAACACATAAAATTGTTCAATACATTGCCATAGAAAATCTATACGAGTTTAATTATATTGGGCGAATTGCCATTCAACTTCCTCCAAGAGAGTGTAGCAGTCCTCGTGCAAAAACTCATGGCCGTACTTTAATTCGTATTGGCTCCGACCCAAAGTATACTGGAAAAACAATTTTTTAAATAAGTTAGCGTTGTTGAATAATGATAACCAAATAAAAAAAATTTGATGAAAGGCCTATTGATTCACAAACTTACTCTACTCATTCGAGGTTCATTCGGCATAGCGTCCTTACGAGCTTTCAATTCGTTTCTTAGCAGTACGCATTCATTGTATAAATATGCGTACCTTTCCCTTATTTGTGGGAGCGTCCTCCTGTAACGATTTCCGCTTAGTGCTTTGAATACCTTAAACACCCGTTTCCACCAAGCATTGGTGTTTTGATCATGCCCAAAGTAAGGCCCTCTTGTTGGGTCTTCGTTACTGGCCACCCATTGCGCTTCCTCAACGGAGTGCTTTGTGAGAGTGGTGTGTGCTCTGACAATAGCAACATCTTCTAGATTATTGAACGGAGTTGGAGCCATTTTTTAGTGTTTGAAAGTGATGGGTGACTGATTTAGGAAGATTGAAAGTGATGGGTGAATAAGTTTGGAAGAGATAGGTCTCTATTTATAGCAAAAATGTACCCAACGGCTAGTTTTAAAAAAAAAAAACGGTTACTTCTGCAATAACTGCTCCTACTAGTCAAAGTTACCGTTGATTTTCAAATTCTCTCCACTTAGTTCGTCTAGAGTCGTCAAGCTATATACATAAACAGTAACGACCCAAGGTGAAAACTGGGCAGCATGGTTTATATTTGGGAATGTAGAGTCGTCTATGTATAAAGAGGGTCGTCATTTGTCGAGGAATGGGTCGTTGTTCCCGCAAAAATAATGTTGACGATCGTTAGTGTCGTCAACCCGTAAATAAAGATGACGATCGTTAGGGTCGTCATTTTTACATCTCGAAATTAACGACCGCTGAATGATATGTTTTTCTTTTCTATGTAGTTGGTTGTACGGGCGAGCTCTCAACCCGAACCCGTCTCTATTATCGGTCCGGATACCTCCCAACACTATATGACCGATTTGGTACGTTTTTAATGTTTGAATCGATGTATATCTTTATGAAAATTGTTTAATTAGTGTTGCATCATGAACGTGACATTGGTTTTAATGTAGACGTGGGAGACAAAGGCCGATGTCAAGGAATGGATTATTTCCAAGGCAAAAGAGAAGATGTGCGTAGTTGTTCAAAGCAAACACGTTGATTATAAGCAAATGGAGATGGTATGCGAGAGAGCGGGGGATAAGGAAGAAAGTCACAAAGGGAAGAACTACAAGTATGAGAAGAAGACGACGAGGGTCTACAAAACTTCGTCGAAGAAGATACAATGCCCTTCGAGATTGTTTTCAAAAGGCATCCTGAAACTAATCTATGGAGGTTGTATAGTATTCCTGGATGGTCGTCACAACCATCCTCCACCTAGTACTCTTTTAGGGCACCCGACATATGCCCGATTGAAACCACATCAAATGGAAAAGGTACGACAGATGAAGTGATGTAGGCCCCTTCGGATCCTAAATGCAATAAGAGCGGAAGATAAGACAAACTTGTCTATTATTTCCACCATCTACGCTGCCAAAGCAACGATCAGGAGAACCGAATGGGATGGTAGATTAATTATGCAACAATCGAGTGGTTGGCAGAAAAACTTAACTACACCATGCAAACAAGGGTGGGTCCGGGCGACAAAGTGACACATATTTTTCTTGCCCATCCTAGGATGGTGGATTTGGCTCGATGTTTTTACCGGGTCTTGTTCATAGATTGCACCTATAAGACCAACAAGTATAACATGCCGTTGTTGAACGTGGTTAGTCATACTTCGGATAAGCAATCATTCACCGTGGCATGGTGCTTTATGGAAAAGGAAGAAATAGAGGACTATGTTTGGGCTTTGGAACAAGTTCGGTTGATTTACCGAGGCGAAGGCACACCGCGGGTTATAATTACGGATAGGGATTTTGCGGTCATGAGTGACGTTCGTCAAGTTTTTCCACATGCTCAACATTTTCTTTGTACGTGGCACATCCAAATGAATATTTTTTCTAATTGCAAGAATCGATTCAAAAGATCAAGCCTGCAAAGGGTAATCAACGTTCCAAGGAGGAAGACGAGCGTCTAAGTAAACTTTCAAAAAAAGAGAAAGCGAAGAGAAAATGAAAGAAAAGGAAAAATATCTTCAAGATGGTGATCTATGGGAGAATTTCGCAAAGATTGGGACCATTTGGCTCATTCGAAGACCGAAGTAAAGTATTATGCAAATCTTCAAAAGTTTATTGATGATTGGAGTACGGGTCATAAAAAGGTTGTCGATTATTGCCTAGATACATGGTTGAATCCTTGGAAGGAAAAGTTTGTTTATGCATGGACCAATAAGTTCAAGCACTACAAAAATGAGTCCACGAGTATTAGAAAGTCCCCCATGGACGTTTGAAAAAATTCTTCAAGAGAACACTGGTGGGGTAGTTACGGTGCAGAAGCTATTCACGAGCACGCCGAGGATGACCTAAGCAAGATAGTGACTCGGATGGAGTATAGTAAGGACCGTTTTTGAAGCAATACATGGAAGACAAAGAATTGCTACGTGGGGTTTCGCACCAAGTATCATGGTGGGCAATAAAGCATATGATGACTGAACTTAACAAATTTCGAGCGAAATCTTCCGATGGAAAAGTCATTAAATGTAATTGTACAACTGAGACGTGGCTTGGCCTCCCGTGTAAACATAAGCTCGGTGGGTACAAGGGGCTCATTCCCATTGAAGATATCGATCCTTTTTGAAAACAACTTGGGTTCATCCCAAATCCCACAGAGCCGCCGATGAACAATTTGGAGACCTTGAGATTGGCAAGTATATCAATGAGAAATATCGAAAACGAATTGTGCGGGAAGACAGATACTGGTTTCTAATTTGTGGCCGACTGCCCGTAAGAGCTTAGGAGTAGAAGAAGAGCCAATCAAACAAAAACCACCGGTAGACCCACAACTAAAAAGTCTTTTAGAGAAACCGTGAAAGCGGCTAAGAGTTGCAAAAGTGACCACACGTCATCGCATGTCCAGGCGGAATATACGGAGTATGAGAACTCTTTCGTACCCAAGGAAAGGGGTCCGCCAAAGGAAGACATGGATGTTGTAGACCATGTGGTCGGTACCAAAGAAAGCCAAACGAGCGGAATGGTTACGATACGAGGAATAAAAGGTAATCCGCGCACCCTAGAGATTCCCAAGGAAGACCACATCGTGTTGCTTACACTTTGTATAAAGAGTATACTTGACCAACTTCCTCACGTCATCTTGGATCACCTTCTATCCACCGACGACGTCGACGGCGATGGAAATTGTGGTTACCATGTTGCAACGGAACAATTAGGGCATTTCGACGAGGCCGACGAACTTAAGCTCACCCAAATCGAATATGCAAAAAAAAATGGCGAGAAAAACTAGTTCGGGACAAACAACTATATTTGAAAATGCTCATGGAAGGAGATCAAAAGAGAGGGAATTGAATTTTAGGGAGTTGGTTTCAAACGTGAAATGGAGGAAGGGGTCGAAGAAGGCCGGTTATAAGTTTTGGATGCAAATGCCTTTTGGTGGCCAACTTTTGGCGGACACATTCACTTGTGTTGTAATTGTATTCAAAAAGGCTTCCCGAGCCTCTTGTATGTACGTACCTTCCAAAACTAGGTGCGAGACGGAGATAAAGAAAAGAAGAATTGTAATGGCACATGTCAATGATAACCATTACATAGGCTTGAAGATTTCCGAAGAATGTCCTCTACCACGGGTGTATGGTGATTGGGGAGAGTACACCAAGGAGTGGACAAACCAGTATGAGTATGGAATGAACATTTGGAATGCTATGGACCCAACCCCGGTTTACTTAGACTTGGGAAATGAATCGTGAGAGAAGATGTTTATTCTAAACAATGCATTGCATTTTGAAGCATACTTTTTGATAATGGTTGTATCTTCTACCCAGATATTTGTATTTTGAAGAATGCTTAATGAATACAATGCGTTTTATCCTAGTTGGATTATGTTAATTTGAATTATGTTACAGAGTCGTCAGCCATATATACATACACCTTAACGACCCTAACTGTAAAATTTGCTAGTCTCCTGGATGTTTTTACGCCTAAAGGTCGTTATACATATAAACATACAAGTTAACGACTCTAACCTTAGAATTTGACAGTCTCCTGTATGTTTTGCAACAATACAGTCGTCATCCATATATACATAACAATTAACGACTCTAATGTTAAAAATTTGTCAGTCTCATGGATGTTTTCCAACTAAGAGTCGTCATCTCAGTTTACATAAACATTAACGACAGTAACCGTAAAAATTTGATGGTCTCCTGGATGTTTATATACTAAGAGTCGTGAAGCATATATAAATACAAAGTAACGACTCTAGTTATACGCCTGAGAGTCGTCATCATTATAGTGTATACATGGACGACTCTATAAGAAAACCCCCAACGGATTTTTTTGTATACACTTTTTCCCAAAAAAAATAGCTGTTGGTAATTATTGTATATATAGAGGAACACTTCCAGGAGCAAATTCAATTGAAAACCACCTCAATAATGGCAAATCCTTCATCAACCCCCAATTCAATTGATAACATACTTAGAAGATGCAAGCGACCAAACAAATCAATATTGGCAATGGAAGAAGAGATACGCAAAAAAACATGCGACCTACTAAAAACATGCGCCATATCCTACGAAGGAAGAAGAAGAGTTGCGCGAGGCCAAACGACGAGACCAAGAACAATCCCAACTCCGTGAAAGATTCAAGCAAGTCGAGGAAGAGACCGAATGGGTTAAAAATTATTACATTGTCAAGGATCTCCACGAAGAACATGAACGTGATAGTATATTTTGGAGCCAAGTTGGTTCGGGTCCTTTCGTTAATAACAACAACAAACTACGATATCCTTACTTGCCGTCCCACATTAGTCATAGGACGATTCTTGTTATAAAATGGTGCACCAAGTACAACGAGTTTCTCGCGAGGCACAAAGGGGATAGGTGTCTTTGCTCGGGCCGCATATACCAAATGGAGAGGAGAGCCTTTTTATCACATTGAAGTCGCCATTCTAGTTGAATCTCGCACCAGAAACACGAACAACAAGTAATGTGTTCAAAGGAATATCCACCTTCTAATTAATATTTAATATGCTACAATTCCAAGTTTCCTTTCAATCGAGATTCAATTTATTTTAATGAACAGTCGTTATCTCGGTTTGTTAATGCAGTGACGACTATACCTAAGTCGTCATATGACTTATTTTGCAACAACCTGATCTTGAGTCGTCAACACATTTGATAACGTAGTTAACGACTCACGTTGTGATTTTAAAAAAAAACGACCGTTGGGATTTTCTTCTATATAATACCACCCCATCCTCTAGAGAAAATAGCCCAAAACCATTCTTTTTTCCACCAAACTACATAATCTTTCAATTGCAATGGCCGAATGGGAACCGTATGAAGATTTGTGTCTCGTTAAATCGTTTGCTAGTACTTTTCGTGAACGTCCAAATGAAATCTATTCAATGTTTTGGAAGAGAGTTAAGGAGTTCTTCTACGGGCGTACCGTGAATCCTAATAACCGAAAATGGAGAGACTTGGCATTTCGATTCAACTACATTAAAAGTGCAATGAGAGAGTATGTAAAAGTTAGAAATATGGTGTACGACCATCATCCACGAGCTCCTCTTAAGGAAAAAGTGAGTAATTCGTTAATATTTATACTTTCCTCATCCTTCAAAGTTACTAACATATAACATTCCTCGTTTAATTTCAGCTGGAACGTTTCAATGGGTTATGGACAATACGTAATGGGGATACTAAGTTCATTCACCACAAAGAATATAAAACGTTGTATCGTCGAGCGCGAAGGTTCATTGACGAACATTTGATGTGTCAAATTCAAGAATACCCATATTAACTTTCTCCTGGTTGTAACAATCGTCAATATATCCCATATAAAAGCAACGACTATGTATACCGTAAGATGTATTTTTCGGATTTAATACACATGTAAACTTGATCGTTAACCCGCTATTTAATCCCGCTAACGACTCTAGGCATAGAAAATATGGTTCATCTCCTTGATGTTTTCGACCTAGAGTCGTCATTAGTTTCCATATACTAAATAACGACTCTAGCCATAGAAAATATGGTTCATCTCCTGGATGTTTTCTTACCTAGAGTCGTCATTAGTTTCCATATACTAATTAACGACTCTAGGCATAGAAAATATGGTTCATCTCTGGATGTTTTCTAACCTAGAGTCGTCATTAGTTTCCATATACTAAATAACGACTCTATCCATAGAAAATATGGTTCATCTCCTGGATGTTTTCTGACCTAGAGTCGTCATTAGTTTCCATATACTGAATAACGACTCTAGGCATAGAAAATATGGTTCATCTCCTGGATGTTTTCTGACCTAGAGTCGTCATTAGTTTCCATATACTAAATAACGACTCTATGCAGAAAATAAAGTCGTTACTCTGCTACAGACCATAGATAACGACCCTAACTCTATCACAGTGTATAATCTTGTCTGCATTACAGTACTACATTATTCTAACAAACATACTAGTAAACATCCTTCTTAAAACAAAGTAGTTTCAACAAACCAGCCAAACCAAACACATAAGTAGTTTCAACAAACACATAAGTTCAAGTTATAAAGTAACATCTCAAGGAGACGGTAACATCTCCTTGAGTAAAGACCACCATCTCGACCTCGACCTCCTCCTTACTTCCCTGACCGGAAAGTTTCCTACTTTTCTTAGGAGGAGGACCCCGAGTTTCACCGGCCCCGGGGAACCACCATCTTCTCCGTACCTTGTTCATCATGATGTTGGCTACTTTGCCCCTGTTCACCACCTTGTTGTGCTCGCTACGTGTTTTCCGGGTCCTCTTACCTTCCTTGGCCAGCTCAACAAACATCTTCTTTGCATTGGGATTTTCAATGTGCGTGCAACAATCAACGTCTGAGACGTTGCTTCGCAGATCAATCACTTCTCCTTTGTCACCGAGCAACAAAAAGCCTTGACAAAAAGCTTCATTCGTTCCCTCTATATATAATGAAAAAAACAATTCTAATGTATATTTGTATGTAAATGAATAACACAATTACACAAATAAATACTCACCACTAGTTTAAGAATGGTAGTATCATCTCTACCGTCGACTTGAGAAGAAGATGTGGATGCTCTGTTGGTCCTCCTACCCGTAGCCTGATCGATCCGTATTACCCTACCATGGGAGAAGCCTTCGTACCATTGATAGTAATCCGTTGTTGCCTCGTAACATTTATCCACATGCACCCAAAATGTGATGTCTACGAGGCTAGAATGTCTATTATTCCAATGCTTGACATCAGTTGTAGGTTCGTAAACCACTTTTATTTCAAATTTCTTTGCCGGCCTCACATTTGTTCAAATTGTGCTTGAACGGAGGTACATCGTCTTCATCGGGTGAATCTTGAACAAACCCAAGTTGACGCATGATTCTCAAAGGATTGTACATTGAAAAACCGTTGGGGTGAAACAAAGGGCCATGGTAATACACGACATCTTCCACTTTGCGCCAACTCTAGCATCCTTGTAAGGACTAAAGATTACCTCTTCCGCCGTGATGTTGTCAAGTTTTTTACGCATTTCTATCAAGGCATCGTTTGTTCCCTATCCCGAGAACCGGAGTACAACCAACGGGTTCTGTTGGACTACCCGGGCTCCAATTTGAGTTGATTTTCACATCTTCATTGTCTTTGAACAAAGAGGGGAAATGATCATAAATCCACACCTACTTTAAACAATCAAATAAACATAAAAATATATCGAAGGAAAAAAACATACTAAAAGAAGACAACTTTCATCAATCCAAATACCGGATTAGAGCCAAATTCCCATTAATTTGAGAAGTTCGTTCGCGAGATCCCCGGGAAAGCCGACCATTCGGATGTGCAACTATGGCGGTCCCCCAAGAGTACTTGTTCACATCTTCTAAGGGGTCCAAAAGTCAAGAAGGTTGGCGCTCACCCCTGTTACCTTTGCTGTCGGGAAAATACAACCGATGCAAGGACGTACAACAAATAAGCCGCCCGCATAACGACATTCCATATCGTAGAGACCTCCTTTTTTTCCTTCTCTGCGGTACCAAAAACATCTGCCTAATGTCCACAAGTTTGAAATCTTTCTTCTGGGTACTTAGCTCCCATCAAAAGCCCATCGGTCTTCTCTTTATCTCAAATAAACAAGGTCTTGGTCCATGTATAAATTTCATCCCAACTAGGCCTTCTCTTAAAATTCTCACTGGTTGATTTACCTTCGACCCGCACCCCTAATATCTCGTTCCGCATCATCAAGAGTCAATGCCATCTCGCCAAAAGGAAGTTGGAATGTGTCGACTTCAGCGTAATACCTTTCACAGAAACTAGATACTGCGACCTTGTCATACGCAATCACAGAGTTCACAACGGCATTGTACAAACCGGAGTTTTCAACATATTCTTTAACTCTTGCACATTCACCTTCTAGCGGCCACAACTCCATTTTCTTAAAAGAAGATTGGTGCCTGAAGAGACGTGCGGCATTCTTATGATCCTGCAAAAAATAAACAAATAAGTATTAAAAAACATATTAGAAAAGTAATATCAACAAACTAATCAAATAGCAAGCAAAGTTGGGATTCTTACGATTGTCTCATAGATGGTATGAGCCCACGATCCAGCATATCCAAATAGAACTTTGCCCCCATCTCTAGGTCCTCTTGGTTTACCATTTCAAGAGGCTCCAACATCAAACGATTAGCGGGAACGTGTCTCGCGGGCCGGGTGCAATATCGTTCCATCCTTCTTAACCCTCTTTACCGGCTTCGTCTTTTGCATCCTGTTCTTGACTTCTACATCTTGTTTACCATCATCCTCTTCATCATCCTTACCACCACCATCATCCCCTTCATCCTCTTCCTCCTCATGACCACCATTATTACCTCCATCCCCTTCCTGCTCATCATCATCACCATTACCATCATCAGAATCATCACCACTAACATTACCTTCATCATCATTGTCACTCTCTACTTCCTCTTCACCTCGTACGGGAGGATCTTCTTGTATCTCCTCTTCTTGGATTTCTTCTTCTTCACCACTACTGCTAGCGGAAATAACAGGAGAGTCTGATTCTGATGAATCCGACAACTCATTACCTTTGTCTCTCGGTTCGGTGATAGAAAACGAGACCTCACTCGGCTTCTTACCGCGTAATGGACCGACAAGTAAGCATTTATCATGATGTGGAGCTTTGGAAGGTGGAGTTATCGTCATTGGAACCTTTCCTTTGGTTCTGCATTTGGTTCCGAAACAAAATAACAAAAAAAAAAAAACCAATAAGAGTCGGCAACCCCATAATCTAAAACACAACCGACCGTTGTATAAGATGTGACGACTCAAAGTTATATGATGACGACCCTGTCAAATAATAAAGGGTCGTCAAAAAAACAATAACGATCCTACAATTTGGGTTGACGACTCTAGGGCATATACTTAAGTGACGACTCAAGGGGAAATGAGATGACGACACTATCAATTTTTGGAACAGAGGGCTGTTCGAGTTCCATCTAGAGTCGTTAGGAAATAAATAAGGGTCGGCAAACAAGAGTCGTCATCTGCAACATAAAAGAGTAACGACTCTATTCTAGGGCAAAAATTGTCGCAGTAGCAGAATAAGGGTCGTCATCTTCAACCTAATAGACTAACGATTTTTCACAAAATAAACATGCAAATGAAAAGTCGTTAGGGGTATCCACTACGATGCTAACGACCCTTTAACTGAAACCGCTAAATTTCAGTTACCAGACTCGATTTCACAATCAAAACACAACAAAAAACGCATAGAAGGTGGGTTTAACTTCACATACCTTCTAATTGGACCCATATCTTCTTTGGGTTTCGATTTTTTGGGTTTTGGGGTTCTTCCCACGATTACCTTTCCTTTGACGGCGTCGAGGAGATTGGGGATTTGACGTTCTTTGCGAGCGGTCTGTTTTGTACGAGCCATGTTTGAAGAAGAAGGTAATCGTCGATTATCTTCTAACATCGACGATGAATTGGTCGAAGAAATAAAATCGTTTGGGGTCGTTAATGGTGGTTGTGGAGAGGGAGAGGAGAGGAAGAGGAGAAGAAGAAGAGAAGAAGAAAAAAAGAAACTGATTTTTTTTGGTTTAGTATAGCCTGGCGAGATTGGGGTATACTCAAACTAATTGGGGTATACCCAATTTTATAGGGACTCTTTTTTAAGGGCAAAGGGGGAGGTCAATGGGTAAAGTTACAAAATTACCCTTTTTCATTATAACTCTAATTACTACCAAAATCGTTTTCTTTCTTCATTACATCTTCTTCTCTTCTTCTTCTCCTCCACAACCTTACCTTACCTACTCCATCACCCCACCACCACCAAAACTCGTCGATCAATTCGTTAAAATCGTCGATTCGAAAACTCCGATTAATCTTCATCAATGGATCCACCACGGAAGGAGGCAACTCGTATGAAACAATCTAATCGAAAACCCAATGAGTATAACCACTGGAATTGCAAATTTGGTTGCTAAGAAAGTGAAGAAAAATGGTTGAAGAAGAAGGAATTGAACCCGCTGAAACACGTGAAATGGTGCGCTTAAGAAAGTAAGGGCACACTTAAACTCACTCTAGTACTTCAATTTCATGTTTGCATGTCAAATTAGGTCAGAAAAATCGAATTTGTGAATTGGTAGTTACGGCGCCGGCAAGGTTTTTGGTTATCGACCTTTCCGGGATTTCATAGTTAGGTTCTGGCCGGAAGGGTATAAGGTTGAAGAACTTGCCGGCTTTATGGTTTCTGTAACTGCTACTAGCAGGGCCGGCAGGTTATTCAACTGTATACATTGCCGGCGTCTGTTATCTTTTAATGAAGCCGGCAAGTTTTTGTTTTTTACCCTTCCGGCTACTTCTGTTGAATGTTTCCTGATGCCTAGAGTTTTTAAACCCGGAAGGGTAGTTATATAAAAACATGCCGGAGTTTTTTCAGCCGGAAATGTATGTGTAATGGACCTTGCCGAATTTTGTATAGTTAAAATTTCTTGTTTTTTTGTGCGCCGGAAGGCTATTTTGATGATACAATGCCGGCGTTGTTTGGCCGCACTCATTTTTTGGTCGACCTTCACCGGCTATTGTTCATGGGATATGTTGAATATATCTAACCTGCCGGCATGTAATGTTTTTTTCTGAATTGTTCTTGTTCGGATTGCGAATGGCAAAGAAGAAAGCAGCTACGAAAGCATCTCTTAGTCCTCCTTCAAACCCTCCTCGTGTTGGTGATAAACTATTGTCTTCAAAACATCGAGGGGTGTATGTTGTGCCGGAACGACAAAGGTCTTAGAACCATTATCCAACCCAATGATTCGAGACGAGACTCCAGATGAAGACCAATCAATTCCATCCGGTAGAAGAGGTGATGATGATGATGTTGATGAAACCAATCCGAATTTCTCTTTGGAGGAGGTAACCATGATGATGATGATGATGGTGGTGATCAAGACATGCATGAGGTGGAGGAGGTAATGATGATGGTGATGATGATGATGGTAATGGAGATAAAGGTAAGAATATCATCGAAGATGAAATTGTTGAAGAGGAAGAGGAACAAGAAGAAGAAGGAGATGGAGATGGAGAAGGAGAACAAACTCTAGCCGTTGTTCAAGCCACCGAAGCTTCGAACCGACTTCAACCGGAACGAAGAAGAGGGTGATCACTAAACCTAGTGATTCTCACATGCCTTCCAAACACTTGATGGTTGCACCGAAAGAAGGTGAGCCTCAAAAGGGACCCCAAAGCAGATGGTGGAGATGTTCTTTTTGGATACAAAGACTCATGGGCATGTACGGTCCATAATACTATCGTAAGTAATCTTAATTCGTCTTTGTTATTTATTCAAGTGTGTAACTATCCTAATTAAATTTGCATAAAGTGTTTGTATTAATCTTGACTTTTTTTTTGGTATTTAGGATCACAAGCATGCCATCCGTCTCATGAGGCGCCAAGCTTCGTGTTCGATGACGCATACTTGGAATCTTGGCTTGGAATGTGAGGAGGTGAAAGTGATTGTGAGGAACTACGGGTTGTTGCTGCGGTGGAGAGTTCGAATATTAATCATGATAGAGTTACCATCTCTGCATTCTGTGAGCGGTTCTATGGAGAGACCGATACTATGTTATTCCCATTCGGTGAGATGGCGATAACTCCCGATGATGCTCAACAAATTCTAGGCCTCGAGGTTGATGGAAAAGCAGTCACCGAGGGATTCGATAATGCCATTTCTTTCGAGAAGATTTACGAATTGAGCAAGAAACTGTTCGGTTGGAGTCAGGTTCAGACGGATGATGTTCTTGACAAGAAGGATGGTCGACTAATTAAGAAGTTTAATGTGAAGAAGTTGAGGGACAAACTATGGAAGACTCGAAATCCTTGATAGTGAAGGAATGGTGCACCCGGTGCGAATCAATGCTACCGCGGCCGCTTATTTGCTATACACCACAGGCGGATGTATCTTCCCCGACGATTCCGGAAACCAAGTCGAGGCCAAGTTACTTGCAACTATTGGATCCCTTACATGAGATGCGTGGGTATTCTTGGGAATGCTGCGGTGGTTGCCTTCTTGAATAATGAGTTGACAAAATCTTCTAGGGCACTCACTAAGCAAGTTAACGGAAACACATGTCTCTTCCAGGTAATTTTATTGTTTAAAACATTTATATTTGCAAATCTCGAAAGATCAGGGTTCTTACTAAACTTTTTTTTTTCTTTTTGCAAAGGTTTGGATATATGAACGCTTTCCTTCTTTGTTCAAAGACAACTCTTACGTCAAAGTGGATAACAGTGTTCCGTTACATTTGCCAAGAGCTCAAAGGTACAGTTTTAAGGGTACTCAGGATAAGGAAATGCCGCAAAATCTTATGAAACTCCGAGCCGCCATCGACAATTTGATTGCGGAAGAGGTGATATTTGATCCGTATCGGGAGGATAGAAATCAAGGTTTAATCCCAAGGAGAAATGAAGTTGTTGCATTATACTATGGACCCTTGATGACTGTGTTTGAAGGATTTTCAATGTACGATCCACATCGGGTAATGCGACAATTGGGTTACGTCCAAGAAGAACCTCATTTCGATGAAGAACCGTTCTTTACCGTGAACCGGGATAACTGCACCACCTCCCAAAAAACTATTAACGTCTCTTACGATCCAGCGCCAACTCAAGAACATTGGGACAATAGACGAGGCCGTAACATCGATGTGAGTCTTTTGGACGAGGTGACCACCGGTCATGAAGCTACTGAGAAATACATGGCGTGGTACTTGGGTTGGGCTCGTCCTTCCGTGATTAGGCCAATGACTACCGAAGAACCGGCTCGTAAGAAGAAGATGGAATCGAAAGACCCAACAACAATGCTTAAGATATTTGTAAGTATTTTAGAGTTGCTCTTACTATTTTAAGATTGATTGCATTACCGAATCATTCTATTAATTGTTTATTGTTTAATTGAATATAGAAGGATCAGTTGAAGACCTTTGTCAGGGTTTTATGTTGCGCGAAAGATAGAGGAGAACCTGTGCAAAGCAAGCACATTGACTATGCTTGCAATGTTGACAATGAGGATGCCCATCTATTGTTCAAGCAACTTCAAGCTCAAGTAAAGGCGGAAGAAAAAGCTATTAAGGATGCACAAGCCAAGACAAAGGCTGATAAAAGAGGACTCGTAGTGCTCCTGGTGGTGAAGGTATCAGCAGTGGTCGTGGTGGTGAAGGTAGCAGCAGTGGTCGTGGTGGTGAAGGTAGTGTTCCTAAACGGGGCCGTGGTCGTGGTCGTGCTCGTGGTCGTGGCCAATGAATTCTTTCCTAGTTCATTTTTTTATGTTGTGGTGGACAAATGTTTAAGTTAATGGTGTGGACAAATGTTTAAGTTAACGGTTTATGGGACATGTTTCGTATTTTGGACAAAAAATGTTGGATGAATGAATGGTTTGTTTAGCTATATAAAGTGTCAATACATTTGCCGGCATGCTTTTTTTTAAGCTACCCTGTCGGCTGTCCCAGAGCCGGCAAGGTTGTGAAATGACAAATTGCCGGCCCTGTCAACAAAAATTGGGGAATTACCAGGGCCGGCAAGGTTGTGAAATGACACATTGCCGGCACTGTCAACAAAAATTGGGGAATTACCAGGGCCGGCAAGGTTGTGAAATGACAGACTGCCGGCCCTGTCAACAAAAAACTGTGTAGTTACCAGGGCCGGCAAGGTAATACCATTCCTACCAAGCCGGCGTTCGTGTAGCCGGAAGGGTACTAAAATAGAGACCCTGCCGGCCATATATTGAAAAAAAACCATTCTTCTGATGCCTAGAATCATGTAAGGTCGGGAGGGAAACAAAACAGGAAAATGCCGGCGGTATTTTTGCCGGCATGCTAATGAACCCATACATTTCCGGCTGTTTTGGGACCCCGGCATTGTAGCAAATTTACGACCCTGCCGGCGTGTTCAAAATTCAAATTTTTGCAAGTACAATTGCATTGATTCACTTGTACTTGGACACTATAACGGACAAATTTGGGCACCATCCTATAAATGCACTACTTATCTCCACAAAACAACACACAACTATTTGCATATACTCTCCAAAGCTCATATCATCACACACTCCATCTAACTCACCCAATAGCTCTCTACACACAAGAAATGGCTTCATTTGATTCTAATGAAGATTTGGCAATCACCAAAGCTTGGTATGCGGAGACTAGAGTTCGAAGGCAGTCCTCCGTAAGGGTGGATTCCACAACCTTTTGGGCTAGGGTTCACAACACTTTTAGCCAAGAGTGTGGGAATCCTAACTCAAGAAGTGTTCAACAAGTGCACGATAGGCACATAGTTATTGAAAATGCGATACTTGCCTATTTAGCTATCCAAAACCAATTTTCAACGCTCCCACTTTAACTTGTCCATTGAACAATTTGTAAGTATTTTTGTGGTTTATTTTACGTGATCCATGTTGTTTGATCTTCCAATGAAACACCACTAACAAATATAAGTTTGTTTTTGTGTTTTTGTAGCACGAAGTCGTGAAAGCGCTACTTGGAGGAAAAGGGGAAGCATTCGCATTCGATGCAAGCTATCAATTCATGGAATCCAAAATCCCGGAGTATGCCCTGAGATGATGGAGGGTGTATCGTCTTCGGAGGAGGAAGATTGATGGCTTTAGAAGTTTTAGTATAGGTTTTGTGGGTAGACCTCTATGTAAACCCTCACGAGACTATAACTCGTCCAATAGGGTCGCCTAGGGGTTCAAAGGCTTGATGCACATGCTAAGTGCATTCGTTTTTCCGTCGACAAGGATTAGGTTTTATGTTTCAATCAATGTAGTAACCAAAATTGAATGAATAAAGTAAATTACATCTTCCATATTATGTCAGTAAGCAAGGTTGTATTTGTTTTTCATGCCGAGATTAATATAGCCGGAAGGGTAGGAAATATTTACATGCCGTATGCAAGATTGCTTTGCCCAAGATAGTCGGCGTGTTCTTCATCCTAGGACCATTCCTAGGCGGATAAATGGTCGGCAGCTTATTCAAAGTTGAACCTTCCTGGAAGAGCGATCAGCGACTTATTCAAAGTTGAACCTTCCTTATATGTTTGGTCGGAAGATTATTCAAACCAGGACCTTGCTTAGGCTTTATGCATTTTCAAAACCAAAATTTTTAGATCGAATCGAACTCATATGACGGATCAAAAGGTTAATCTCTCAATTCATAATTTCAAAATTTTAATCTAAACTCAATTAATTAATCTAATCATAATTTTAGTGTTAATTAAACGAGGGCAATTTTGCCATTTTGAAAATACAAGGTTAAGGGGTGGCTTGGTTTTACTTCATAATGACCAGATTTTGTCTTATTGGGTATACCCCAATTAGTTTGAGTATACCCCAATCTCGCCAGGTAGTTTAGGGTATATGAATTGGGGGCCTAATTATGATTTCAAATTAGTGTTAACTGATTTTTAAAATTTGTGTTTAGTAAAGGGCAAAACAGTCTTTTCAATATCGGATTAATACGCCCCTAAAAAATTTGGGGTGGAAATAAAATATCATGGCCCCCAATTAAAATGTCTGGCCCCCAATCAATCCTGGATTTTATCTTGCATACAAACTTGTATTTGCTTGTGAATTTATTACTGTCAATTTGCAGTTGGGAAAAGGAAAATGTTTCAGCATCCTGTTGCTTTGTTAGCTGAATAATACTAAAGTAACAAGTCATAGAGAGTCCCAACCTTGCATTTGCATTTATGGCACATTCACTTAAGAACACACTAGCTGCATTTGATGGTTTCACACAAAGATTGCAATTACTTGAAGCTGTAACTTGAGACATCTTGTAACTTGCGGGTATATATCAAGGGTCATTGTCATTCAGCTCAACGAAAAAATTGTACAGAGATATGGTTAAAGAAAAAACAAGATTATTGCCCTGTAATGATAAACGATGCAGGGCAATGATTCAGAAAATGTAACCCATGAAATATAGAACTCAAATTTCATATCTTAATATACAATTATCTTCAAAGAGGAAAAGTAGATATAACCTGCTACTAAACTACCAAGTATTTCGTCAATGGATTATTGTAAGAGCTATGGACACATTCACTATACTTCATTTGCTTCGGATTACATTATTTTCCAAGGGCACTCTTTACTCATGTTTGCGTCGTATTTCATCGATCTCTGATAGCAATTTCTTTCTTACTTCCATATAGTGCTGGAAGCGAGGAGTCTTCAATTTGGAGCATGTAACAAAACTGATCACTACAATCTGTATTAAAAGAAAAAAAAGTTAACTCAGAGCATATACCAAAAAAAATAAAATCACGTCGACCTAATAACTTTAAGTCCATACCGTTTTATTTGGATAAATTGATTTCACCCCAACAGAGCTGTACTTAGAATTGCATTTCAATTCATCACGAGCATCTAGAGCATCTTTTATCTCCTCCACCATCTTCTCCAAATCATCGTCCTTGCACTCCACTGAGGTATAAATCCTCCACATTTTCTCTTTCTCCTTCTCATCTAGTGAGGTAAGATTGTAGATGTCATAGATACTAATATTAAACTTCTCTAAACCAGATTCACATTGTAAAGTAGTTTCCATCAATCCGTCCTCATGATGAACCACCTGCTGAACTTCCCCGATAATCTCCACCCCATTGTGCTTAAACAATATTAAATCATTCTCTACAACTAATGGATCCTCTTCAACGAACTGGGATGAAACCAATTTAATCATAGACGAAAACACCTACAATTAAAAACATAAAAAATCATTAGCTCATACAAGAGGAGATCCCTTGGTTCATGCTCTTTGCTGATGATGTGGTGCAAATTTACGAGACTAGGGTAGGGGTTGATAGGCAATTGAAGTTGTAATGACAGATTCTTGAATCAAAAGAGTTTAGACTTGGTAGGACTAAACCAAGTATACAGGACGCGAGTTTAACAATGTTTAGTCAGGGGATGGGGATGTCACGTTGACCGAGAAAGTAATGCCAGATAGAACAACTTTCAATATTTGGGGTCGATGCTACAGAATAATGGCGAGATTGATGGGGATGCTAGCAATAGGATTTGGACGGGGTGGGCAAGATGGAGACAGGCATCTTGCATCCTCTGTGACTGAAAAATCCTGGAAACCTCAAAAAGTTCTACAGGACGGTGATCAGGTCTACAATGTTATATGGTGCAGAATGTTGGGCTACCAAAAGAAAACAAGTCCAGAAAGCAATGTAGCAGAGATGTGTATGCTGTGCAGAAATTGTGGTCATACAAGACCGGATCGATTACAAACGAAAATATACGGGATAATAGACTTGGAGTAGCATACTCAGGTCACTGGTACCATATCCCAGTAACTTAACCACTATAGTGTTTTTGTTTCTAGACTTTTTGACTTCGGAATGGGTTTACATTGTCTGGGACTTGTTATAGTTGTTTTAGCTGAAATTGTAGGAAACAAGAATTAAAGAAGAGAAAGAATTAGAGGACTTACCGATTTAACAGTTGAGAAAACTGCATCCAATGGAGAGACATGCAACTGCAACTTGTCACTGGTAAATGTAGAATTTGATACATTCTTTAATAAAGGTGCCGCCTTCGATACATCTGCTGCGTCAATTTTACAGGATGAAATCTGGAAGGGCTTTTTCCTGGTGATGTTTATGTTGGGAAAATTGGTGTAGTGAGTTTGGGGTTTCTTGAATATATTACTAGTGATAGGATGAAACGTTGGAGTCACCTTTAGCATTGTAATCTGCATAATCTATTATGACAAAAAAAAAAAAAAAACTAATTCAAGATTGATGACAAAAACCACCAAAAATCAAGCAATCAAAAGGACACTCAAATCCCTAAAGCATGGGTTTAACCTAAATTCAAGATGTTGACAAAACCACCCCAAAATCAAATAACAAAACCGAATCAAAAGAACACTAAAATCCCCAAAGCTCGATTCAAGTGTTTTCAGATGAAAATAGGAAAATCCCTAACAGAATCGAATAAAACCTAAAAATTGATAAAGAAATAGAAGATAAATAAATATAATTTAGGATCACAACCCTAGAATTTTCAGCATTCTTTCTTGTAAACTTTAATAATCAATATGAATAAAGAAACAAAGAAACTCACAATTCCCGTTGGTGGATTTTCAGACGGAACGGTGAGAGCAGTGAGAGAAACCTGGAACGGAATGAGTTTTTATCTGTAAAGGAGAAGAACAAACAATTTATATATGGGTCTTTTGTTCCTAGCCCACGAAGAACCATGAGGATAAATCGAACGGTATAGATACTGTGTTTTAGCATCTAATCCGCCTCCCAAGGATGGCATTGAACGGCCGTAATTAACTAATGTGAGTCGACCCCGAGTCAGATGTAATACGATTTGTTTTTTGAAATGAGTTAGATTTGACTCGCACCGAGTCAAATGTCAGATCGCTTGTTTTTTAAATGGTGTTAGATATGACACGCTACTTGACTCAGACCTACTCTCATCTCGAACCAGTTTGACTTATGTAACAAAATACTCCTAACTCATGGAACTAAGTTACTGACACTCATAATAATGACTCAAAAAACAAACATATTGACACCTTGTTTATTTTTCTAAGTCTAACTCGCCTGAATCTGACTAAAATCACCTGACTCTCTGGATCTAACTCAAAATATGAATCGGTCGTTCGTTCCCATAAGTCCTAGTATTTTATTTCCTGAACGGGTCCGAGTTAGGGATTAGGTCTGACTAGATAGCGAGTCATCTGACTTGAAAAAAGAAAAACGGTCTGAAAACTGACTCGGGCCGAGTCAGAAGCCAAGTCCAATCTATACGCTGAGTCAAAAAAAAACAAACATGTTGTATCGATCTAGACGAGTCATATCAAGATGAGTCAGGTAACTTCACTTAGATCTGGACGAGTCAAATCTTGAGGAAGAAGGCAAATCAATATTCAAGGTGTAAGTCCAGAATTCCAGCTTCATCAAACTTGAAAATTCTACTACCATACTGTAAGAGGAAGAAGGAAAATCAATATTCAAACAAGTAATGAGACATGGATCCTACCCATGACCTTCAATTAAAACTCATAACAACCGGTCAAACTCTTCTTGAATGGAAGAAGGAAACTTTTGGTCACCTGCCAACTATGATCAAGAAATCGACAGCCAAGATAAAACTTGCTCAACATCAATGTGCTACCTAAGTCTAGGGATTTAAAGCTAAGTCTCTTAAAATAGGTTCTTAGGGATTCTTAGTTTTTGAAGGAAAATGAAAACCTTCCTAATCCCTAAGGAAAATGAAAACCTTCATAATAATGTCTAAGCTATTTCTTATTGTGTTTGTTGTTCTTGTTGGCCTTTTGGGAAGTGCCTTCTGTTTCATATGCTGGTGTAGAAGTTTCCTCATGCATGTCAGTTGGTTTATTCTGCTGACTGCTCTTATGTTAGTGTAAAAGCTTTTTTGCTTCTTTGTGCCATTGTTCGTAGAAGAAATTTGCTAGCTGAATAGTTGCTTCGTATGTGATTGTAGCGTGTTTTTGTAAACCCCGCATGCAATATGGTTTATTTTAGATCCCAGTTCATTTATATAAATTTATGCTTAATAGTTTCAAGTTCTTTACCCGGCCTTTGCTCTTGTCACCTCTCTTTCCATGAAAGTATATCTATTAGAGATAGTTTGAATTGTAGATTAAAAAGTTGTGCGCTCGTTACCTGTTATGATGATGGTTTGAGTTTCTGCTGGTTCTTTTCCGCTTTGACTCCCTTTGGTTATCTCCCTTCGTCTTTTCTTATGGTTTGAGTTTGAATCATAAGTTTTATTTCTATTTTTATGCGTCTTTCTTCTGGTTATAGTATAGATTTAAAAGTGAGAACCTCCTGTAAACATCTGCTTTACATTTAGAGTTGTATTTTTTATTTGCCAAATATGTGTGTCCAACTTAAGATTTCATCCTTAACTCCCAACCCTAAGATCCCCTGATCAGTCTAAGCCACCAGGTAAGTCCGTTTAAACTACTTTTTATATCCCCTTCTCTAATTTGTTAGCATTACTCAACCTTCTTGTCTCTTGTAAGTGATGTATTATAAAGCACACCTTTTAAGTTATAGTTGTTCTTCTATTATTGTCTTAAAAAGCACACCTTCTAGGTTATAACTATAAAGGGCACCTTACTTCAAAAGATTTCTTGTAAGTCCTGTGATATAAACCACACCTTCTAGTTTTGATTTTTCGCTTTTGTTTTTTATGGTTACTTCAAATTCTTAGGGTGGGAGTCAACTATTTTTACTTTCCTTGAAGCTACCTACTGGTGCTTCTTCTACAATATTCTCGCACTCATTCCTCACCCTGTAGAATCTATTCATTTTTTATTAGCAGCAATAACTATCCTAGCTTGGAATTGTCAAGGTATAAACCATCTATACTCTATTCAATATTTAAGAGGTTTGGTTTCCCTTCACAAACCCAACTTTTTGTTTATATCTGAAATCTTAGCTAACGATCATCATATGAAACGCCTAACACAATCCCTTCAGTTCCATAATTACTTCACCGTCCCAAAAGTGGAAGGCGAGGTGGTCCCTGTCTAATGTTAGACGATAACCTCAATATCCAAATATTACTTTACTCACAAAATTACATCCATACAAGGGTTACTCCACCATCCCCTGAACAACCTTCGCTTTGCACATGTATTTATGGCCCACCGCATCCGGATATAATAAAAAACCTATGGCAAGACTTCCCAATAATCTTCAGAAACACCAATCCGTTTTTGCCTTGGATTTTACTAGGAGACTTCAGTGGCGTCCTAGATCAATCAGATAAAAAATGAGGAAGGCAAGTAACTTATGCTCAATCTCAACCTCTCCTCACAATGATGGACCAAATGGGGTTTATAGATTTGGGATTCTGAGGCGACCCGGCCCTACACTTGGACAAACAACCAAATATGGAAAAATAGCATTCTATAAAGATTAGATAGATCCATGGAAACCCACATGCAGCATTTACACATCTTACGAGAATAACATCTGATCACGCCCCAATACTACTACTACAAAAGAATGCAATAGATAGGCAAGGAAAAAAAAATTACAAATTTGAACACCTATGACTCTCTCATCCGCAACTTAGGCAGGTGGTTGAATCATCTTTGGCACAACAGTAAGATATGGATCCTACCTTTGACCTTCAATTAAAACTCATAACAACCGGTCAAACTCTTCTTGAATGGAACAAGGAAACTTTTGGTCACCTGCCAACTATGATCAAGAAATCGACAGCCAAGATAAAACTTGCTCAACATCAGTTTGCTACCTAATCTGGCAGCGATATGGAATTTTGGTTGATTCAAGAAAAACAACTAAGAATAGATCATGCAGAGCTACTACAATTTCATGCAACATACTGGCAGCAAAGATATCGAATTCAACGGTTACAATCGAGCGATCTTAACACAACTTTTTTCCATACTAATAAAGCAACCATTCACAGGGCATGTAATAATATATAACAACTACAAGACCCACAAAACAACTGGGTTAACAAGAAGTTGGATGTTGTTCAACTCATTTTTTATCACTACTTTCAGCAATATATGGCCTCACCTACAGTGATAGACGAGGATCTTGATATCAACTCAAGATTAACTCCCAGGCAATCATACCTATTTACCAAGGAAATAACTACACCAGAAATCAAGAAAGCCATATTTTCCATAAATTCCGAGAGTGCTTCCGGTCCAAATGGTTACACAAGTAAGTTTTTCAAAGTTTTCTTGGAAAAAACTAACTCCCAGTTGATAACAATGGTTCGAAGTTTTTTCAATGATCTTAATATGCATCCTCTCATGAATCACACGAATATAACACTAATACCTAAAATCGATCATCCATCAAAACCTTTACAATTTAGAACCATGGGGCTCTGTAACGTAACATATAAAATTATCGCAAAAATCATAGTCAACCATATTACACCCCTTCTCCCTTTCTTAATAAGCCCATATCAAAGTGCCTTTGTACCACAAAAATTAATTCACGACAACATCACAATTGTTGGATAGCTCTTTCACCATATCAGAACCTCAAAACTCACCAAGGAACCAAAAATAGCTCACAAACTAGATATCCAGAAAGCGCACGATAGCTTAGATTGGGGATTCATCAAAACCGCCTTCACCAGGCTAGGTTTTCCATCAACCTTTATAGATTACATTATGTTATGTGTCACAACTAGTACATATTCAATCAATATAATTGGTTCACCTCATGGTTACATCAACCCAACTAGAGGTATCAGAGAAGGATCCCGCTCTCTTTCTATATTTTAATCAGATGTGCTGAAATCATGTCTACAAGTTTGAGAAACCTTCAAAACCAAAAGCTATTTCAAGGACTTAACATATCAAAAAAAAAAAAAAAAAAAACACCACCCATTATTCATTTAATGTATGATGACGATCTATTAATCACATATAAAGCCTCGGCTCAGAGTAACCATCATCTTAAGACCTTGCTTCACTCTTATGGCACTTCAGCGGGCCCGATAATCAATACTTCCAAATCAATAATCATTCATCACCCGAAATTGGATTTGATCAAGGTAAGTGATCTTCAGAAATTCTTCACTATGCCAGCAATATAAAAACCTCCAACCTATCTAGGAGTCCAATTCAAACAAGGAAGAGCCTCTAATCACAACTTTGCGCCTCTCCTACAAAGATTAGCTCGAAAAGCTAAAGGATGGATGACAAAATTCCTAAATCCAGCTGGAAGATTCGTTCTCATCAAAACCTCCTTAATCCCCACCTCAAACCACCTTATGCAAACACAAAGCCTACCCAGCAATGTCCACAAATAAATAGATCGTATCACCAGAAATTTTTGTGGGGACATGATTCGACAATTAAAAAGCTTCACCCTATTGGTTGGGATAAAGTAACAAAACCAATATCTGAAGGAGGGCTAGGCATAATAAAAAGCAGTGATCATAACAAGTCTCTTCTCATGAAAAGAATTTGGAATTTGCATGAACAACCTAACTCCATTTGTGGAAGTCTTTTCAGTAAAAAATATCTTGATCAGCAACTAATTCTACAAGGCATTGATTACATACCATCTTCCTCATGTGCTCAATGGAGACATCTAGCGTCAATTTTCCCTACCATGCAACACTTGATTTTTCATCAAATTGGAAATGGGTTATCAACACCAATAGAAGCCAATTGGATTCCACACTTACCAAATCTAGACCCAATACAATGTTACCCGATCCAAAAGGTAGCTGATATCATTGATCCGATCTCACATAACTGGATCCAGAAAAATTAAACACCCTTCCCAATCTTGTAGCCCAAAAATCATAAACATCCACCTTCCCAAGATAGTCCCCAGCACAAAATTATCTGGCCACATTCAAAATCAGGAATTACACTACTTCATCGGGATACAGATGTCTAACCCATGGTAAAACTCCTTGGACCCCCCTCCCACCAACCGAATTTCTATGGACCTTACCGTGTCCACAAAAAAAAAAGGATTTTCTTGTGGAAAGAAATCGATGAAGGTCTACCAACCTTCTCTCGTTTACATCACATCCATTTGACAAACTCTGACATTTTATCCAGATGCAACGCTGATCCGGAATCGACGATTCACTTGCTATTTCACTATTCAACGGCGAATACATCTTGGAACAACTTTCCCAATCAACTTTCAACCACACTACACTCCAACTATCCCCCCACATTTACCTCAACGCCTTAGACAACCATTTCCCAAATCGTACAAAAATCAGCACCAATATCTGCCATCTCCTCTTTCTGTTTTCTATTATGGACCTTATGGTTGGATAGGAATGAACTAATATACCGCCAAAAGCAAACAACATTGGAAGAAATCTTAGCCTAGGCTCAAAAACAACAACAAGAATTTTCTACGACACAAGATTTCTTACTACCAGTTCTAATAGGAGATTCACCGATACTTAACCACCTAAGAGGCATCAAAAATATCTCAACAATCTCGGTAGGATGGTCCACTCCGAGATTAACACATATATATGGGGCATCCATGGGTCATCCAGGTTTTGCAGGTGCAGGTTTCGTTTGCATGGACTCTGACGCACAGACTGTAATGACTCTAGCTCAACCTTTAGGAATTACGACTGCGGAAACGTTGGCTCTATTTTTGGCTTCAAGAACAACGACATAAAGGCAATGGCCAAAAGTTCTCTTTGAGATGGCCTCGGAGAAGCTTCTGGTTTCATCACATCCCCTACTCCCCCATCTTGGCACATCTCAGGGATGATTAAGGAAATAAAGAATAAAATTCGACATATTCCGCAGGCTGCTATCCAACACAACTACAGAGAAGGAAATCAAATAGCAGATGGTTTGGCCAATCATAAGGCAGATGGAAGTTAGAGCTTTTCCATACCAAACTAACATATATATATATATATATATATAACAACCGAAGGCACTAAGATTTTTCCTGTGACATGCCGAGATACTTAAAGATGCTACTCAGGCTTCAAACAGCAAACTACTAATACATGAGACCCTAACTACAAAGTGTAAAGCCTACTTTGCTTACACACCCCCATGTTAAGGATGATCGAATGATCTTTCTCAACCAAAATATGGGACCAGGCAATCTCAATCTTTATTAGTCAGATTCTTTATCATGATTTTGTGGGTACCACATACCCATGTTAAACCTAATTTTTTATTAATGAAATGCATGCTTCAAAAATAAATAAATTAAACACTACATAATACAATGTCATTCAAAATTTATCTAAAAAAAGGAAGCATTTTAATTACTCTTCTGCACCAGGTAAAACATTAAATAAATAATCACTCGATATTCACTAATTAGCATTAGGAAAAATAATTGGCTAAGGGATGTTATGAAATTACTTCCTAATGATCATTCTTTTTCTTTTATTGATAAGGCCTCAAATAAAAGACATAGGGCTCAAACTAGGGAGGTATACACTGCAACGTAATTCAAAATTTATTTAAAAAAAGGAAGCATTTTAATTACTCTCTTGCACCAGCCTTCAAAGCCTTTCCGAATATCTGGACGGACATCTGTACATTTCGCCATCAGTGGAGCTTCTAGTATAAGTTCTAATATACCCACCTCAATATTTTCTTCCAACTTTTTCGGATCAAAGGATTCAAGTTTTTTTAACCTAGGGTAGTCATGAACAAGTGGCTGAAACCATGTCCGTAGTAACAGCTGCCGAGTGTCCTTTTCGGCAAAGATTTTCCCATTCCGTATACCAGCAAACAAACGTGCTGTTATGCAGCTAACGAGATGGGGAGTGTCCAACCAGCCCTTCTTGTGCAGGCTTGCCAACTTTTGTTGGTTAGCCCACATCAATGCAAACTCCTCGGCTGCTTGCCTATCTTCCAGAATGTCAAGCAACCATAAAAGGTTATCGATTTCTAGAGATATTTGTTTGGCTACCTCATATGTATCTTTCTTTGCACCTTTTTTAAATAGATTCAGCAATGAATTTAAACAGCTTTGACATGAGGATAAAATAGTTTTGTTGCATGTTTCAGTGGAACTCATATCACCAAGAAGATTGTCTTGTCCTCTTATATATTTCAACACCAAGGATTTTCCCACAAGTCGACCTTCATTGTCTTCGGTTTTAAGGACCACCTTCATGAGGTGGGAAAGTGTGTCCTCTTCTCCAACCCACTGGACTGCACCCAAGTATTCCAAACATGAATGTACGCATATCTGGAAACTGAGTAATTCAAGAACCTGCAAGTCAAAATGTAAGTGTTAGCAGAATAATTTGAATTCACTTGGTACTGAACAGAATACCATAGACAAAAGCAAAATAGAATAGCATCATAGTACTCACATGCAGCAATTGAAACTTAAACCCTACTGCTCCTCCAGACAAAGGAACCGGATTCACGAGAAACGGGCGAACTAAAGATGCAGCAACAACCACGACATCCAAAACCATTGCTTGTAAAGAGTAGTTATTAAACTTGGTAAAATTCCTGTATCTTACGAAAACAATGAATAAAGCAAGAAACACAATCGAGCCAAGAGTGGGTATTGATTGATAGAATCCCACCAATGGCATGACACTCTTCAAAACCGGGAATCTGGAGAGTAAATTTAGTCGGTTTAAGAATGGGATGATGTATACGAACACCAGAGTGCATATCTCTGTAGGTGGAATCTTAGGAGTATTTTCCGAACTCCTAGTAGTATTCTCATATAATAATGTTGCCATACAGATTGTACTCCTCCTTGAAGCGAAAACGTTTGGGTGTTGTAGGGTTTTAGGTGTCACAAATTGGAGTTTGTGTGTCTGGCCGGTGATAAGCAGGGGATGAGTGGAAGAGCAATAAGCTCTGAGATTGACATGGACGTATGTTGGTGATGTAAACATGGGTTTGGGTTTTCTAAAGGTACGGTGTTGATAAGGATGGATTCCAACAAGACGAACACAAGAAGAAGAAGCCATAACGATTGCTTGCTTTGCTGCCCTAGTCTTGTGTATGCATGTCTTATGTAGCACCGAGAAACAGAGGCAGAGAGCCGAACAAACTAGGAAAAGAAACCACGACCATCATTCATCAGATTCAAGAAAAACTAATTACACCAGAATTAGGAATCCGATGGAAGATATGACAGGGACAAACTTATGAAGGCACCCACAACAAAATTACCAGCGCACATACGGGTGCCTCTTCATTCTTTAAGTCAATCTATTCAGATGAGTCAGATCTGAAGTGAAAAACAAACACATTTTATAACTCAGACCTCAGCCAGTCAGATCCAGAGTCAAACCCAGATGAGTCAGCAGAAATTACTCTCCCTCTCTATCAAACTGATGAAACTCTCCAACCCTTTCCTAGAAGAATATTTACAACAAACTGCTGCTCTCCACTTCTACATCTGAAATTGAAGTTTCCTCATGGTGCAAGAAGATCTGAGGCGAAACCTACACACTAGCATTTCTTCTCCCTCGCTCCTAACACCATATCAGTTCTTTACTCATCATCTTCTTCTTCCATCCAATCTCTTTATATTACAAGGACTGCTTGTGGTTCTTAAAACTGGGATTTGCAAGCCTTTGCTGCTGCCCAATACCCACAGATCTATGGCTTGCAAATACAGCATCGAGAAGCTCTTGGAATATATCAAGAAACAGAACCTGGTCATTCTCCTTCATGTCTGAATTTTTCCCGAAGCACGAGCTCCCAGGCACCTGCTCATTTGTGCTCCTCTAATCAATCCGACTAAGTACCTGCCAAATGATTTCCTGCTGGTTCTGCAACCTGCAATTCCTGAGTCTCTCCAACCCTACAATTCCTAAAATAATATTTACAACAAACTCCTGATAATGCTACACTCCACTTCTACTCCCAACTTGAAATTCCCTCATGGTGCAAGGAGATCTGAGGCTAAACCTACACACTAGCATTTCTTCTCCCTCGCTCCTAACACCATATCAGTTCTTTATTCCTCTTCTTCTTCCATCCAACCTCTTTATCCTATAAGGACTAATTCTAGTTCTCAAAACTGGCACAATGTTCCAAGCCTTCGCTGGAATATATTAAGATACAGAACCCATTTATTTTCCTCCGTGTCTGAAATTTTTACAGAGCACGAGCTCCCAGACACCTGCTCATTTGTGCTCCTCCAATCATCTGACGAAGTACCTGCCAAATGATTTCCTTCTTGTTTTGCAACCTGAAACAAGGGTTTTCTCTCACCTAGACTGATATTCTTTAACAACATTGACAAGTTTGGAACTTACAGAGTAATGTTCTTAACAGAAAAAACGCCATCAAAATGCAGCCTTCTGGCATCGTCTTCATCTTTACTATCTTCCTCCTCAATGCTCTCCCCTGATTTAGACAGTGTGTTTCGTCCAAACCCACCTTGGAACCCCATAATAAATGGAGCCTAGGTAAGGAAATCCTCGCCTGACTTTCGCAGGACTTCTAAATTAAACTGAAATTTTCTGTCATCTTCTTGTTCTTCGCCATTCTCAGCTTCAGGAGATAAGATTTCTCAATCTGCTATCACCCCTGCCCTCAATGCAAAACAACCTCAAATTCACTTGTATCCTCTTGGCGGCTCCTAAGTTCCCTAGCCATCATTTCCCCAATCTCAGCAAGGAAAAGAAGAAATGCTGCTGCTTCCTTTAGAAAAATTATGCACCAGTAATGAGCCTCATACTTGCAACTAAATGTCCCTAAACTAACATGAAAATTTGAAGAGAAAATAAAGATTATCTACAGCTACTACCAAACATCCACTTCTAATACTCTCTGTACATGACGAAAATTCATAACCTGAACTATTATTACCAGCTATGTTTCTTCAAACCAGAATAGCTAGTGCTTTCCCTAAGATGCTGTTGTTCTGTGACAACAATTAAACTAAACAAAACTATTATCTAACAATCACACTTGACCAAATAAGTCTCTGTTCAAATCAAGATATATAAAAATTTATAAACAAACAATATATCAAGTATTGGGACACAAAACAACCATGTTTTTAAGCAAGCAAGAAGAAGAGATATTAGGAGTCATACCTGAAGGATGAGAAGATTTAGTAGGAACTCCATTTGGGTAAAAACTATATCTAATATAACATTTGTGAAGATATAACTGAACCAGAAATTGCCTCATTAAAAGGCAATCCCCTGAACTCAAACAACCTTCACACTGACACATCACAGATTCAAATCAGGGGATATTGAACCCTATCACATACCACCCTATTAGATTGTAAATGACGCCAAAAGTCGAGCAATCCAACAAAGTACTACACCCGACAAAGCGGAATTTTTACCCTGTACTCCTGTAGTAAAACCCAAACCTTTGAAACAAGGCACCCTCCAAAAAAACATCCTAAAATTGGTGCAGCCAACATAAAATATATACAAACACCCACACCAAAGACATATGAAGGTAAAAGCAGTGATGGTCAGGTATACACAGAAATGCTCAAAGACAGATAAAGAAGAAAAAAACCAGTAATTGTAGGAGTTTTATTGCAGTCTTGAGAATCAGTAGTACCACACAGAAATGCTCAAATGTAAGGTCATTCTTTGACCAGCAACAATTCCAAACTTGACTATACGTACCTGTACAGTTATCTAAGACTATACTAAAATCATCTCCCAGCTTCGTATGTGTTCAGTGACTATTATCGACACAGGTATCGTAGTATAACCTACCACACTAGATTACAGCTACATATTCATATACAGATTACTCATCAATGTATTAAAACCACTTCTGACCTCCTTATGTTTCACAAGCTTCCCTTATTTCAAAGAGTAACTCCCTCCTAATGTCCTGATAGCTCTTAAACGTTGGATCTTTTAGCTTTGAAGGCTTGACAAAAGCTTTCACAAGTATCTGTACAACAAAAACATAAAAAAGAAAGGAAACTAGTGACTTAATACAAGGAAAGGACCAAAAATACAGCAGCAAAGAGTCGACTGACGAATGCTAAACTACATACCAATAGTCGGGGAGCTACACTTTTGAGTTTGACAAGGTTGTGTTTAGAATTCTCCTTAACCATCTCACGTTTGTCTAAAAGCGATTGAATCTTCTTAATCACCTCTTCAATTTCGCCCAACTCACATTTAACTTCCACAACGGCATGAATCCCCCACATGACCTCCTTATCATCACTTCTAGAGGTAACATTATACAGCGGCAGTTTGTTGAAGTCGGCATTATCATAGTATAACAATCCACACTCAGTTTCAACAGCAGTTTTCTTGTCCCCTATCTTCTTGACAAGCCCAGCAATTTCTTCCCCATTGTGAGTAAAAACAATCACATCTTCCTTGATTTCACAAGCTTCCCTTATTTCCACGAGGAACTCCCTCCTTATGTCCTGATAGCTCTTAAACTTTGGATATTTTAGCTTTGAAGGCTTGACAAAAGCATTCACAAGTATCTGTACAACAAAAACATAAAAAAGAAAGGAAAATAGTGACTTAGAACAAGGAAAGGAGCAAAAATAAAGCAGCAAAGAGTCGACGGACGAATGCTAAACTACATACCAATAGTCGGGGAGCTACACTTTTGAGTTTGACAAGGTTGTGTTTAGAATTCTCCTTAACCATCTCACGTTTGTCTAAAAGCGATTGAATCTTCTTAATCACCTCGTCAATTTCGCCCAACTCACATTTAACTTCCACAACGGCATGAATCCCCCCACATGATCTCCTTATCATCACTTCTAGAGGTAACATTATACAGCGGCAGTTTGTTGAAGTCGGCATTATCATAGTATAACAATCCACACTCAGTTTCAACAGCAGTTTTCTTGTCCCCTATCTTCTTGACAAGCCCAGCAATTTCTTCCCCATTGTGAGTAAAAACAATCACATCTTCCTTGATTTCACAAGCTTCCCTTATTTCCACGAGTAACTCCCTCCTTATGTCCTGATAGCTCTTAAACTTTGAATCTTTTAGCTCTGAGGGCTTGACAAAAGCATTCACAAGTATCTGTACAACAAAAACATAAAAAAGAAAGGAAACTAGTTACTTAGAACAAAGAAAGGACCAAAAATAAAGCAGCAAAGAGTCGACGGACGAATGCTAAACTACATACCAATAGTCGGGGAGCTACACTTTTGAGTTTGACAAGGTTGTGTTTAGAATTCTCCTTAACCATCTCACGTTTGTCTAAAAGCGATTGAATCTTCTTAATCACCTCGTCAATTTCGCCCAACTCACATTTAACTTCCACAACGGCATGAATCCCCCACATGACCTCCTTATCATCACTTCTAGAGGTAACATTATACAGCGGCAGTTTGTTGAAGTCGGCATTATCATAGTATAATAATCCACACTCAGTTTCAACAGCAGTCTTCTTCTCCCCTATCTTCTTGACAAACCCAGCAATTTCTTCCCCATTGTGAGTAAAAACAATCACATCATTCTCAACAACAAATTCATCTACTTGGTCCTTAAAAGAAATGATCGAAAACAACTTGGGTAGCTTTGGATAAATCTACAGAAACAATAACACAACCCTTAATCCAAGTTTCCAGAAGATAATAATAAGTAGAATAACAACTTACCCATATCAGGAATGGCCCAATTGAGTTGAAGATGGAGTTTTGCAGAGACTCATTCTTGAGTATGATAGCTTCAACTTGTTTGTAAACAGCCACAACAGGATGATTATTCCAAAATGAGGTGAATAGGGGTCAGAGAGATTAGGTAGAAGATCTTCTTTCTTTAAAGCTGAAGAGATTTGAAGTGGTTTGTAAGAAGTATGGAGTGGTTTATAAGAAATTCTTGATGGGGTAATTCTGGGAAAGCTGGGGTTTCCTTGGTTGCTGAAAGGGTGAAGTAAATGATTATGATTATGGTGTAGTGACTGCATCATCTACACAAAGATTCAAGAAAACAAAAACATAAACTTGAAATCAAAATCAATGAATCCCTAGGAATATCATAATCAAACAACACACAATACCTAAAAACCTAACTCATGATGAATAATTTTAAACAAATTTTGATGGATAATAAGAATTGGGAAGAGAACTTACTTAGAAAATTTGGGGAGGATTTTGGAACCGACGGAAATCACAATCAAGAAACCTAATTCAATCAAAGAAAATTGATCAATAGATTTACAAATGTAGTAAACATTGTAGCACAAACCCTAAATCAAATTAAAATGCAAGAATCGGAAGAATTGAAAAACTCACTCACAAAATAGGGGAGAATTTCGGCAGGGACAGAAACCAGAGACTCCAGAGAGACGAGCGATTCAAGAACTAACGATATGAGTTGACTACTCAGACAGGTTTATATATGTATCATATTTTAGGTTTAACAGAAGCGGCGTTTTGGGTCTCGGAGAACCAAAATTTGGTTCTCTCATCACTGACCCGAAATGAATTAGAAGCTTATACACAAAAACTAGATCGCAAATGGATGCCATAGAGAAGTGAATTTTGAGTTTTAAGTGATGAGGGTTTTAAGAGACAGAAAGGAAGAAGAAGAACACACGAGGTTTGAGAAAATGAAGATGAGTTTGGAATTGGATTTTTAGGTAGAGATCGAAATAAATGGATGGTCTAGATTGAACATTTAGCCCTCTAGTTCAGATCCCTAAGGGTAATATTGGACGGCTCATACAAAAATACACACTAAAATCTGCCCTCGTTTTTTAACAATTTGTTAAAGTACCCTCCCGTTAGTTTTTTCATCTAGTGTTAGTTAAGATTAATTTACTTCACATATTTGCCCTTTACTTATTCCCACATTGATTTTATACATCATTTTTCATGTTCATCGAGTCTGGTTCAGGATCGTTATATCGCTTTCAGGTTCGTTACATCATTCCCCAAAAAGGGTTCATCATTTCAAGTGTTTTGGGGTTTTGGGTTGGAAGAAAATCGACCTTCTACGACATTTTTTTAGGGTCGTCGAGCCCGGTTCAGGATCGTGACAACGCTTTCAGGTTCGCCGAGCCCGGTTCAGGATCGTTGCACCGTTTTCAGGATCGTCGATCATTTACCCTCCCCTTCAAGGAGATGTAGTTCAGGGGTAAATAGGACTTTTAATTGGAAAGATAACTGCCACCTAGCACTTAACTGGATGGATTTTGCCTTTTGAATAAAACGGGGGTACTTTTTTTAGTGTAAAGTGAAGTGTAGGGGTACTTTATAAAAAAGCCTCTTTTTTTTTTTTGACGGGAAAAGAAGTAATCCTCTCAATTTTTTCATTGATATTAAAATATTGTATACATCATGTTCAGATACATCATTGAAAAACATAATAAAATACCGATTTTTGTATCATAATAATAAGCAAATTGTAATACAAACGTATTAAATACATGAATTTCAAAAAGGAAATTGATGATACTTGAGGGATGGCCTTTGAATTAGAATTTTATCATTTTGATTTGAAGAATTTATCTTCTTTTTCATTGTCTTCTTCGTTAAGATGTTGTTCCAAAAGGGAGTAATAAGCACAAAACATCATTATCACAATCAAATCCGGTAGCTATTGATCTTCTTGAAACTGTAGATATAAGTCAAGTCGGAAGGAATTGTCTTTGATGTAATTGAAACAATTGTTGTAACATTCGCTTGAAATGCCTATAAGGATATGAAAAACCTCTGATGGATTTAAGAGAACCATTAGAGATATAATGAAATTGAAACTGGGAAAACCCATAAATCGCATACAATGGCGATGTTTTTATTTAATTAAAATACTATTAATATATTTACGTATTGTATCCCAGTCTATTAGGAAAATCTGAATAATTCAGATAATATCAACAGATTTGGATTACAATATTTGAGAATCAAAGATTTAGGAAGATTTGTTTCAGAGAGTTTTTTGAAATAAACGGTTATGGAGAGGGGGGAGAGAGAAATTGATGTCTTCCTTGAATTTCTCACACCGCCGTATTTAAAAATGATATTTCTTTTTATGAAAATAAGATGGATATATGTTTATTTTTATTTTGCAGCTCTGATATTGCCTATTGCATCTGTCAAAATTATACGATACCAGATTAATGAGAATTTCCATCAAGTGAAGCATCAACATATACCACCCACAACAAGAGAGTCATTTTCCATCTTTTTTTTCAAAAAAAAATAACATCAAGAAGAGAGTCACTTATTAGGCTTGTTTGTGATGGATTTCTAGTGAGTTGTTCTTACGATGATTGAATTCGTGTGACAACTTAATCTGAGATTGAAACAACATGGTTATTTACAATATGTAGACATTATAAGTTCTGACAGAATCAACAACAATTTTAGGAATTACAAACTTCACTGCTGAGTCTTCCCATAAAACTTAAGTAATAGAAGTTCTTTCTTTCTTTGCCAATAAATCAACAACTTCATTTCGACAAACTGGAAGCCAGAAAAGAGACTAATTGATTTGTTAATTGTCTTGCTTTATCTAATTAATATTAATATGCATTGTCGTTTAAAATATTTTCATTGTAGTTAGGGTTTCTCTCTTATTTTTCACTGAAATAGTAAATGTTTGATTTATGAAGTCGGGGGTAAAGTTATAAAGTCGGGTGCAGGGACCTAGAATATCCATAGAAAATTAAGTATTTCTTTTTAAGAAAACACAGAAAATTAAGCATAATCACATCAGGGACATAGACATGTTTGGAAGAGAGGGGGAGCAAAAAATTGTTTTATTACCTATGCCATAAGCTAGTGAGCGGGTGAAAAATAAGCTTATAAACCTATTTTACTACCAAGAAAATACCTAAACAATTATAATTAGGCTTGGGAGCCAGCTGGGATGGGTGTGCAACTGCACACCAATGCTCTAAGTTGGCTCCGCCCCTCATAATAACCCATGGTCTTTACTCTAGAAGATATTGTCAAGAACAATGTTGTTAGAAGTAAAAGTTTTGAGTTTTAAGTGATGAGGGTTTTAAGAGACAGAAAGGAAGAAGATGAACGGAACACATAGGTTTGGGAAAATGAAGATGAGTTTGGATTTATGGGGAAAGAACCAAACAAATGGATGGTCTGGATTGAATATTTAGCCCCTAGGATGACATTCAACGGCTCATATTGACTCACTTTTTGGAATTTCTCACTAACACCACTGATATTTTTGCATTCCATATTTGGAAGGAAAATGTACCTATGGCCAAATTCTATGAGAAACTAGGTGAATATAACTTTGGAACCAAGCAATCAATATTAACTGTTAGATGAAAACTTAAATTAAGATTAACGATGAACTGTACAAAAATTTGTTCATGAAAGGTTAGCCGAAACTAGCGAGACCAACTACAAGCTTAATCATTTTCATATAAATAATTTCACTTTCTCACTCTACTAATATAAATGAAGTACGTGGTAAGAAAGAGTTCGTTCCCATAGAGAGGCAATTGTTGTTATAAAATTCCAGTTTCTAATGTAACCAAGGGGGGATTTTTGTTTTGGCAAAGCAATAAAAGTAATTGAAAGCAATAAAATAATTTGAATAATCAATAAGGAGAAGATATTGGTCACGGGATAGTATCATTCACAAACATGTATTTTCATCAATGACTTGAATTGATAATTTAATCTCTCATTTACTAAAAGTCCTAGGATACCTTGGTCGCAAGTATATCCCGCTAATTCCCTGATTTCATCACAACCACATTAAAAGATATATATGTGAATTCTTCCTAGAAAGAAACCTAAAGTGTAAAAGCACAATTAAGCTTAACTCCCTAAAAGCACTAAGTTCTATGGAATAAGACTAATTATCAATGCAAACGAACGTGTAAAAGCACTAATCCGTTTTAACAAAGGTTATGATTCACTTGTGACTAGTAGGATATATCAGTAGCAGCACTACCCACAATTATGCTTCTTAGAATCAGGGATAAACAACTTTTTCGTATTGAAAACCCTAATATAGCTTTAGAAATGAATGCAAATCCGAATGATTCCGGACTCAACCCAACAAACAATCAAATCATATGACAATATGAACCATGAATCATAAACAATAAATTATTGAGACAAAACTAATGCATTGAATCAAATATCATGTTGAGAAATCAACTTTATCCCGTAACCAATATTATGTGTTTAGCTACTTATAGCTTTTGAGGTCATCATAATCATAATCAATAATAAAATGAAGAAGATGAAAAACAAATGAAAGCAAAACCTAGACGCCGCTCTCCAAAGCTCCAAGTAGAAAATACGTGATCACCAAAGTTGTTGAAAACTTTCCCTTTTGTAGTTTTTCTCCAACTTCTGAAATTAAGTCCAATCTCCAAAGTCCAATAATAAGATATCCACCAAGCCCGTATGTGAGGAGTACCCAAGTGAAAATATGTCCCAAGAGAGGTCGCCGGAAAACTGGTAAAGTGGCCGGAACTTGACCGGAAAATGGTCGGAGAAGTAGTTCAGGTGACCGGCAAAGTCCACCCGGTCACCGGTCAAATGAGTCAACTCGGGTTAACTCATAAATCAGACCTGAGTAAGGGTCTGAGTCACCTTGGCCTAGGCCATTTGAAGTTTGCAAAGGCCATGCCTCAGCCATGCGCCATGATTGCGCACCATTCCTTCTAAGCCTTCAGTTATGCATTTCTTCACAGCTTCAACTCCAGACATCTCAACACACTGTCACAGATTCACATCCCTTGAGTAACTTCATAACCACCTTGTTTTAGCTAACAAAAACCATTCTGCACTTGCAATTACTCAGCATCTCAACCCCTGCTCTTGACTACAATAGTCATAACTAACAGTTCACCTCCATTGCAGGTACCACATGCTCCATTCATTCCATTCATTCCATTCATCCAACTCAGTTGTAATGTATCAGCATCACTGCCTGCATTATCACCACTTCTGCCTCAGACTCACTACTCGGTCAAGTTCTCCCAGTATTCTCCAACAACTATAATTGCGGCGGCACAATATTTTCCATTTCCCAGCATCATCACATATACCTCTACCATCCATTTCAGTCCCTTGCCAGTATCTTCTCATCTCAAGAATGAGATCTTAACCTTTCAAACACTTAGCAACATCTTCCTTATGTAGCTTCATCTCAATTTTTACGGCTCAAATCATCCTTGTCCTTTGATGTAGCCCTGCAACACAGCCACACTACCACAACACAACCTGCACCAGCTATTCTCCTTTAATCTCCATCCCTGTACACACAATCACATCTATGACAGCTGCATCTCAGTTCTCCAATACTGAGTTCTCAGACTCAGGACGTAACTGACCTCATATCCCCGATTCCTTCACCAGAGCCGCAGCTCCAACTTGGATTGCACCTGCAGTTGCTTGCAACAACATCAGCTTCATTCTTCCAATGCAATAATCTTACACATTCATCTACTCAACTAACAACATTAACTCAACTTCAGTTCATACAACCCTTCAGCCAAACCACCAAAACCTAAATGATCCAGTTCAACACCAATTGCACATCTACATCTTCTTAGACGGCATCATCTACCATCACATTCATTCTTAGCTTCATCTAGTACATCAACTTCAGCTGCAAACTGAGCTTACTAGCAGCATCAACTACAGCTCATTACAAGACCCTGTCACTGCACAAGTTATCATTCCACCAACAACAGCTCAAGCCATCCAACATCTGCATCTTCATATAACATCTCAGGATCTCTGTGCATTCACCATTAGTCACAATCCCTTGTAAACTCAGCTGTTATACTTGCAGTCACCAACACTTGCTCTTCCTGCAACTTCTTGTCAATACTGACATCATAGCAAACCCCAATTTCCATTTCAATACAGCTTCGGATCCTCTCCATTTTGTATCTCGAACTTGAGAATAAACCCAAATTTCTTGACAAGACGATCCCTGATTCCTTCCACAACAAAATCCTAAATTCATTTCCATCTAAGCCCAATCAACAATTGAATCCAAACCCCAGCTTCTGCTTAGCCATAACACCATTTGATATTGTGATGCATCTTTTCTTCAGATCTCGGATTCATCACCAAAATCAACAACACAATACCTTGTTCTTCTTAAACTGAGATTCAGAGAAAACCTTTAGTTATTTTTCTCATCCCTGTGTCATCTCATACTCGAGCTCAACATCCTTCTGAATCACCATCTTCTTCTCTACTCATCTCATATCTCTTCATGAGCAGCAGAAACCAAACCTTAACTTCAGAATCCTTCATTTTTCAAACCATAACTCCATTTCATTCTCGAATTGATTCAGCAACTGAGATGTTGCTTCTCTTTTCTCTCTGAATTCAAATCATTAACATCGCCTCCATCTCTGCCTCTCTCGATTTCTCTGAGTAATGGTGCCCCATCTCAGTTTCAGGTAAAGAAGGAGAAAAAGAAAGCAATGATAGAGAATTGATTTCTCTCTGATTTTCAGGTCTTGTATAGGAAAATGATACAGCCACCCAAATGAACTGGATAAGGGCCAACCAAGTATGTCTTAAGACACCCACTAGCCACCAAGAATGTTCGTCCTCTGCTTCTCTAGACTAAGCTGCAATGGTTGTTCTTGGATCGACTTCGCTCCCAATAGCAATTTCTCATGAAATGATGTTTTTGGCCTTTTAGATGATTCTTTTTCTTCTTTTGCTCAAAATGATTCCAAAGTACCTAAACACTCAAAAGAAAACATAAGACACATAATTTACAAGAAACTCGCAAAGAAAGCATAAATAGTTGATATAAATCTAGGTGTTTTACAACACCTATCAAATTCCCCCACACTAAGATCTTGCTAGTCCTCAAGCAAATTGAACAAAACTTATTCTACAGAATTTATACAACTCCATGTCGTTGAGGATAGGGTCACACTTATCATGTATAACAAGCCTTTGAACCCCTAGGTGTCCCTAGTGGACGAGTTATAGTCTCGTGAGGGTTTACTAGAGATATAACCATAAAACCTACTTTCCAACTTACAAATCCTCCGAAATAATAGCATCCAACGCGCTAATAAGACATAGAAATTTTGCATACTAGTCATAAGAAGTTAGACACATAAATGAACACAATCTCATGCTTAAAAGTTGAGAGAGACATAACCATCCCTTATCGAAAAAAAATCGGGTTAGTAGTGATCGAAAGTCTCGACTCTGCCTCACAAGAAAGGGTTTTATGATATTGCTCTCAATAATAAACAACTTTTTATGGGTCACACATGTGTCCAGGTAGGAATGAAGAGAGAATCCTGTAACACGTTGAATAGTGGGAAGCTAAAAACCCTCAGAATTGTTTTGAAAACCCACATCTTTTATTCATTTTGAAAAACCCTTTTTTTCTGATGATCTCCAAGAAAGGAAATCAACCACTTAACGAAGGTGGGAATATGCTCACTTACCTCGTTATCCATTCGTCGTGCAGTTAGCACCACTCTCACAGCATCCATAGAAGCATCTTCGGTCTTCAATCCTTGTCTTCATCTTCGTCTTCGGTCTTCAACTTATGGATATTTCTTCTTCCGTTGGCTTCATTGAATGAATACAAAACCAAAAACGAAATAAACAACCCAAAATATGATACAATGATTTTTTTTTTTTTTTTGTAAGACTAGAAAAATAAAACAAATACAAAATGAAAACAAAACAAAATAATAAAACTGAACCTAACATTTTTTTTCTGACAAGAGAAAATAATAAAAATAAAGATAAAATAAAAATGTAAGTACAAAGGCCATGGTGTAAGTACTTTACCAATTGATTCTTCACAATTTGTATGTCTCGATATCATAAATTCTTGAACTCTCATCTTGATAATCTTTACTCTTGTACAATAGTCTTTAACTTGTAAAAATTCTGCTCCTTGTCTTGTTGTTTTACTTGAATATGAAATCTTCTCATTTCTGTATTGTTGCTTGTAAACCTTGAACGTCTTCAACTTTCCTTCGAATTTTTGATGCTTCTCTTGTTGATGATGATGGTGTTTCTATGGACCTGTTGGTGTAGAGAGAGATAAAGTGGATGGTGCTAACTGCGAACAAGATTACAAGTGGTATGTAAATTAGCAATTCGATGTTACCATCATGATTGATAAAATAGCACTCAATAGATAAAAATAGTGCTTGTATTGGTGGGAGGTTGGGTAGCTCACCATTCTACCCGGAGTTTACGTACGGTGACACACACTCTAAAAGCACATATTTAGACACGTACAAATATTTGAAGGTCGGTGCCTAACATGATGTAACATGGGTAGTCTCCACTATAGGGGGAAACAACTCTAATACCGAATTTATTCTGCACCTCATTTTCCACTGGCATGGTTAAATCCAACTTTAACTCTCATATAAGTAAGAAACCCGTTCATGTTCTCTGTCATCTCTAAGTTCAGTCACTCTTATGAGAATCTCGATATAATCTTAGCGACATGTATACTATGTGACTCTAAACTAACCACAAGTTGGAGTTTTTTATTCACTATTTACATAAAAGTTGAAAATTTTATGAAAAATTTACAATGCAAATGCTTAACCACTCCCCCACACTTAAACTTTACATTGTCCTCAATGTAAATTGAGTCATCCAAAGTAAGTCAAGGTGGGAAATCCTACATGATAATATGGCAAGAAATCATAAAAATTAAATCCAAGACAAGAAAAAACTAAAAACAATACAAGAAAATAAAAATAAGACAAGAAATACTCATCCGATAGGTTGCCTCCCATTTAGCGCTTGGTTTAAAGTCGTCAGCCCTATCTCCTTGATTTCTACGACTCCTCCATAGGGAGTGCATCCACAAATTTGACTTCTTTCACAACTTCGGAAGTGAAATTCTCATAGTATGGTTTCAAACGGTGCCCATTCACTTTAAGTTCCTTGCTTGTAGCTATGCTACGAATTTCTACTGCACCATGAGAAAACACATTAGTAACAATAAAAGGTCCAATCCAACGTGACCTTAATTTACCCGAAAATAATTACAAGCGAGAATTAAACAAAAGCACTTTCTGCCCAATACAAAATTGTTTTCTAGAAATCATAGTATCATGAAAGGCCTTCATTTTCTCCTTGTAAATGCGTGAGCTTTCAAATGCATCATTGCGAATCTCCTCTAGCTCTTGGAGTTGTAACTTCCTTTGCTTTCCATCTCCATATTGCATTGCTTAATAGCCCAAAACGCCTTATGCTCAATTTCAACGGGTAAATGACAAGGTTTACCATACACAAGCCTAAAGGGAGACATCCCGATAGGTGTCTTGTATGCGGTTCCATAAGTCCACAAAGCATCATTAAGTCGCATGCTCTAATCTTTCCTTGTTGGATTTACCGTCTTCTTTATAATGGATTTCACCTCCCGGTTAGAAACCTTGGCTTGTCCATTTGTTAGGGGATGATAATGTGTTGCAATCTTGTGCGACACATTGTACTTCTTCAACAAGCTTTGCAAGATCCTATTTTTCAAGTGAGAACCCCCATTGCTAATTATGGCTCTTGGAATTCCAAACCTTGCAAAAGTATTAGCTTGCACAAAATCTGAAACCACTTTAGAATCATTAGTTGGGGTGGCCTTAGCTTCCTCTCATTTCGAGACATAATCAATAGCAAGTAAGATATAAAAATTCCCATGAGAGTTGACAAAATGACCCATAAAATAAATACCCCATACATCAAAAACTTCAATAAATTGAATAAAAGTTTGTGGCATTTGATTTCGGGCACCTAGATTGCATGTTCTTTGGCACCTATCACAAGTTGTCTCCCAATTCATCACAAGGTTTGTTTCAACACATCGTTCAAGGATTAGAGACAAGTTGTTCAAGCAAAGGTCAAATGAATCACCAAAGACACTAAAGTAGTCCATGAACACTTCGATTATGTTTTTAACATATTCCGAAAAGATATACTTATCATAAACCTTTGGAAAGTGGATGGAGCATTGCACAAGCCAAAAGGCATCCTTCTATACGCAAAAGTACCGAATGGACAAGTGAAAGTGGTTTTCTCTTGATCCTCCGGTGCTATCACAATATGATTGTAACCTGAATAGCCATCAAGGAAACAATATATAGTAAGAGTGTCCAGCTAAACGTTTAAGCATTTGATCAATAAAAGGTAATGGAAAGTGATCCTTCCTAGTGGTGGCATTCAATTTCCTGTAATCGATACAAACTCTCCAACCGGTTTGCACACGAGTTGGGACAAGTTCATTCTTATCATTCTCCACCACCGTCACACCTGATTTTTTGGTACTACTTGTACCGGGCTCACCCACTTGCTGTCGAATATGGGGTAGATAACACCCACGTCCAAAAGCTTTAGTACCTCCTTTTTCACAACTTCCATCATAAGGGGGTTCAAACAACGTTGCGCTTCTCTTGTGAGCTTTGCATCATCCTCCAAACGGATCTTGTGCATACAAACGGCAGGGCTTATACCCTTGATATCAGCAATTGTCCATCCAATGGCCGTCTTGTACTTCCTTAGCACCCTTAGAAGTTTTTGCTCATGTAATTAACTAAGCTTGTTAGAAACAATCACAGGTAAATCTGCCTTGTCACCCAAGTACAAGTACTTTAGGTGATCGGGAAGAGGTTTCAATTCTAACTTTGGAGATTTAACAATAGAAGGTACAAGCTTTGCATCACTGCATGATAAAGAAATAAAAGAGATATTATGAGTTTCCGTGCATCCTTGTAGTGAGTTAAGATCACCAAGGGCTTTCTTGACTTCATTACCACACTCTGCACCATTATCCATGGATGTAGTTAAAACGGTTTCCAAAGCATCATCACCATTCAATTCAAATACTTGTTGTGACAATGTATCCATAACATCAATGGAGAAACAAGAGTGGACATCACTAGGATATCTCAACTGATAGGGTGTAGAATACATCCTATTTACTATCTATTGTTTATGCTTTCTTTGCTATTTTTCTTGTAAATTATGTATTTTACGCTTGTTTTGAGTTTTATAGCTACTTTGGAGTCGCACGGAGGAAAAGAAGAAGAAATCACCAAAATTGAGCAAAAAGGGCATAATTGTCATTTCATAGGGCGAGCACTATCTGGAGCCAATTCAATGTTAAGGGGCATCTTTGTTTTGGAGAATTATTAAAGACAGACTAGCTGTGGTTAAGGGGAGGCCAATAGGCTAGCCCTTATCAGAGTAACCAACTATTATGGAGCACCAGCTTGGGGTGTATTTTAGCAGTGGGGTGTCATCATCCTACCCTAATCTATAACCCTATGATCGAGAGGATCTTCTCTCATTCAGTTCTACCATAAATTGAGAGAGACGAAAATGGCAAGGGCTGTTGTACCATTTCCAAGAGAGATGTGAAGATTTGATTGAAATCGAGAACGAAACAAAGAATGGGGTATGTTGTTCAAGACCATGTCGCTGCTGTTGAAGGATGATTCGATGGGTCTGTGGTTGAGAGAGATCGAGAAATAATGAAGGAGATAGAGCTGCTGTTGTCCGAGGATCTGAAATCGAAAAAAAAGGGTTTACGGTGGAAGAACGAGATTGGTTTTGTGCTGAAATTAAAGAAGGTTTGAAGATGGGTTTCGAAGAATTGATGTTTGTCGCCTTTGTCGAATTACGAGATAGAAGATTGAATTTGGTGAGGTCTTTGGTGAATCGATGAGGTTGAAGAGCTCGTTGTTCTTTGTTCGATGGGTTCTGATTATTGATCAACAAAAGGAGGAGAGAATGGTGATGCAATTCAGTTCAAGAACGGTGGTGAGCTGCTGTTGTGATATGAAATCGGAGATGGGTCCTGTGTTGGTGTTGTATATAAAGGCAAGAGCTGTTGGCTAATTGAAGCTATATTTCAAGACATGAAATTGATGAAGCTGTGAGCTGCAATAGATGTATGTGTAGGGTTTCTGAGACAGGGAATGGAGATGAAAAGAATGGCCTGAAATTATGGCCGGTAAGTCCTGTAATTAAACAGAACTCGGCCGGATTTTGATTACGCGAGTCAACTCGGAAGCCGATGTTTTAACTCGATCCGACCAGTCGAATCAGCCAACTCAGAAGCCGAGTAAGAAGCTGACTCAAAGCTGACTGAGACGCCTCCCTTGACCTGTTGACTGACAGTTTGACTGATTTGACCGTTAGTCCTAACGGTGGACTGACGGAATATTCCGTCGAATATTCCCTTGACGGAGAAATTTTCAGGTGGCCGGCGGTGACTATTCCTACTCGGATTAGGCCATAATACCGATTTTCCGGCGAGCCAAAATTCCAGAATTTTCTATGGACTTTTCTCATGGGTGTGAAGACTTGGACTAGGAATTGGATGGAGAATTGGACTCAAATTTGGAAAGAGAAGATGGAAGAAGAAAAGACTTGAATTTGGAAATTGAATTGCAAAAGGAAAAGGGTTCCATTCCTTGGAAGATTTGGAGAATATTGAAGCCTATAAATAGAGAAGTTTTCTACATCTTTTACACACCTCTCTACACACAACACTTTTCTTTTCTTATTCTTTGTGTGAACTCTTTAACATGAGTAGCTAATTTTATTATTGATTGAGGATGAATTCCTAGTTCTTAATATATGTTTTGAGTATTGTTTCAATTCTATCTTGAGGTTTTTCACATGATTATCGATTGTTTTTACTAATAGGAATGATCTTAAAGACATTCATGATTGATTGATAGATTGTTTAGGTGGCCAACTAAATTGATTTGTTAATTTGATCTAAAGCTAGTTAAAGTTAGGGGATAAGTAATCGTTTCTTGACTATTTACATAAGTAGCAAACACGAGACCTTGCGGAGGGATTCCGTGGAGCAATTGTGTGTGAAAACAACGTTAGCAAGTAGACCTTGATCTAAGAGTCTAACTACTAATATTGACCTAATAAATTCATAAATCTTAATGCGTTTATTTAAATTACATCTAGAGTGATCTACTACTAGGTGGTTTGGTAAATAGAATCCGGTAGTCGAGAACTTCCGTATCCGGTGATACAAGGGATTTAGGGGTTTAGCACCGATCTAGCATGCTTTACCTACGGTTGGTGGTAATTTGTGACTAATAACAAGTAGAAAAGAACATAACTTTAATCATTGTTTTGCAACGAAGAAGGATTCCTTGATCTTGTCTCTCTTATTGCTTTCAACTTTATCTTTTAATTGCTTTGTTTATTTTCTTTTGCTTTTTACACCCCCCTTTCGTGACAATTTTTACAACTAGAATCTCTTGCTCCTCGTGGGAACGAACTTGACTTCCATTATATTATTTTTAATTGAGTGGAAAAATATTGAATTAATTTGTTGTGGTACGACACGCATCAAATTTTGGCGCTGTTGCCGGGGAGCAACGGGCGATTTTTAGTTGTTTTTGTTTTTGTTTTTTCTTTATTCTTGCTTTGTTAGATTCTCTACCGTATCTAACTAAGTTTTTGAGAATCTTATTTCAGGTGCCAGTTTTCCATGTATGGTGGACAAGAGCAAGCATATTACAACAATCAATATGGTTTTCAACCTCAACATTATGGTAACTTCCAACCATCCTTAGGATACAATCAAAACCAATCTTTTGGCTATGATCAAATTCCTACAGAACATTATGGATATTCTCATACATATCAACAACCTTATGACGGGTATGTAAGTGGACAATCACAAGGATGGGAGGATAGTTTTGTTTATGATCAGAAATTCTCTAGTTTTGCAGATAAGATGTCTGCCATGATTGGGGATCTTCAACAAAAGTTGCAAGAATCACATCGAGAAATTCAAAGGAATTCGGAGAAATTATACGAACAAATTAATCAACCTTTGGAGACTTTTGAAGACGCTAGTGTAGCTTACTCGAGCCTTGATCTTAATAATGATCAAACACCTATTCAAAAGGTAGAGCTTGAGGAAGATGCATTTATTGCTTGGAAAAAATTCCTTAGGGAAAGATATGATTCCGCGGAAGTGTATGAACGTTGCAACAATGAGGAAGTTATTCCAACTCCGGATCATAATAACGATCCTTCACCTATTCAAAAAGAGGCGATTGGGTGTGACTTACCTATTGTTATAAACGGTGTAACACCCACACAAGAAGATCTTAAAATCTATACCGATGAAAATCATTTTAGTGAATGGCCCGATTCCGATGATGAGAATGTTGAAGAGATGATACTAGAGGATGAAACCACATTCATTGATTTTGTGGAAGACCCAATTGAACTTGCCAATGATTATAATGATGCCAAGAATTTGGTTAAGGTAGAAAACGACGAAGAATGGTTGCAAGGTTTAATAGAGGACCACGATATACAAGAGGTAAGTAATTCACTTGAATTTTTTAAGGATGAAGAGGATTCTATAATACAAGAGATTGTGCAAGGTTTGTCTAACCCTTTGCATATTGATTCTTCTCCTTTACCTCTTATTGGTTTGAATGTATGTGCTTCGAAAGTATTTTTGGATGATTTTGTTTCTAAATATCCACCAGTGGAAACACTTGATGCTAACACTATGCAGGTTTGCCAAGAAGAATACATGGAAGTTCCCAAATTCTATGTTCTTTATACACTTCCGAGAGTGTGGACGAGAATAAGTGTGGGGAAATTTCTATCGAGCGATAATTTCACTATTGTTTTCTTGTGCTAATATTTGTATGGAGTTATTGTTTGCAAAACAGGTATTATGGGTGGATCCTCAAATTTTCAGATTGTTAGTATATGGGGAATGAATCATGCAAGAGCTAAGTCGGGCCGTCGACTTTAAAACAAGCGCTTAATGGGAGGCAACCCATAGGTTTTGTATTTCTTATCCTTTTGCTTTTTATTTTTGTTATTTGTTTTTCTTGTTTCTTATCATGTTAAAATTTCCCACCTTGACTTTACTAGGAGGATTCAATTACATTGAGGACAATGTAAGGTTTAAGTGTGGGGAAGTGGTTAAGCATGTTTTTTAAAACAAAAAATTACAAAAAAAAAAAATTAAAAAATTTTGAAAAAAAAAAAGAGTTTTACATAAAAACTCCAACTTTTAAAGATTTTAGAGTCACTAGCATACTTCTAGGTATGTTTACATAGAGATTTTGACCGACATAATTGAATTTGGAAATGTTAGGAAACTACATTCGGATTTCTTGCTTGTTTGAGTGTTAAATAATGGATTTAATCATGCCGGTGATGCGAATTTGGTGCAGGGAGAAATGCGTTATTAGAGTTGCTGATCAATCATTAGTGGAGACTACCCGTATTCATATCATGTGAGGCACCGACCAGAAATTTTTCCATATACTAAAGAGCTTCTTTTGAGTGTGTGTCACCGTACGTTAATTCCGGGTAGAATGGTGAGCTACCCAACCTCCCACCAATAGAAGCACTACTCTTTGATCTCTTGAGTGCTAATTTTGTCAATCATAAGGGTGACGTCTATAGATGAAAGCCACCTTCTTGTAGTTCGATTTGCAGTTAGCACCATTCTCTCTCTCGACAACAACGGATCCATAGAAACACCATCATCATCAACAAGGAGCGACATCAAAATCTACAAGGAAAGTTGAAAAAAAAAAAAGTTCAAGGTTTACAAGCAACGGAACGAGAAAAAGAGCAAATTTCAAATTCAAGTAAAGCAACATACAAAGGGCGGATTCACATATATGTTGAGGACTTACAATACAATGAGGTAATTTTATCCAAGTATGAAGACTTATTCATGAAAGCAAAGAAAATTTAAAGGTGAGAATTTTTGAAGTTTATGATTTCAAGACGATACAAGTTGTGAAGAATCAAGCGGTAAAATACTTCTCCCACGGCCATGGATTATTTTTTGTATTTTATTTCTCTTGTTCCAAAAAAAAAAAAAAAAAAAAAAAAAAAATATTTGGTTTTGTTTTTATAAGCCGTGGGGAAGGAAAATCTATAAGAAAGTTTCAAGCGACAAGGATTTAAGGTAAAAAGGGTTAAAAATTTTCAAGGATTTATGAAACTCGAGAGTTTATCATCAATAGTTGAAACCGAAGACGAAGAAGATCAAGACGAGGAGCGGAAGACGTTTCTATTGGATGCCGTGAGAGTGGTGTTACCATAATTAGCGATCGGATGTGAAGGTGAGTAAGTAATCTCATCCTCGATAATAGTGGTTGATTTCCTTTCGTAGAGATCGTCAGAAAAATGGTTTATTTTTTTATATTAAAAGATGTGGGTTTTTAAAAACATTTCGGAAGATGTCCTTCCCACCATTCAACGTGTCGCAGAATTTCTCTCTTCATTCCTACCTGCACACATGTGAGACCCATAAAAAAGCCGTCTTTTTGAGTGCAATTATCATAAAATCCTATTTGGTGAGGCAGAAGTCGAGGCGAAATGCTTATTGATCGTTTCTCAAACACGCATTCTCTCATTATGGTGTGGTTATTTCTCACTCAACATTTAAGAACGAGAATATGTTCTTTAGTATTTCTAACTTCTTATTACTAGAATGCAGAAACTCTATGTCCTCATAACTCTTTGGATGCTTGGGACGCTTGAACGCTTTGAAGTTGCGAGTTTTTAGTTTGATTTGCTCGAGGACTAGCAAAGTCTAAGTGTGGGGGAATTTGATAGGGTGTAGAATACATCCTATTTACTATCTATTGTTTATGCTTTCTTTGCTATTTTTCTTGTAAATTATGTATTTTACGCTTGTTTTGAGTTTTATAGCTACTTTGGAGTCGCACGGAGGAAAAGAAGAAGAAATCACCAAAATTGAGCAAAAAGGGCATAATTGTCATTTCATAGGGCGAGCACTATCTGGAGCCAAGTCAATGTTAAGGGGCATCTCTGTTTTGGAGAATTATTAAAGACAGACCTAGCCGTGGTTAAGGGAGGCCAATAGGCTAGCCCTTATCGTAGTAACCAACTATTATGGAGCACCAGCTTGGGGTGTATTTTAGCAGTGGGGTGTCATCATCCTACCCTAATCTATAACCCTATGATCGAGAGGATCTTCTCTCATTCAGTTCTACCATAAATTGAGAGAGACGAAAAGGGCAAGGGCTGTTGTACCATTTCCAAGAGAGATGTGAAGATTTGATTGAAATCGAGAACGAAACAAAGAATGGGGTATGTTGTTCAAGACCACATCCATTTGTTTGTTGAAGGATGATTCGATGGGTCGTGGTTGAGAGAGATCGAGAAATAATGAAGGAGATAGAGCTTTGTTGTCCGAGGATCTGAAATCGAAAAAAAAGGGTTTACGGTGGAAGAACGAGATTGGTTTTGTGCTGAAATTAAAGAAGGTTTGAAGATGGGTTTCAAGAATTGATGTTCTTCTTTGTCGAATTACGAGATAGAAGATTGAATTTGACTCGAGGTGTTTGGTGAATCGATGAGGTTGAAGAGCTCGTTGTTCTTTGTTCGATGGGTTCGATTATTGATCAACAAAAGGAGGAGAGAATGGTGATGCAATTCGGTTCAAGAACGGTGGTGAGCTCTTTGTTGTGATATGAAATCGGAGATGGGTCCTGTGTTGGTGTTGTATATAAAGGCAAGAGCTGTTGGCTAATTGAAGCTATATTTCAAGACATGAAATTGATGAAGATTTGAGCTGAAATAGATGTATGTGTAGGGTTTCTGAGACAGGGAATGGAGCTGAAAAGAATGGCCTGAAATTATGGCCGGGAAGTCCTGTAATTAAACAGAACTCGGCCGGATTTTGATTCTGGCGAGTCAACTCGGAAGCCAGCGTTTTAACTCGATCCGACCCAGCGAATCAGCCAACTCAGAAGCCGAGTAAGAAGGTGACTAAAAGCTGACCGAGACGCCTCCCTTGACCCGCCGACTAACGGTTTGACTGATTTGACCAGGACCGTTAGTCCTAACGGTGGGTGACGGAATATTCCGTCGAATATTCCCTTGACGGAGAAATTTTCAGGTGGCCGGCGGTGACTATTCCGGTCGGATTCCGGCCATAATACCAGTTTTCCGGCGAGCCAAAATTCCAGAATTTTCTATGGACTTTTCTCATGGGTGTGAAGACTTGGACTAGGAATTGGATGGAGAATTGGACTCAAATTTGGAAAGAGAAGATGGAAGAAGAGAAAGACTTGAATTTGGAAATTGAATTGCAAAAGGAAAAGGGTTCTATTCCTTGGAAGATTTGGAGAATATTGAAGCCTATAAATAGAGAAGTTTTCTACATCTTTTACACACCTCTCTACACACAACACTTTTCTTTTCTTATTCTTTGTGTGAACTCTTTAACATGAGTAGCTAATTTTATTATTGATTGAGGATGAATTCCTAGTTCTTAATATATGTTTTGAGTATTGTTTCAATTCTATCTTGAGGTTTTTCACATGATTATCGATTGTTTTTACTAATAGGAATGATCTTAAAGACATTCATGATTGATTGATAGATTGTTTAGGTGGCCAACTAAATTGATTTGTTAATTTGATCTAAAGTTAGTTAAAGTTAGGGGATAAGTAATCGTTTCTTGACTATTTACATAAGTAGCAAACACGAGACCTTGCGGAGGGATTCCGTGGAGCAATTGTGTGTGAAAACAACGTTAGCAAGTAGACCTTGATCTAAGAGTCTAACTACTAATATTGACCTAATAAATTTATAAATCTTAATGCGTTTATTTAAGTTACATCTAGAGTGATCTACTACTAGGTGGTTTGGTAAATAGAATCCGGTAGTCGAGAACTTCCGTATCCGGTGATACAAGGGATTTAGGGGTTTAGCACTGATCTAGCTGCTTTACCTACGGTTGGTGGTAATTTGTGACTAATAACAAGTAGAAAAGAACATAACTTTAATCATTGTTTTGCAACGAAGAAGGATTCCTTGATCTTGTCTCTCTTATTGCTTTCAACTTTATCTTTTAATTGCTTTGTTTATTTTCTTTTGCTTTTTACACCCCCCTTTCGTGACAATTTTTACAACTAGAATCTCTTGCTCCTCGTGGGAACGAACTTGACTTCCATTATATTATTTTTAATTGAGTGGAAAAATCTTGAATTAATTTGTTGTGGTACGACACGCATCATCAACGTCTCAAAAATGTTGAAACGTATTATTTCTCCATCAAACTCCATAGTTACTATTCCCTTGTCCACATAAATAATGGTTTTCGCCGTTTTCATGAAGGGACGCCCAAGTAGCAATGGAAGAGACGAGTCTGGTGACCCTTCATGCATCTGTAACACGCAAAAGTCAGCTGGAAAGACTAATTGATTAACCTGCACAAGAACATCCTCAACAATACCCATTGGGTAGACATTAGAGCGATCGGATAATTGCAATACAATTCCATATTTTTTAATAGGACCAAGATCAAGCGAATTATACATGGATGCAGGCATAATATTTACGGATGCACCTAAGTCCAACATAGCTTTGTTAAATGTAGTGTTACTGATTGTGACTGGAATGTCAAAGCTACCGAGATCCTTGCATTTCAACGGGAGTTTGTGTTGTAAGATTGCCGAAGCATTCTCCCCCATACTTAGCACTTCATTACCCTTGAGCCTTTGCTTATTGGTACACAAGTCCTTCAACACCTTTGCATACTTTGGAACTTGCTTAATAGCATCAATGAGTGGTATGTTCACATGGATCTTTTTAAGAACGTCTAAAATCTCCTTTTCTAGTTCCGCCTTCTTGGAACTTGCAAATCTGCGAGGGAAAGGTAAAGGAGGAATATAAGTAGAAACCAGAGTTTTAGAGTTAGGAATAGGTACCTCAGAAGTTTGGAGAGAATCATCATTTTTCTCCTCCAAAACAGGTTCCTTTGGTGTTTCCACCTTGCCCGAATTAGTAACTTCGGGTTGCAAAAGTTGTGTACCACTTCTCAACATAATAGCATTGACGTCCCCTTTTGGGTTGATAGGTTGAGAAGGGAGTTTCCCACCATTTTGTGCTTTCAACTGGTTCAACTCAATATCCATAGAGCCAACTTGAGTTTGCAAATCCTTAACAGTACTCTCCGTTCTTTACATAAAAGATTTCAGCAACTCTTCCATACTTGACCCCTGATTTTGAGGTTGTCGTTATTGTTGTTGCTGAAATTGTTGTTGTTGTGGTTGAAATCTACTCGGACGGTTGAAGTTGGGTTGTTGATCCGCATTGCTTGTTAGCATAGTTGAAATTGGGGTGATCTCTCCATCCCGGATTGTACGTATTGGAGTAGAGATCATACCATCTTTGTTGATTTGGAAAGACCGAATTATCTTGCTCATCTTCATAAAATCGAGGAGAACTTGGTATAACCACGACTGCAACTTGTTACATCATTGTTGTCATGTTACCCATTTGTTGACGAAGTTCCTTGACCTCGCTCACTTCATTCACTCTTCTTAGAAGCACATCTGAACCACGACTCAGGAATTGTTGTGAGTTCAGTGCTATGTTTTCAATCAACTCTCTAGCTTGTTTCACCGTCTTGTTCACTAGTGCACCACCACACGTAATATCAAGAAGATTCCTATCACTTGTTTGGAGTCCTTCATAAAAGTATTGTATAATCATAGCGTCACTAAATTGGTGGTGAGGGCAGCTTGCCACCAATCTCTTGTATCGTTCCCAACACTCATACAATGATTCTCCCATATTTTGCTTCATCCCGTAAATTTCCTTGAGATTTTGAGTAGCCTTTGATGCAGGAAAATACCTCTCTAAGAAAAATTTCTTCAACCCGTTCCATGTAGTGACACTTCCGGATGGCAAACAGTACAACCAATTCTTAGCGCTACCCACCATAGAAAATGGAAAAACCTTCAACATTGCACCATCGGCATCATTCTCCGCTGGAAGCATGGCCATGACAATGGTATGGAAGTCCATAATATGCTTGTTTGGGTCTTCATTCACATGACATGGAACTTTGGTAACTCTCTAAGCAACCCCGGCTTGATCTCGAAGGTTGAGTTAGTTTGGATACACCATTGTTGTGCATCAAGCCTATGAGAAGCCAAGTCCTTGAGTGTACGATTCGCATCACCCATTGCTTCTTCTTTGACTAATGGTTCTTCTACAATTGGAACCTCTTGTTCTTCTTCTAGTTGTAACTCTTCTTCCACTACTAACCCTTGTTCTTCCGTTGTGTCTTGACTTGGTTGGAGTATTGTGCCTCTTCGAGTAGCTATCCCGCACCTTGGATAGTTCCAATCTTTAGAAGCCAGGGACTAGGTACCTGAAAAGTATTCTCGCAAACAAGTGAGAAACAAGACAAGAAAACAAAAAGCAAAGATAAAAGCAGAAATTATAAAAAGAAACTAAAAACTTAATAACAAGCCGTATGCCTCCCGGGAGCGGCGCCAAAATTTTATCGCTGTCGTATGCGTCAAAAATAATTTCACTTTCTCACTCTACTAATATAAATGAAGTACGCGGTACGTAAGAAAGAGTTCGTTCCCACAGAGGGGCAATTGTTGTTATAAAATTCCAGTTTCTAAAGTAACCAAGGGGGGATTTTTGTTTTAGCAAAGCAATAAAAGTAATTGAAAGCAATAAAATAATTTAAATAATCAATAAGGAGAAGATATTGGTCACGGGATAGTATCATTCACAAACATGTATTTTCATCAATGACTAGAATTGATAATTTAATCTCTCATTTACTAAAAGTCCTATGATACCTTGATCGCAAGTATATCCCGCTAATTCCATGATTTCATCACAACCACATTAAAAGATGTATATATGAATTCTTCCTAGAAAGCAACCTAAAGTGTAAAAGCACAATTAAGTTTAACTCCCTAAAAGCATTAAGTTCTATGGAATAAGACTAATTAATGCAAACGAACGTGTAAAAGCACTAATCCGTTTTAACAAAGGTTATGATTCACTTGTGACTAGTAAGATATATCACTACAAGCACTACCCATAATTATGCTTCTTAGAATCAGGGATAAACAACTTTTTCGTATTGAAAACTCTAATATATCTTTAGAAATGAATGCAAATCCGATTTATTCCAGACTCAACCAAACAAATAATCAAATCATATGACAATATAAACCATGAATCATAAACAATAAATTATATTGAGACAAAACTAATGCATTGAATCAAATATCATGTTGAGAAATCAACTTTATCCCATAACCAATATTATGTGTTTAGCTACTCATAGCTTTTGAGTTCATCATAATCATAATCAATAATCAAATGAAGAAGATGAAAAACAAATGAAAGCAAACCCTAGTTGCCGCTCTCCAAAGCTCCAAGTAGAAAATATGTGATCACCAAAGTTGTAGAAAACTTTCCTTTTTGTAGTTTTTCTCCAACTTCTAAAATTAAGTCCAATCTCCAAAGTCCAATAACAAGATATCCACCAAGACCGTATGTGAGGAGTACCCAAGTGAAAATATGTCATAAGAGAGGTCGCCAGAAAACTGGTAAAGTGGCCGGAACTTGACCGGAGAATGGTCGGAGAAGTAGTTCAGTTGACCGGCAAAGTCCACCCGGTCACCGATCAAATGAGTCAAGTCGGGTCAACTCAGAAGTCAGACCTGAGTCAGGGTCTGAGTCACCTTGGCCTAAGCCAATTGCAGTTTGCACAGGCCATGCATCAGCCATGCGTCATGATTGAGCACCATTCCTTCTAAGCCTTCAGTTATGCATTTCTTCACAGCTTCAACTCCAGACATCTCAACACACTGTCACAGATTCACATCCCTTGAATAACTTCATAACCACCTTGTTTCTAACAAAAACCATTATGCACTTGCAATTACTCAGCATCTCAACCCCTGCTCTTGACTACAACAGCCATAATTTACAGTTCACCTCCATTGCAGGTACCACATGCTCCATTCATTCCATTGCTCCAACTCAGTTGTAATGTATCAGCATCACTGCCTGCAGTATCACCACTTCTGCCTCTGACTCACTACTCGATTCAGTTCTCCCAGTATTCTCCAACAACAATAATTGCGGCGACACAATATTTTCCATTTCCAAGCATCAGCACATATACTTCTACCATCAATTTCAGTCCCTTGCAAGTATCTTCTCAGCTCAAGAATGAGCTCTTAAACTTTCAAACACTCAGTAACAACTTCCTTATGTAGCTTCAGCTCAATTTCTGCGGCTCAAATCATCCGTATCCTTTGTTGTAGCCCTGCAACACAACCACACTACCACAACACAACCTGCACCGGCTATTCTCATTCAATCTCCATCCATGTACACACAATCACATCTATGACAGCTGCATCTCAGTACTCCAATACTGAGTTCTCATACTCAGGCCGTAACTGACCTCATATCCCTGATTCCTTCACCAGAGCCGCAACTCCAACTTGGACTGCACCTGCAATTGCTTGCAATAACAACACCTTCATTCTTACAATGCAATAATCCTACACATTCATCTACTCAATTAACAACATCAGCTCAACTTCAGTTCATACAACCCTTCATCCAAACCACCAAAACCTAAATGAGCCAGTTCAACACCAATTGCACATCTCCGTCTTCTCAGACGGCATCATCTACCATCACATTCATTCTTAGCTTCATATGGTACACCAACTTCAGCTGCAACCTGAGCTTACTAGCAGCATCAACTGCAGCTCATTACAAGACCCCGTCACTGCACTAGTTATCATTCCATCAACAACAGCTCAAGCCATCTAACATCTACATCTTCATATAACATCTCAGGCTCTCTGTGCATTTACCATCAATCACAATCCCTTGTAAACTCAGCTGTTATGCTTGCAGTCACTAACACTTGATCTTCCTGCAACTTCTTATCAATACTGACATCATAGCAAACCCAAATTTCCATTTCAATCCAGATTCAGATCCTCTCCATTCTGTATCTCGAACTTGAGAATAAACCCAAATTTCTTGACAAGATGATCCCTGATTCCTTCCCCAACAAAACCCTAAATTCATTCCCATCTAAGCCCAATCAACAGTTAAATCAAAACCCAAGCTTCTGCTTAGTCATAACACCATTTGATACTCTGATGCAGCTTCTCTTCAGAGCTCGGATTCGTCACCAAAATCAATAACACAATACCTTGTTCTTCTTAAACTTAGATTCAGAGCAAACCCTTAGTTATTATTCTCATCCATGTGTCATCTCATACTCGATCTCAACATCCTTATGAATCACCATATTCTTCTTTACTCATCTCAGATCTCTCCACGAGCAGTAGAAACCAAACCCTAACTTCAGAATCCTTGATTTTTCAAACCTTAACTCCATTTCATTCTCGAATTGATTCAGCAACTGAGATGTTGCTAATCTTTTTTCTCTGAATTCAAAACATTAATAGCGCCTCCATCTCTGCCTCTCTCGATTTCTCTAAGTAATGTATCGCCATCTCAGTTTCAGGTAAAGAAGGAGAAAAAGAAAGCAATGATAGAGAATTGATTTCTCTTTGATTTTCAGGTCTTGTGTAGGAAAATGATACAGCCACCCAAATGAACTGGATAAGGAACAACCAAGTATGTCTCAAGACACCCACTGGCCACCAAAAATGTTCGCCCTATGCTTTTCTAGACTAAGCTGCAAAGGTTGTGCTTGGCTCGGCTTCGCTCCCAATAGCAATTTCTCATGAAATGATGTTTTTGGCCTTTTAGACGATGATTTTTCTTCTTTTGCTTCAAATGACTCTAAAGTACCTAAACACTCAAAAGCAAACATAAGACACATAATTTACAAGAAACTCGCAAAGAAAGCATAAACAATTGATATAAATCTAGGTATTTTACAGCACCTATCATATACCCTTAAGAAAACCGGTTCAAGAGTTCACGGATCTTTTTCGGTTTGCATTCTTGGTATGCGTACCATCCTGAGTTCAAGAGTTCACAGATCTTTTCCGGTTTGCATTCTAGGTATGCGTACAATACTGAGTTCATGGGTCAACATACTTTTTATGGTATAGATATCGGGTATGCGTACCATAAGCCGTTGCCGAACTATAGGTACGCCGGTACGTTTGCTGGGTACATGTACTGCGACTTCGGACCCATATCAGTTATTCTAGTATGTAAACTGGTATGCATACTATCTTGTATATATCCAGATTTACAGTAGTTCTATATTTCTTTCTTAATCAATTTGAAACATTCCCTAACAATATCAATGACACATATCACTTTTTCAAACTATCTTCGAATGATAATCTTGAATCATGATTTAGTTCATAAACAATAAATTGTTCTTAATCAAATTCATCAAGTATGAACAAATATTCTTAAGCTTATTCATATATATTTCAAGAACAATTATCAAGAAAAACTTGACTCGAAATTTCCATTGTGCATGTAATAGTCTAATTAGTCATGCGACATAGTCTCATAGAGAGAAAGATGAAAACTTGAGTAATAGGTGATTCAGTCTTCACTTAACTTTTGTTGAAGAGTTTCTCCAAAAGCTTCGGTTGATCTTCGCGTTAAAACGGTAGAACTCACTCACGTCTGGTACCACACACTTTTATCCTAATCCGAGACTTGACTAAATGTAGACTAGAAATCAAGATATAGTTTTGATCAACTAAATTTGACAACAATATTGAGGTAGTAAAACTCGTGAGTTCGACCGAGCAATGCTCTAACAGTGATGCAAAAGGGTTGTCAGAACGCTTCTTTGTAATCAATAAGAAGTCTCCTTATATTTTTCAACGATAATACATGACAAGCGAGGTCGGGAAAGCGGTCTTGTGGAAACTGATGTTGAAAGAGAGGTTCGTACAGAATGGCAGCGCAAAATTTAAAAAAAAAAAACAATTCGAAAGTTGTTATCATATTTTGAAAGTTGTTATCATATTCGAAAGCTGTTATCATATTTTGAAATTTGTTATCATATTCGAAAGTTGTTATCATATTTTGAAAGTGTTGAACAAATATAATCCTTACGTGTTAGCATCTCAGCACCAAGTACCTTAAAGATCACCATACAATTCTTTTCTTTCAATTTCTTCATCATTTTCACCATGTGCATCAAATCAAACTTCTTTAACAGATACCACAAGAAACCAAAATGCCAACTTAGTTGTTAATGATGATGGGAATAACAAATCTATCGGAAGAAACAAAACAAAACATGTTAGAAGATTATCTCAAGAAGGGGGGAGCTCGGATGGTTTTAGCATGGAGGAGTTTACGGAACATCAGAAGACCGTCGAAAGCAAAGAGCGATTAATCGTTTCAAAACAAGGAGACGAAAAAAAAATCATCTTTCTCAAGAAAAAATTGTCAATGACTATGACAAGTATAGGATTCTTGATGCGGACACTTCAATTACGATACCCAACAAAACTATGTGTGCAACCTCAAATTTGACAAGCTACAAGCATATGTTGAACAACAAGATGGATTTAATAACAACTCATATGGTAAGGATGATGAGGACGATGAGTTTGAGGTAGTAATACCTCTAGATAGTTGAAGTATTTTTTTAATTCAAAATGTTGAATTTTTGAAATATAGTTGGATTCTACTTACTTTTAGTTTGAAATGAAAAGTTGTTTAATTTGAAATGTTATTACATTCTACATAATAAGTTATCTTAATTAATATAACAAACAAAAAACTAATAATTATTTAAACTAAACATGAAATAAAACTTAACAATTACGCCCCCCAGCTCTTCCATACTTTGCTCAAAGATTCACTCCCAGATCTTCACTTAACCTTTGATATAGATTTGGTTACTAAATGTAATTAGTCGTTTGCCCATAATTTCTTGCAGGCAAGCCTCTATATGGTTGAATCTCGGGCCTCAAATCTTTATTTTCGTAATTAGTTCACTCTTTATCACGACGGGTTTCTCGAATTACCATGTTGTGTAGAATTATGCAAGTGAGCATAGTCTTGTGCATTTCATGATGAATTAAACCACGATATGGCCCACAAAGTTTTTTTTTTTTTGCTTAATAATGAAATTTTATTAATAGCCTAAGAAACTTCAAATTACATCAATGAGAACTAAAAAGGAAAAAGAAAAAGAAAAAGAAAACACCCATAAAAGGTTACTAACAAAATCTAAAATACACTTGATCTGGGTTTTCTAGATTGCTCAAAAAGGATGGTTTTCTTTCATATACTCTTTGTTCACCTCTGCCTAAGAGTGCACCTCTCTTTGCAGCTTTATCAGTAGAAAAATTTACTTCTCTGTAACTGTGCCTAAAATTCCACGATATTACTTCAGAACAGATCTTCTCCCATCTTATGGCTGCAAACCATAGAAGATTGTTACTTTGAAATGCATTAATGGCTGCTTGTGAATCTGTTATGAACACCAATTCTCTGAAACTATGATGTATTGCCCACTCTCCTGCCATTAAGATTGCAAAAATCTCTGCATAATAATTAGTTGATATACCCATTCCCCCTGAAATGGCTATTACAAAATCTCCAGAACTGAGTCTTCCCACAAACCCATAACCAGCATACCCTGGATTTCCTCTAGATGCACCATCACAGCACAGTAGTAACTTACCCTGATCTGGCAGCTGAAAGAACACTTCTTTAATAACTATACTTTTCACACTCCTTGTCTTCAGTCCAAAATGTTTGAAAACTTGTAGGTCATATTGTTTGTTCCACATACTAGCCTTCAGTCTTAGATCACTGTCAACTATTGCTTGTTGAATTTTCTTCTTGGTGACATTCTGATCACACTTCCCATTCCCATAAGTACACTCATTTCTCAGAAACCATAGTTCCTTCATAGTTATAAATGAACTCAACAACCATATCTCTTTCACAGCAGGGCTTTTGTTTTTTGCCCATTGACAGATGTCTTCAAATGATCTTGGGTTTTAAAAGTTGAAGATCCCACCAAGCTAGCTCCAAATGATCTCACTGAAATTACAATACCAAATCATATGCTCTCTAGTTTCCTCCTCCCTTCTACAAAATATGCATCTAGATGCCATATTAAATTTTCTCTTTTTCATGTTGTCATCAGTTGCACATATATTTCTCACTAGTTTCCAAACATTACTGGATATACTAGGATGAACAGAGTTGTGCCATACCTTTTTAGGCCAATGCAGAGAGGGGAATTTATCTCTAATTACTTCCACGGCAGAAGCAAATGTAAATTTTCCTGTTATTGTTCCAGTCCAGATTCTCTTGTCTCTGCCACCACCAACCAAAATTTTAAAAGCCCGTTCGACATCCTTCTTGCACGCCATTTATCGATAGTTAAAATACGGGTATGAAAGGCCCAATTCGCTGACCGGGGGATGACTGTAACACTGAACCAATGTTTAAAAAAAAAAAAAAAAAAAAAAATCAAAAAGGAAATCAACACGGGGACTTCCCAAAAAGTGACCCATCTGAGTGCTACTCTCGCTCTAGCACACTTAACTATAGAGTTCTAATGGGTTGTGGTACATTAGTTATGGTATGATTGATTTGTGAAACTATCACCAATTTTACTACTTAATGTCTCTAATGAAATGGCTCGATCAATTTAACGACTATTAGATCTTCGCATTGACCATTTTGGATAAATCCCATCCGCAAGATAATAACTATGAGTGTATTGATTGTCGTTGACTAAGAAACAAACTTGAGGAGAAATTCCATACTTAAGATCTTCAAACAGTGGCGACTAGTGCAACACATTAATATGTTTCTGTGAACCGGAAGACCAAAAAAAGCATGCCAAATCCGACAATCATAAGAAGCAGCAACTTCAATGATAAAGGTTGGTTTTGGGTAATGACCCATATATTGATCCGCCTAATAATTAGGGCATCCCTGCCATATCTAATGCATACAATCAAGACTACCCTGCATTACTAAGAAGCTCCTATCCTCACTCTCCCTTAATATTTCTCTAATATCTTCCTCGTTTGGTGCTTGTAAATATGTTGTACCAAAATAAGTAATAATTACTTCGCAAAACGACGAAAGGTTAGTGAATGAAGTTGTTTTTCCCATACAAAGGTACTCGTCATTCGCATCCGCCAGTTTTCCATAACCTAGAATCCGTAGAGCCAAAATAACTTTTTGTTCAGGACTATGACCTCTAATATTTGGTGCATCAAACTAATAATCAAATTTAGGTTCTACTCGACAAAAATAAGAAATAATCTTTATTACCAGGTGCCGAGGTATACGAAATCAACGTTAGAAATCTTGATCAGATTACATACAATTGAGAAGAAAATAATTTTCCATTAGCTTCTGGTTGTAAAATTCCCTCCCTCGATATGTATATCTTCTTGAAGACACTTCTTGAGGCTCGGAACTCTATGTATTTGACCCGAATGTACGAGCATCAGAGTTTAAATTAGTTCTCTATCTTCTTCTTCCTCATCATCAAGTTGTTGCATGATGTAGTTTTAGTTGTGGTAAGTAAAGATTCGTTGCTCATAATTTTATGAAGATTTGGTTTTGAGATTAATTAAGAAAAGTACTAAAGAAAATTTGCTAAGATGATCAGTGAGAGAAAAACCTAGGGCTTCGGATTCCACCAAATCAATAATGTAAAATAATCACTCCTCTCTAAAAAAATACTCGTAACGCTACTCAAGACAGTTTTGAACCCAATCGCATGTCTCGGAAAATATTACAGTTAAAACAAAATAACAACTTATGTTGTAAACCAAAACGGTATAATCTCCTTCTCTTATAATATAAAAGATCGATAGCTAAACTACCCAAAACGATTATTATGAAGCTAAATAAGAAGAGAGATTAATTAAAACATTTAAGCTTGAAAAGAATATTTATTCAAAGAGTACTAGAATTTCTTACACAACTTATTGGCTTCCTCCTTAGCCCAAATGAGGGTTTAGCTTCTCATGGTGAAAATATGCCCAAAGGATTTATTCATAACTCGAAAGGTGTTTAAAGGATGGAAATATATGAAAAAGAAGAAAGCAGCTCAATTGCAACGCTTATAAGCGTTAGAAACTGTCTGTCACAAAGACTACAGAGATATAAGACTGCTGCAATGACTGACTTGTGTATTATCGTTTATTTCGCGACTGACTCTGGCAGGTATATGTTCTCGAGTTCATCTTCTTCACTAGCAGCAGCAGCAGCGTACCTCTGCAACTCCTTTTTTCTCGCTCTGCAGCTCTTCCGAATCCTCCGTTCGGTTCCCCCAAAGTCTCGACTCCTCCCCTGCTTAGATCCTCTCCACATATATATACACAACAGGGCTGAGCAATCCCCCAAAATTCTCTCATTTTTCCTCTCTCTAAGTTACGGTTTTTCTTCCCTTTCTTTTCTCTTACGCTTCTCCTGTCGATAGAATACTATCCTAATAGAGGATATTTCTTCTTCCCAAACAACACGTAACTGCGAGAAGTATACCCAACAATTCCCGTGAATATCTTCACCTTCCTGCTTCGGTAAAACTCGAGGATACTTCCCTTATTTACGTGAAAAGTTCTTTTACCAACTCTAATTCAAAACAGGATAATATCAATCTATTCTGTGAAAAAGTTCAACTGAATCTCTTCACAAATCTTCCAAATATAGAACAGACAACCCAAAATATATCCACCTCCCTGTTTAGTTTCGAATCAATTATCCAGCCCAATCTAGTCTATTTAATCATCCATACCAATGTTGTTTGGCCCAATTCAGTTAATCCCAATCGAAAACAGAGATTCAATCTCATTAAGTCTCTTCCAAAATTCTGACAAAAGATACCTAGGTGACTGGTTCAGTTTTCCCTCCAAATCTATACTTCAAACGGTGAAGATGGTACCCCTAACCAGAGTGGGGTGCGAATAGTCATGGGATGCCCCTTATAACTGGGATGCCCCTTATCCAAACTGGGAGTCCGAATAGCAGGTGACCTCCGGAGATGCCTTTAGCAACTTTTCGAGCCGATTTCTCCAAAAACGTTTATTGCCCAAAAACACATAAAACACCATAATAAGTAGAAAAATGGGTACCAACAATATAAAAAATTGAGATGAAAATAGACACATAAATGTGTCTATCAAATACCCCCAAACTTATTATTTGCTAGTCCTCGAGCAAATCTAAAACAAAAAATAAAATCCTAACTCACTGTCGCAGCATCGTCGATTGCATTTAGCATATGCAATAAGCCTTTAAACCCCTAGGTGGCCCTAGTGGCCGAGTTATAGTCTCAGGAGGGCTTACAAGAGATATACCCACAAAATCTTTACTCCAGACCCTAAGTATTTACGCAGAACCTTGGAAGGCACTAAAGAATTTCCTTGGTTGGCATACTTATTGACTACAAGAGGAAGTACCCTGATGCAAAATTCTAATTGTTGTACACGAGTTTGTACTCAAGCATACTAAAATTCATATATAAGTCACAGAGCTCTACTCAGATAGTTTCTGGACATCATAACCGGAGTTAACCAATCACATGGATAGATTAAGAAGATGGATGTAGAGAAAAACGTAGATGGTTTTGATGTTTACTAAGGTGAACGGTGTTTCCCATATCTGTCTGAAAGCCACTGCCAAAATAAACCTATCCTAATGGACTGAGATACTGGTCTGGACTAATATCAATACATTGGCATATACAAGGGAACCAGTAGTCGATAATCCTAACTCTAGGTCAACTCAACTGGCATATACAAGGGTACCAGTGGTCGACTTTATTGAATTTATTCCAATTGGTCTGATGGTCTGGTCTCAATTTCCGTTTTTTTTTTTTTTTAAATCTCCGTCACTCTATTTCACCCTACCAGTGGTAACAACTTTATTCGTGAGCCCCACCTAATCACTTAGAGAAACATATTTTAAAGAAAACAAAATAAAATAGAAGTGAAAAGGATTCAACGAGATATGGCGAAACTACCGTGTTTTTTCTTTAATTCTAACACCTGAGCTCTGTGCTTTTATGAATAGACTCTTTAGATGTTTCCATGTAATCAGATTGGTTCCTCAACTCCTACAACCAAGATGCTTCCATCCACTTAGATTGGTTAGTATCATCCTTAATAAGCATAAATTTCTAGGCTCTGGAGTTTATTTATTTATACTGCAACTAAAAAATTTCTCCCATACCCACAAACTTAAATCTAACATTGTCCTCAATGTTCTTAAGATAAAATTGAAGGCATGAACAAGGAGAAATTGTTACCATTTGAAGCAAAAGAGTTAAGGAAAGATATTACCGTGTCTCATGAATATTGGGTTACCTCCCAAGAAGTGCTAAGTTTAAAGTCTTCAGCCAGACATCAGAAGCATTAGTCACCACATAAAATCATAAAGTAGTAGCCGGAACAACTGTGGGTTATCTGAATCAAATAATGTTATCACAAATAGAAGAAAATCACAATGAGACCAAAAAAATGAACCAACCAAATACATCCTTATCAAGTTTTATATTTAAGACAACTATTTCTAGTTGTGGTTCGGGTTCGGGTTCTATGAAAGGGTCTAGATAAAATATTTTCACGGGCAGGATTTCCTCATAGACAGGATCCGAAGGATCAGGCTGCAGAGTCTGAAAAAACTCAAATAAGAACTTAGAAGCACGTAATAATAACTTGAATAATTGTGGATTCTCAAAGTTAATCGATTTGACTTACACAGTTCACCATAATCAAAGTGGTGGCCATTTTTAAGGAAATGTGTCGGCGATTCTAATTTCTAAAATAATTAGGTTTAGTTCTAAAAACTATATAATGATACATTTCAAATTGAGATACTCCCACATTTGGTAGATAAAATCTTGGTGGGACAACAAAGTCAATTATGGTATTATAGACCGGATGTACCACATCAACCAGAGGATGGGTTTCTATCAACTGAGTTTCATTCTGGACATAAATAGGTTCAGGAAAGGGTGCATGAAGATAGTCTCTTAAGATGGTAGAGCCACATATGTTAAGTCCCAAATTAGGGACCTTTGTAAGAGTCGAAGGTAAACCCCGGGGAGAATGATATTCACCCCCAAACCTAGAGTTGTCAATATCCTTGGATAAACTAGTCACAATTTCCTTAATTTCTAAATTATCAGATTTAGGAAAATGGTCTTGTATTTCTTCTAGGTTGAAATTAGGTGGTTCTACATTTGTATAATCCTCAGAAGAGACTATTGTTTCTGAATCGCTAGACTCTAAAACACTACTCTCAGGATAAACTCTTTCCTCTAAACCATCATCACCTTCGTAATCATAATGATATACTACACCATCTAAAACTATGGTGTCTCTAATCAAATCCACTTCCTTTTGAATAGGTGAATAATCAACAATATTATTAGGATTTAAACTACAAACACCATTATAATCATAAGGATCAATTTGTGTAACAATTTCCTCGTCATTATGACTACGCATTTCAAATTCTTCATCGACACTATCCTCATCTTCATAATAATACGAAGATGGTTGAACCTTATCTAAACATGTAGTGTATTCATATGTAAACTCATCCTCTAAATTAGGTGAATAATTATAGGGTATTTTAATAAAGTGCCACACCTCCAATTTCTGGTTTAAGAAAGTGCCACAGTTTTATTTTAAATTTATAAAATGCCACACACGTCAAGTATTCTGTTAAGGCCCACTTGATCGGTCAATAGTTATTAAAAAAGTCAAACAAACGTAGCATAATTACCTAACTAACCTTCTAAATTACTCATTTCACTTTGACTTTATCCAAAAACCGGCCGAAGAGAATTTTATTATCTCATCTTCATCCTCTCTCTTCTCCTCCTTTCCCCTGTTCTTTGATCGTAGTGAGTCTGAGGTTTTGAGATCAGAAAATATTAAATGAACATTAAGGAAAGATTACTGGTGGTGAGGATTGTGTACAATTGATTCAAACTCTAACAAAAAAGTAAATCAAATACTTAGTTAGGGTTTCTGGATTTGAAATTGAAGTTAGGGTTCTATTCTGATTGAAGAGAAGTGAATCAGTGAGATTCAGAGCCGTTCGGGCAAGCAAGGATTAATGGCAGAGAGGGGTTTTGAGTTTGAACTCAACCGGTGATTATGGAGTCTGTGGTTGGTTAAATAAGGTTTCAGAATATAGATTTGGTAGATGGTGTGCTGTTTAAGGAGCCGCTGGATCGATTGAAACAGTTGATGGAGAATGAGAACTTGATTCACAAATGGAGAGGAAGATTAAGCAGATGGGTGTTTGCAGTTGGCGGTGGTCGAGATTCATATAGTGGGTGGTGCAATTTACGAATCAGATTGGGTTTTTAAGGGTTGTTGGTCGAGATTCATATAATGGTTTGAAGTTAAATGAGACGGAGATGATGTCCACTACAACAATTGCATACAGTGGAACATCTAAACTCAATGAACCGGGAATGCACAGCTTGGCCTTGATAGAGAATTGCAACTGCTGGTGGTAGAGAGTTGTACTTCAATGTTTAATATCGATTGATAAATAGATCCATTTACGAATTCATGGGATGGAGACATTTCAGGGATATCGGTGATTAGAGAGTTGTACTTCAATGTAGTGACAACAATTTCTCATATCTTGGGACGGAATTATGTGCTTATCAAGTATGTTCTCTTTTCATGATAGCATTTCACATCTCTTGTCTCGCATAGCCACACCTTGCCGAGAGTTTGTTTCAGTTGCTTTGACTGGACATTGTTTGAAATCATCTTTGGAGTTGTATTGATTTAGCTCTGACTCACGATTTAACTCGATATTGACTCGTTATGTGGTTTAACTCGGTTATAATGATAAGGTTCAAGGGTGTGGATGTCTTTTACTAAGCTTTATAACTGCCACATATGCACTAACTGATGTCAACAGTTTTTTGGATGGAAAAGGTCAAATGTTTGGCACTAAATAAATTTTGAAAAAAACAGTGGCACTTTCTTAAACATGAAATTGGAAGTGTGGCACTTTATTAAAATCCCCATAATTATATGTATTATCAAGGGTAAGACTGGAAACACTATTTTCGAATTCAAGTTCATTATGAGCAATAGTCTTAGGTGCAGTTTTGGTCCTCCTGCTTATTAAGAGTCTCACACAGTTTATCCATGATTATTTCAGATTCACATATAGATTTATTGAACTTCTTAAGTGATTCCTATAAAGAATGACTTGTGAATTGAAACTGTTTGAGTGCATCTTCTATGGAATGAGTTTTATATTCATCAGGAACCGGTGGCAATTGTTTGATTAAATCCTCTAAAGATGGGGAACTCTCATTTTCTTCATTATAATATTTCTCATTCGCCCGTTCGTATGATTGGTGGACGTGCGAATAGTAATTGGGATCACCATGGTATGAACCATAACCCTCGGAAGGTCGGTAGTGGTCCCAAGTACTATCCACACTACGGGCATAGTACGGATATTGTCCATTTAGATACTCATTTGAATAATCATTATATTGGTCTTTATAATACCAGCTCGACATTTTTTTTTGTGCACGTGCAAATGCAGGGTCGACTAAAATTGGTAGGCTCAGGTTACCTTAAGCTGAATATACCTACAGTCAAAGACTGGTCAACGGTATTAGGCTAAGGTTTGTGGAATTTCGGCTGGTAATTCCCATAAGGCCCAAGGCACGGGTTCAACGTACTTTTCCACCGGTTTTCCTAAAATCGGTTGTCTGACGATGCAATTGGTGTGTGCAACGTGTTTTTGTTTATATATAAAATGAATAATAAAATTAAAAAAAATACAAAAATAAAAAGAATACAAAAATAATATGTACAAATAAACAAAATATCTAAAAAATCAGAATATTTTCAAAAATAAATATTTACAAAATGGAACAAAAATAAAATCTTGGATACTTACCTGTTTGGCTGCTTATTCCACTTTCCACTTTTAATTTCAAGAAAAATCTGCACACCAAAAATACAAGTAACATACCCAAAGACGTAAAATAGAAAAAAAGAAAACAAATACTAGTAAAAACTAAAAAAAAAAAATATCGAAAACCTACTCTATATACAGTCCGCATCGGCGGCGCCAAAAAATGATGTAGTTTTAGTTGTGGTAAGTAAAGATTCGTTGCTCGGACTTTTATGAAGATTTGGTTTTGAGATTAATTAAGAAAAGTACTAAAGAAAATTTGCTAAGATGATCAGTGAGAAAAAAACCTAGGGCTTCGGATTCCACCAAATCAATAATGTAAAATAATCACTCCTCTCTAAAAAATACTCGGAACGCTACTCAAGACAGTTTTGAACCCAATCGCATGTCTCGGAAAATATTACAGTTAAAACAAAATAACAACTTATGTTGTAAACCAAAACGGTATAATCTCCTTCGCTTATAAAAGATCGATAGCTAAACTTACCCAAAACAATTATTATGAAGCTAAATAAGAAGAGAGATTAATTAAAACATTTAAGCTCGAAAAGAATATTTATTCAAAGAGTACTAGAATTTCTTACACAACTTATTGGCTTCCTCCTTAGCCCCAGTGGAGGGGTTTAGCTTCTCATGGTGAAAATATGCCCAAAGGATTTATTCATAACTCGAAAGGTGTTTAAAGGATGGAAATATATGAAAAAGAAGAAAGCAGCTCAATTGCAACGCTTATAAGCGTTAGAAACTGTCTGTCACAAAGACTACAGAGATATAAGACTGCTGCAATGACTGACTTGTGTATTATCGTTTATTTCGCGACTGACTCTGGCAGGTATATGTTCTCGAGTTCATCTTCTTCACTAGCAGCAGCAGCAGCGTACCTCTGCAACTCCTTTTTTCTCGCTCAGCAGCTCTTCCGAATCCTCCGTTCGGTTCCCCCAAAGTCTCGACTCCTCTCCTGCTTAGATCCTCTCCACATATATATACACAACAGGGCTGAGCAATCCCCCAAAATTCTCTCATTTTTCTTCTCTCCAAGTTACGGTTTTCTTCCCTTTCTTTTCTCTTACGCTTCTCCTGTCGATAGAATACTATCCTAATAGAGGATATTTCTTCTTCCCAAACAACACGTAACTGCGAGAAGTATACCCAACAATTCCCGTGAATATCTTCACCTTCCCTTCTTCGGTAAAACTCGAGGATACTTCCCTTATTTACGTGAAAAGTTCTTTTACCAACTCTAATTCAAAACAGGATAATATCAATCTATTCTGTGAAAAAGTTCAACTGAATCTCTTCACAAATCTTCCACATATAGAATGCACAACCCAAAATATATCCACCTCCCTGTTTAGTTTTGAATCAATTATCCAGCCCAATCTAGTCTATTTAATCATCCATACCAATGTTGTTTGGCCCAATTCAGTTAATCCCAATCGAAAACAGAGATTCAATCTCATTAAGTCTCTTCCAAAATTCTGACAAAAGATACCTAGGTGACTGGTTCAGTTTTCCCTCCAAATCTATACTTCAAACGGTGAAGATGGTACCCCTAACCAGAGTGGGGTGCGAATAGTCATGGGATGCCCCTTATAACTGGGATGCCCCTTATCCAAACTGGGAGTCCGAATAGCAGGTGACCTCCGGAGATGCCTTTAGCAACTTTTCGAGCCGATTTCTCCAAAAACGTTTATTGCCCAAAAACACATAAAACACCATAATAAGTAGAAAAATGGGTACCAACAATATAAAAAATTGAGATGAAAATAGACACATAAATGTGTCTATCAAATACCCCCAAACTTATTATTTGCTAGTCCTCGAGCAAATCTAAAACAAAAAATAAAATCCTAACTCACTGTCGCAGGCATCGTCGATTGCATTTAGCATATGCAATAAGCCTTTAAACCCCTAGGTGGCCCTAGTGGCCGAGTTATAGTCTCAGGAGGGCTTACAAGAGATATACCCACAAAATCTTTACTCCAGACCCTAAGTATTTACGCAGAACCTTGGAAGGCACTAAAGAATTTCCTTGGTTGGCATACTTATTGACTACAAGAGGAAGTACCCTGATGCAAAATTCTAATTGTTGTACACGAGTTTGTACTCAAGCATACTAAAATTCATATATAAGTCACAGAGCTCTACTCAGATAGTTTCTGGACATCATAACCGGAGTTAACCAATCACATGGATAGATTAAGAAGATGGATGTAGAGAAAAACGTAGATGGTTTTGATGTTTACTAAGGTGAACGGTGTTTCCCATATCTGTCTGAAAGCCACTGCCAAAATAAACCTATCCTAATGGACTGAGATACTGGTCTGGACTAATATCAATACATTGGCATATACAAGGGAACCAGTAGTCGATAATCCTAACTCTAGGTCAACTCAACTGGCATATACAAGGGTACCAGTGGTCGACTTTATTGAATTTATTCCAATTGGTCTGATGGTCTGGTCTCAATTTCCGTTTTTTTTTTTTTTTTTAAATCTCCGTCACTCTATTTCACCCTACCAGTGGTAACAACTTTATTCGTGAGCCCCACCTAATCACTTAGAGAAACATATTTTAAAGAAAACAAAATAAAATAGAAGTGAAAAGGATTCAACGAGATATGGCGAAACTACCGTGTTTTTTCTTTAATTCTAACACCTGAGCTCTGTGCTTTTATGAATAGACTCTTTAGATGTTTCCATGTAATCAGATTGGTTCCTCAACTCCTACAACCAAGATGCTTCCATCCACTTAGATTGGTTAGTATCATCCTTAATAAGCATAAATTTCTAGGCTCTGGAGTTTATTTATTTATAATGCAACTAAAAAATTTCTCCCATACCCACAAACTTAAATCTAACATTGTCCTCAATGTTCTTAAGATAAAATTGAAGGCATGAACAAGGAGAAATTGTTACCATTTGAAGCAAAAGAGTTAAGGAAAGATATTACCGTGTCTCATGAATATTGGGTTACCTCCCAAGAAGTGCTAAGTTTAAAGTCTTCAGCCAGACATCAGAAGCATTAGTCACCACATAAAATCATAAAGTAGTAGCCGGAACAACTGTGGGTTATCTGAATCAAATAATGTTATCACAAATAGAAGAAAACTGCGGCAGACCAAAAAAATGAACCAACCAAATACATCCTTATCAAGTTTTATATTTAAGACAACTATTTCTAGTTGTGGTTCGGGTTCAGGTTCTATGAAAGGGTCTAGATAAAATATTTTCACGGGAAGGATTTCCTCATAGACAGGATCCGAAGGATCAGGCTGCAGAGTCTGAAAAAACTCAAATAAGAACTTAGAAGCACGTAATAATAACTTGAATAATTGTGGATTCTCAAAGTTAATCAGATTTGACTTACACAGTTCACCATAATCAAAGTGGTGGCCATTTTTAAGGAAATGTGTCGGCGATTCTAATTTCCTAAAATAATTAGGTTTAGTTCTAAAAACTATATAATGATACATTTCAAATTGAGATACTCCCACATTTGGTAGATAAAATCTTGGTGGGACAACAAAGTCAATTATGGTATTATAGACCGGATGTACCACATCAACCAGAGGATGGGTTTCTATCAACTGAGTTTCATTCTGGACATAAATAGGTTCAGGAAAGGGTGCATGAAGATAGTCTCTTAAGATGGTAGAGCCACATATGTTAAGTCCCAAATTAGGGACCTTTGTAAGAGTCGAAGGTAAACCCCGGGGAGAATGATATTCACCCCCAAACCTAGAGTTGTCAATATCCTTGGATAAACTAGTCACAATTTCCTTAATTTCTAAATTATCAGATTTAGGAAAATGGTCTTGTATTTCTTCTAGGTTGAAATTAGGTGGTTCTACATTTGTATAATCCTCAGAAGAGACTATTGTTTCTGAATCGCTAGACTCTAAAACACTACTCTCAGGATAAACTCTTTCCTCTAAACCATCATCACCTTCGTAATCATAATGATATACTACACCATCTAAAACTATGGTGTCTCTAGTCAAATCCACTTCCTTTTGAATAGGTGAATAATCAACAATATTATTAGGATTTAAACTACAAACACCATTATAATCATAAGGATCAATTTGTGTAACAATTTCCTCGTCATTATGACTACGCATTTCAAATTCTTCATCGACACTATCCTCATCTTCATAATAATACGAAGATGGTTGAACCTTATCTAAACATGTAGTGTATTCATATGTAAACTCATCCTCTAAATTAGGTGAATAATTATAGGGTATTTTAATAAAGTGCCACACCTCCAATTTCTCGGTTTAAGAAAGTGCCACAGTTTTATTTTAAATTTATAAAATGCCACACACGTCAAGTATTCCTCAAGGCCCACTTGATCGGTCAATAGTTATTAAAAAAGTCAAACAAACGTAGCATAATTACCTAACTAACCTTCTAAATTACTCATTTCACTTTGACTTTATCCAAAAACCGGCCGAAGAGAATTTTATTATCTCATCTTCATCCTCTCTCTTCTCCTCCTTTCCCCTGTTCTTTGATCGTAGTGAGTCTGAGGTTTTGAGATCAGAAAATATTAAATGAACATTAAGGAAAGATTACTGGTGGTGAGGATTGTGTACAATTGATTCAAACTCTAACAAAAAAGTAAATCAAATACTTAGTTAGGGTTTCTGGATTTGAAATTGAAGTTAGGGTTCTATTCTGATTGAAGAGAAGTGAATCAGTGAGATTCAGAGCCGTTCGGGCAAGCAAGGATTAATGGCAGAGAGGGGTTTTGAGTTTGAACTCAACCGGTGATTATGGAGTCTGTGGTTGGTTAAATAAGGTTTCAGAAGATAGATTTGGTAGATGGTGTCTTTGTTTAAGGAGCCGTTGGATCGATTGAAACTTGTTGATGGAGAATGAGAACTTGATTCACAAATGGAGAGGAAGATTAAGCAGATGGGTGTTTGCAGTTGGCGGTGGTCGAGATTCATATAGTGGGTGGTGCAATTTACGAATCAGATTGGGTTTTTAAGGGTTGTTGGTCGAGATTCATATAATGGTTTGAAGTTAAATGAGACGGAGATGATGTCCACTACAACAATTGCATACAGTGGAACATCTAAACTCAATGAACCTAGGAATGCACAAATTTGGCCTTGATAGAGAATTGCAACTGCTGGTGGTAGAGAGTTGTACTTCAATGTTTAATATCGATTGATAAATAGATCCATTTACGAATTCATGGGATGGAGACATTTCAGGGATATCGGTGATTAGAGAGTTGTACTTCAATGTAGTGACAACAATTTCTCATATGCCGGACGGAATTATGTGCTTATCAGTATGTTCTCTTTTCATGATAGCATTTCACATCTCTTGTCTCGCATAGCCACACCACCGGCGAGTTTGTTTCATTGCTTTGACTGGACATTGTTTGAAATCATCTTTGGAGTTGTATTGATTTAGCTCTGACTCACGATTTAACTCGATATTGACTCGTTATGTGGTTTAACTCGGTTATAATGATAAGGTTCAAGGGTGTGGATGTCTTTTACTAAGCTTTATAACTGCCACATATGCACTAACTGATGTCAACAGTTTTTTGGATGGAAAAGGTCAAATGTTTGGCATTAAATAAATTTTGAAAAAAACAGTGGCACTTTCTTAAACATGAAATTGGAAGTGTGGCACTTTATTAAAATCCCCATAATTATATGTATTATCAAGGGTAAGACTGGAAACACTATTTTCGAATTCAAGTTCATTATGAGCAATAGTCTTAGGTGCGCTTTTGGTCCTCCTCGCTTATTAAGAGTCTCACACGGTTTATCCATGATTATTTCAGATTCACATATAGATTTATTGAACTTCTTAAGTGATTCCTATAAAGAATGACTTGTGAATTGAAACTGTTTGAGTGCATCTTCTATGGAATGAGTTTTATATTCATCAGGAACCGGTGGCAATTGTTTGATTAAATCCTCTAAAGATGGGGAACTCTCATTTTCTTCATTATAATATTTCTCATTCGCCCGTTCGTATGATTGGTGGACGTGCGAATAGTAATTGGGATCACCATGGTATGAACCATAACCCTCGGAAGTTCGGTAGTGGTCCTAAGTACTATCCACACTACGGGCATAGTACGGATATTGTCCATTTAGATACTCATTTGAATAATCATTATATTGGTCTTTATAATACCAAATTCGACATTTTTTTTTGTGCACGTGCAAATGCAGGGTCGACTAAAATTGGTAGGCTCAGGTTACCTTAAGCTGAATATACCTACAGTCAAAGACTGGTCAACGGTATTAGGCTAAGGTTTGTGGAATTTCGGCTGGTAATTCCCATAAGGCCCAAGGCACGGGTTCAACGTACTTTTCCACCGGTTTTCCTAAAATCGGTTGTCTGACGATGCAATTGGTGTGTGCAACGTGTTTTTGTTTATATATAAAATGAATAATAAAATTAAAAAAAATACAAAAATAATACAAAAATAATATGTACAAATAAACAAAATATCTAAAAACTCAGAATATTTTCAAAAATAAATATTTACAAAATGGAACAAAAATAAAATCTTGGATACTTACCTGTTTGGCTGCTTATTCCACTTTCCACTTTTAATTTCAAGAAAAATCTGCACACCAAAAATACAAGTAACATACCCAAAGACGTAAAATAGAAAAAAGAAAACAAATACTAGTAAAAACTAAAAAAAAAATATCTAAAACCTACTCTATATACAGTCCGCATCGGCGGCGCCAAAAAATGATGTAGTTTTAGTTGTGGTAAGTAAAGATTCGTTGCTCGGACTTTTATGAAGATTTGGTTTTGAGATTAATTAAGAAAAGTACTAAAGAAAATTTGCTAAGATGATCGGTGTGAGAAAAAACCTAGGGCTTCGGATTCCACCAAATCAATAATGTAAAATAATCACTCCTCTCTAAAAAATACTTAACGCTACTCAAGACAGGTTTTGAACCCAATCGCATGTCTCGGAAAATATTACAGTTAAAACAAAATAACAACTTATGTTGTAAACCAAAACGGTATAATCTCCTTCGCTTATAAAAGATCGATAGCTAAACTTACCCAAAACAATTATTATGAAGCTAAATAAGAAGAGAGATTAATTAAAACATTTAAGCTCGAAAAGAATATTTATTCAAAGAGTACTAGAATTTCTTACACAACTTATTGGCTTCCTCCTTAGCCCCAGTGGAGGGGTTTAGCTTCTCATGGTGAAAATATGCCCAAGGGATTTATTCATAACTCGAAAGGTGTTTAAAGGATGGAAATATATGAAAAAGAAGAAAGCAGCTCAATTGCAACGCTTATAAGCGTTAGAAACTGTCTGTCACAAAGACTACGAGAGATATAAGACTCGCCGCAATGACCGACTTGTGTATTATCGTTTATTTCGCGACCGACTGGCAGGTATATGTTCTCGAGTTCATCTTCTTCACTAGCGACAGCAGCAGCGTACCTCTGCAACTCCTTTTTTTCTCGCTTCCAGACTCTTCCGAATCCTCCGTTCGGTTCCCCAAAAGTCTCGACTCCTCTCCTGCTTAGATCCTCTCCACATATATATACACAACAGGGCTGAGCAATCCCCCCAAAATTCTCTCATTTTTCTTCTCTCCAAGTTACGGTTTTCTTCCCTTTCTTTTCTCTTACGCTTCTCCCCGTCGATAGAATACTATCCTAATAGAGGATATTTCTTCTTCCCAAACAACACGTAACTGCGAGAAGTATACCCAACAATTCCCGTGAATATCTTCACCTTCCCTTCTTCGGTAAAACTCGAGGATACTTCCCTTATTTACGTGAAAAGTTCTTTTACCAACTCTAATTCAAAACAGGATAATATCAATCTATTCTGTGAAAAAGTTCAACTGAATCTCTTCACAAATCTTCCAAATATAGAACAGACAACCCAAAATATATCCACCTCCCTGTTTAGTTTCGAATCAATTATCCAGCCCAATCTAGTCTATTTAATCATCCATACCAATGTTTTTTGGCCCAATTCAGTTAATCCCAATCGAAAACAGAGATTCAATCTCATTAAGTCTCTTCCAAAATTCTGACAAAAGATACCTAGGTGACTGGTTCAGTTTTCCCTCCAAATCTATACTTCAAACGGTGAAGATGGTACCCCTAACCAGAGTGGGGTGCGAATAGTCATGGGATGCCCCTTATCCAAACTGGGAGTCCGAATAGCAGGTGACCTCCGGAGATGCCTTTAGCAACTTTTCGAGCCGATTTCTCCAAAAACGTTTATTGCCAAAAAACACATAAAACACCATAACTCGAAAGGTGTCTAAAGGATGGAAATATATGAAAAAGAAGAAAGTAGCTCAATTGCAACGCTTATAAGCGTGAGAAATTGTCTGTCACAAAGACTACAGAGATATAAGACTGCTGCAGCGCTGACTTATGTATTATCGTTTATTTCGCGACTGACTCTGGCAGGTATATGTTCTTGAGTTCTTCTTCTTCACCAGCAGCAACAACGTACCTCTGCAACTCCTTCTTTCTCGCTCTGCGGCTCTTCCAAACCCTCCGTTCGGTCCCCCCAAAGTCTTGACTCTTAGATCCTCTCCACATATATATACACAACAGGGCTGAGCAATCCCGCAAAATTCTCTCCTTTTTATTCTCTCCAAGTTACGGTTTTTCTTCCCTTTCTTTTCTCTTACGCTTCTCCTGTCGATAGAATATTATCCTAATAGAGGATATTTCTTCTTCCCAAACAACACGTAACTACTAGAATTATATCCAAAAATTCCCGTGAATATCTTCACCTTCCCTGCTTCGGTAAAACTCGAGGATACTTCCCTTATTTACGTGAAAAATTACCTTACCAACACTGATTCGAAACAGGATAATATCAATCCATTCTGTGAAAAAGTTCGACCAAATCTCTTCAAAAATCTTCCAACTATAGAATAGACAACCCGAAATATATCCACCTCCATGTTTGGTTTCGAATCAATGATCCAGCCCAATCTAGTCTATTTAATCATCCATACCAATGTTGTTTGGCCCAATCCAGTTAATCCCAATCGAAACAGAGATTCAATCTCATTAAGTCTCTTCCAAAATTCGCACAGAATATACGCAGGTGACTGGTTCCGTTTTCCCGCCAAATCTATACTTCAAACGGTGAAGATGGTACCCCTAACCAGAGTGGGGTGCGAATAGTCATGGGATGCCCCTTGTAAATGGGATTCCCCTTATCCAAACTGGGAGTCCGAATAGCAGGTGACCTCCGGAGATGCCTTTAGCAACTTTTCGATCTGATTTCTCCAAAAACGTTTATTGCCCAAAAACATCTATAAACACATAAAACACCATAATAAGTACAAAAATGGGTACCAACAATATAAAAAATCGAGATAAAAATAGACACATAAATGCGTCTATCATTGCAACCTCCATTGATGCATTTGTTGTTGAGCTTTAAACCATTTATATGAATATCCCTCTCTTCATCAAAACTCGCCATTCATGATTATGAAATTTTAATTCGAATTTACAAATACTGAATTTGGTAAAATATGTGCAGAAGTAAGTGTGAGTAATTTGATGAAGTAAAGGGGCGTATATATAGGAGTGCAGCAGGGAAAATAGTTGTTACAAAATAGCGGTTAGCGATAAATTAATAACCGAGCATTACTGTGAATATCGCAAGCGATAATATTAATATCGCTAGAAATATTCACAATAACGGTAACTAGAAACTCGGTCGCTTAATCCTTTTATCATAGTAGCACAACTCATTTGTCATGCACCTGGTATGCCAAATAATATTTTTAGCCATGGTGCATAGGAATAGGCCTTACATATTGTTTGCATCTGGATCGCGATCTGGATCTTAGTCAACCCCTGACTCACCACGAGACAGATGTCTGACCGTTTGTTTTCTATTTTGAGTCAGATCTGACTCGATTTCTGACTCATATCCCTAACTAGTGGATCAAACCACTGACTCACGTATTTTTGAATAAGTTGAGTACGATCTGACTTAAAAAACAAACATATTGAGTATTTTGAGTTAGATTCAGACGAGTTAGGTGATTTTTGTCAAATCCAGACAACTCAGATGAGTCGGGAATAAAAAACAAGGTGTTAAAGTCCAAAATTCCATCTTTTCAAACTTGAAAATTTTACTCTCTGTATAAGATATGGTGGGGCTACATACTTCCATCTTGGTTTTCTGATACTATTTAATTTGAAAATATGACTACTCTCTGAATCATGTCCCACTAAACGCTTTACTTTTTGAGAAATTGTATGAATCTAACACAAAAAATAAAGATCAAGTGCAAATCAACATTCAAACAAGTAATTAAATGCTAGACAATACAATGTCATTCAACATTGAAACAATTAATTTATCTAAAACAGTTTAATTGTTGACGGTGGATTTTTGACCAAGGCTAAAATCGTAAAATCATAATTTTGCATATTTCTGATCCAGCAATCAGACGAGTATGTGAAATTCATATCTCAGAATTTAAGCATGAAGGAACATTCCACGATAATCCCTGACTGATTGAATAGACTCTTAGAGCAAACATAAATATACAATCATTAAAGCTTCTCAACTGAGCTTTCAATATTTTGCATATTTCATCAATACTGAGCAACTTTAATATTCACTTCTGTATAGAATCAAGAATGATTAGACGTCTCCTAGATGGATAAACCACTAGTATAGAGCAATAACGTCTTCAGGATGTCGCAATGTTCCCTGTCTATACATAATAAATATTCAGAACGAGTATGACGCTTCCACTAGCTCATACCTCCGCTCTCGAATAAATATAATGCTCCTGGACAAATTTTCTGCTAGTATAGAGCCATCGATTGATTAATTATAGTTGCAAAATTTATCAATTGAATTCCTAGAAAATATTTTATATTTCATTACTTCAATTCATGGCTTTTCCCAGCAGAATTCCATGGGTTTGTAATAAATATTAAATGTACAGGCATTTGGGCCACCACCGAGTAAGCCCCGAAAAAAATGATGCGAATGTACTTAGCAATAATGCACGAACGAGCACCTAAATGCGTAAAAGAGCATTCAAAAATATGAACGAACGAGGAAATATGGAGACCTATGTCAAAAAGGAAAGCAAAATAATTAAAAATAATAATAATAATAAATAAGTGGCGCTCACGAGATCGGTCCCACCAGCCAGCCAGCCGTGCCGCCGTGGCCGTCCCCACGCCTCTCTGTTTTCTTTTTTAACTTATTTTATTATTTTTCCCCATCTCTTGAGAACTCCCTTGTTTGAGCAAACTCCCTCGTTTGAGCAAAACTCCTAATTTCTCCATATTAAGATGGAAAATAATAATAAAAATAGGGAAAAGCGTCACAAGACCGGGCCCGTGCCTTGGCCGTGGACGGTCCCAGACCTCTCTTCCTTATTTTATTATCATTTATTCTCTCATCTCATGAAACCCACTCGTTTGAGCAAACTCTTGGTTATCAGATTTTCCCAATATTGTTGATTTCTCCAAAAATCCAAAAAGTCAAATGGTCCCATGACCATCAGGGCTTCTCACGGTCAAAGTCATACTTGCCCGTTCAAGCAAAATTGAGAGTTTCAGTCAAGATCAAACTCTTCTAAAAATCCAAAACATTGCTCGAATGGACATTAAAAAATATCAAAAAATCCCAGGTCGTCCAAGGTCGGCTCTTTGGCTTGCAAAAGCCGATTTTCACCTCTTTTGATATTTTATCTAATTAATCTTCTACGGTTCATATTGGGTTCAAACTCCTTCCAAACAACTTGGAATTTGATCCATCGACCATCTGATGGTCCCACGACCACCAAGAGCCGGTTCCATCCCCCTTGGTGGGTCCCCCTTCTCTCCATAATTAGGTTTTACCACCTAAGACGAGCATTATTTTAATAATGATTAAACGAGCATTTAATCATCCTTTCACCAACTGGTCTATAAAGGACTTTGGTGCATGCTCATTCGAGCACCCGGAGGCTACATGATCGTCTCATCATCTCATTTAGCCGGTATCTCTCTCACTCATTGGTTGATTTTTAGTAAATCATCCATTGATCAATAATCAATCAAAAATTAGGGTTTCGAACCAAATGCTCTGCAAAGCATAATTCTGAACAGGTTCAAACACCAATAATTTTATGTTGATCCAACAATTAATATTTTAATTAGTTATACAATATTTGGTTCAACTACCAATATTTTTAACTAATGTTTATTTGGTCCCGCTACCAATAATTCATTAATCGAGCAATATTAGCTCAAACGAGAAATATTTGCTCAGACTAGCAATATTGATTTAACTATCAATTTTTTAATTTCCCGACCAAGCAATATTTCTCATGTTGGTTTAGCTATCAATATTCGAATAATAATCCTCATGTTGATTCAACTATCAACATTCGAGAATTCCATATTGTGGGTACCTAAAATCTGAAAGAGGTTAGAAGTGGGATTCTAGGTTTTCTGAAAGTAAGTTATGGGAAGTTGAGCATGAACAGTATCTGCCTAAACCACACACAGTGGCCATTCAAAGGTTGTTTCAGTTACAGGGAAGAAGTTTAGGGTTGGTCTAAGGGAGGTAAGCAGACGAAGAGAGGGAGATTAGGGAATTCTAGGGTTTGAAGAATAATTACTCTGAGAGGTTATGATAAAGTTGATGATAGCTTGGAGAAATAAAGGACTTATTTATAGCTTAATTCTCTAATCTCAGTTCGGTGAAGATAAAGACTGATTTTTGTGTCGTGCGGAGCAATTCTCCCGTCTTTTCATGAATAGATAGAGATAAACTATGTTTAGATTATCTCATTATTCCACCACCTTTACTCTCTTCTGCGGTGATAAATAGACCGGGTATTTCTCACACGTGTCGTTGACCGGCAGACCAAAAGCCTAATTGTTATCCCCCCATTTGTGTGAAGCTGAGTCAGCCTTTGTGAAGATGTGTTGAGAGAGAAATATTCTCTTTAGCCGAGTTGGCCAAGATAGACAGATATTCTCCGATTTGTAAGAATGACTAGGATGAGTCACGTCAAAAGGCATGGGATGCCTCAGAATTTGTTTGGAGAGTCTGGAAAGGAGACGTGATTCTTATATGAGGCTCGTGCCTATCATTGGGAATTTTCAGCCCTGTCTCAGATTTCCCGAGATTTGAATCTCTCTGGGAGTTTGTGGAGAGATGCGAATCTCTCTGAGAGTTTGAGGAGATATGGGAATCTCTCTGAGTTTTTGAGAGGGGGGGATGTGAATCTCTCCGGGTTTTTTAGGAGGGATGTGAATCTCTCCGGGTTTTTGTAGAGAGGCGTGAATCTCTCCGAGATTTTGCCGAGAGATGTGAATCTCTCCGAGATTTTGAGGCGAGATGTGAATCTCTCTGAGATTTTGCAGATGGATCCAAATCTCTACGAAGATTTTCTTGACGGATCCGAATCTCTCTGTGGTCAGCTGGGACTTGTCCTGAAGAGACAGAAAGGGCTTTGTACACCCAATTAATGTCTCCGCGAGACTTAGGCTCACTTGTCTTTTGTTAGTGCACTGCTCGGTCGAACTCACAAGCTTTGTTATCTCAAGCTTTTTTGTCAAGTTTAGTTGATCAAAACTATATACTTGATTTCTAATCTACTTATAGATATGTCTCGGATTAGGATAGAATGTGTAGTTGAGCTTTATAATTCACGACGTTCACCAATTGAAGACGAAGATCTACTAAGGAGCTAGGAGGAACTTCATCAACAAAAGGTATATGGAGACTAAAACTTACCTATCACTCAGAAGTCTATTTTATTCTTTCTTCTAATGGGACTAAGTCGTATAGCTATATAGACTTTTATATTAACACAATTGATATTTCGAGACGAGTTTATCTCGCTTATCCATTTCTCGAAATATGTGTTGTAAGATTTTTTCTTTAGCTATCTTCATCATATTCTTGATGAGTTTACTTGGAAACAATTTATTTTTTGGAAACTAAATATTAGGTCAAAATATGATCATGTGAAAATTACCTTGAACATCTTATATGATTTGTGTGAGACAGTCATTTAATGTTATCTTGGGAAGTTTCATATTGATTATCCGATCACTTGAAAATTACTTGAAGCTTATGGTATGTGTGAGATTACCATTGTTGTCTTTTAAGGATGTTTCAATGATTGAAATGAGAGTTTAGAACAATTACCCATGTCTGGATACAATACGGTATGCATACCTAGTATGCGAACCGTTTGTGATAATTCAGGTCTGAAACTCTTTTTTGCGTACCTAGTATGCTAACGGGTTTACCTGACTTGGGTATGGAACAGTTGTTCGCGAACGACTTGACTAGGCCAAGGTCCAGAGTTCTAAAATCGGTTCTGTATAATTCTCATACTCATGAACTAAAACATTTATGATTTAAGGAATGCAAATTAACTTTTCAAACCGTGGCTTAATGTTCATGAATTGATTCTTGTATAAGTACTTTGTACGATTGCGAATCAATCTGATTCTGTTTCAATTTGTTCATATATATTTCTATGAGATAGTGAACAATTGAACAACTCTATTTGAAACACAATTAAATTCATTGATTATCTTTCATGATTGATTGATGATTATATTTGATCTAGAAGTGTTAGATGAATGTGATTCGTATTCGTGAACACCTAGCGGTTGTTCAATATGTCATTGCGACACATTAGCAATGAAAATTTCACAATGACGCTAGTGTTGCTACTTCGGGTTCCTAATTCCTAAAAATGATGTATTGGACACCTTGTTTGTTTTCTCCAGACTCGCATGAATCTGACTGAAATCACCTGACTCATCTGGATCTGACTCAAAAATATGAGTCAGCGTTTTGTTCCCAGGAGTCTGGGTATTTTATTTCCTGACTCAAACATGTTCGAATTAGGGACTAGGTCTGACTCAAATCACGAGTCAGATATGATTTGGAAGAATAAAAAACCGTCTGACTCGGCCCGGTCAGAGGCCAAGTCAGATTTAGATGCCGAGTCAGCAAAAAACAAACATATTGTGAGTCATATCAAAATGAGTCAGAAACTTCACTTAGATCCGCACGAGTCATATCAAGATAAGTAAGATAACTTCATTTAGATCTAGACGAGTCAAATCTGGGGAACTCAGATGAGTATAAGTCCAAAATTCCAACTTCTTCAAACTTGTAAATTCTACAACCGTACTGAGGAAGAAGGCAAATCAATATTCAAACAATTAGTTAAACACTATACAGTACAATGTCATTCAAAATCTTATATATATATATATATATATATATCCCTTATAAAGCATAGTTTGGACAACTTAGGCAAGTTAAAGAGTGGTCCGGATTCATTTTTGGGAAAGTTAAATCCATGGTTGTGGTTTGCTTTTATTAAAATTAATAATTTTGAGTGTTTTATTAATTAGTGTCTCATTAATCTCTCATAATGAATAAAGCATAGTTTGAACAACTTAGGCAAGTTAAAGAGTGGTCCGGATTCATTTTTGGGAAAGCTAAATCCATGGTTGTGATTTGCTTTTATTAAAATTAATCATTATAAGTGTTTTATTAATTAGTGTCTCATTAATCTCTCATAATGAATAATTTATTAAATTTTCATTATTTAATGTCATCTTAATTAATCAAATAAATATGTATTTTTACATTAATAAATAATTTTAATAAAAATTATATCAATAGAAATTAGTGGTTAGTAGTGGAAGAAATAGTGGCTGGTAGAAGCGGTGGTGGTGGAGGCGATAATATCAGTGGTGGTGGAAAATATAATGCCGAAGGGTGGTTTTATGGTGGTGATGTTGGTGAATAGTCGTGAACATTATTAGTTCTGTATATTTACAACACATGCAACATTGTATCGTGAAAGATGTAGTTGGTCATCACGATTGATAAAAATAGATATCATATTTTGTGAAAATATGAAAATTTGGCTACAAAAATTTGTGATTAGCCAGATTATGAAAATTTGGTTATCACAGGTCGTCGAGGTTTCAATCTATTCAAAACTTTTTGGTATAAAAATGTGAGATTTTCTCAAGAAACAATTTTTCATTCATATTTGTTTAGACTTAGTTTAAATAGAATTTTGATTTCATCTTGATTCAAAAACGGGTTAAAACAAAATTGATTGCAATACAACATAGTATATAACAATAAAAAATATAATTAAATAAATTAATTAACAACCTAAGTTTTTTCAATCAAATCTTTACTCATGATGTGTGTGATTTAAAATTAGAGGTACGACAAACAGCTAACGGGAGGACACGGCAGTTGTGGTGGAGAAATAAATGGTATTAGATGGTTTTGTAGTGGTGGCGGCGGTTGGTGAGTAGCAACATGCTACGTTAATTTTGTGTCGCTACAAAATGAGTAACATTATAAATTAGAAGTTGTGGTTGATGGTCTTATTAATAAAATAATCTCGGTTAAAATACGTGAAAGATCAAAAAAATAAAATAAACCAAAAAGTGTCATTTTATATAATTACTACAAACAATCGGGCACAAGGTAAAATCAATACACAAAAAATTACTTATTATCGGGAGGTGTCGTTATGGTAAGGGATGTACCCTAGGTATGCATACTTTTCTGTCTATTTCTTTGTATTGTATTATACAATGAACCTTCGCTAAGTTAGGAAGATAAAGACCGGTCCTGATTTTTCCTTCTAATTGGTAAATTCACGGTTTTTGTCAATCCCATGAATACACCTTTATTTGAGAAAAATTCATTACATATTCTTTCCATCTCAAAAGTCAAAATCAAAATGGAAAAATTTGATCAACTGAAAATAACAAACCTGCCTTCCCATAAAATTGACCAGTTGATTTGTCGCTCACATTCGGTAGGATGAATGGGTTTGAAAACTCTAACTCCTTACTTTGGAACAAACGAAAATCAGAAATAAAGTTGGGAAGGGAGATATTGATTGCGGAGAGGAAAAAACTCAAATTTAAGAGTACAGTTTCGCTCAATATTGTTTCAATTTTCTCTCAATCTTCGTCCACCAAAACGTACATCTGTGACCTTAAACTACTCCGAGCTAACAACATTTGAGAAAATCCTCAGATTACACATTATATATTGTTTCATGTATGATTTTTTAGAATTTCTATCATTTTCTTGAATATCATTTTTTGTACTATTGTATATTTAGTTGAAGCATACATTTTCAAAGATAACCTTATTGATTACAATAACCTCATGGTTGAAATTTAGGGGTTCCTTTATTTTGTGATTAGTTAGGTTATGAAAATTTGGCTATCAGATGTCGTCGGGGTTTCATTTATTCACAACTTTTTTGTCTAGGTTTAGATATTAGAGGAAATAGAAATTTTGATTTCATCTTGATAGATAAAATTAGAGAGAAACTTATAAGGTTATTTAGATTACACATTATAATTTGAAAATAGATTGGTATTTAAAAAATAATCTTATATGTATACAAAAGCCTCTGTTCTCCGGGCTTCTGTTTCAAAGTACATAATAATTTGACTAGAAGTTATTTTCAATAAATAATCTAACTTGATTATACGTAATCTATATCACCCTTGCCATTATGGAAAGATAAAGAGTGGCCAAGATTTGTTTAGGGATAAGCTAAATCAACAGTTGTGGTGGTTTACATCATAATTGTATCAATAATTTCTCATAATAAATATTTTATTAATACTACATTATAAATATCTTATGAATCTTCATAAATAAACTTTCATCTAGAGTACAAAACAAAGCTTGGCTAAGTTAGGCTAGATAAAGAGCGGCCGAGATTTGTCTAGGAGGGATAAATCTACGGCCGTGATTTTTTCAACTAACCATTATAAATAATTTATTAATTACTGTCCTATTAATGTTCATTTAATGAACCCTGAACCCTGAACTATATATATTGATCGGTAAAGAATTTTGTGTCGGCGAGTTTCGAACTCAGGTAACTGGCATCATCACCCAATGACTTTACCACTGTACTACAGTGACCCCGGTTAAAAATTATATTAATAATTTATAATGGTGGTAGTGAAAGAAGTAGTGGGTGGTGGAAACAGTGCGGTTATTTGTGAGTGGTGGAGGTGGTAACATTACTGGTGGTGGAAAAAATAGTGGGTGTGGCTGGTTTTTACGTACGGTGGTGGATGTTAGTGAATAGTAGTGGACAATAATAGTTTTGTGTCTTTACAAAATGGGCAACATTTTATTGTGATAGATGTAGTTGGTTGTTTTTAGCACAACTGGTAAGGACAAAACACAAATATTTTGAGGAGGATACTAAATCATATAAGACAATATGATCATGACCCCTGGATCACCCAAATGGGATCCCAACTATTTATAGTAACTGATCGAATAAATCACTTTTTTTAGTATTAAAATACAAAACAAAGTTTGGACAAGTTAGGCTAGATAAAGAACTATCAAATTTATACTTGCAGAACATAAATTTACCGCTATAAATGATCACGTTTAATTAAAATTTAATAATAAATATTCAATTGATATTTCATAATAAATGTTTCTTTAATTAATCAAATAAATATATTTTTGTTGATACATAATAAATTTATTTGATATTAACCATATCAGTAAGAATTAATAATGGTTGTGATGGTGGGCGGTGGTGGAGATAATGGTGGTGGGTATTGGTGAGACTAGTGGAGTGGTGACGATAATGTGGTGGTGGAAGAAGTAGTGGTAGTAGGGTGAGAAAAGGGGTCCTAAGATATGTAATTAAGCACTAATGGTGGTTGTGATGGTGGGTGGTGGTGGTGGATCGGCGTTGGGGATAATGGTGGTGGGTATTGGTGAGACTAGTGGAGCGGTGACGATAATGTGGTGGTGGAAGAAGTGGTGGTAGTAAGGTGAGAAAAGGTGTCCTAAGATAGGTAAATTATTTAGTCGCCCTTGGTTAATCATTCTTTATTTTGTTTTAATTTGATTTTATTTTTCAAATTACTTTTTTTATTCTTTTTAAAATTAAAACATTTTTTAAAGGCCAGATTTTTCCAAAAAATAAGATGTTGTGATTTTAAGATTCGCTGGGTAGGGGCAGGAAGAAAAATGAAACCTATGAAAAAATTTACCAAACACAAGGCTACACGCGAATTAATTGTAATCGGTTCAGTTTCTCACATCTTTCTTTATTCCCCTTTTTTGTCATGGTTTCTGTTTCTGTCATTATTTCTCCCCTACTTCATGGGATTATGCAAGGCTACGCGTGAATTAATTGTAATCGATTCAGTTTCTCACATCTCTCTTTATTCCCCCTTTTTGTCATGATTTCTGTTTTTGTCATTTCTCCCCAACTTCGTGTAATTATTCATGCTTGAGAAATAGTTCATGATAATAGGTAAAGAGACAAGGAAAGAAATGGATCAAGAATTAAATATTATTATAAATTTTAGGAAAATGAATAAGCACAAATCTACGTAAATTGGGAACCCAACACTTTATATCAAAGAGAAAAATTAAATTCTAATGCTAACAGATTTTGCAAGATTAATCTAATTGATTTTAAAGTAATTTTAGGTGTTTTTAGTTTTGTTACAAGTTTGGTGAAAGACCTTTGATGATATTTTTTTGAAGTAGTGAACGAAGTAATGTTCTACTGCCCATAGGATTTGCTCTAACAATTAACTATGTTTGTCCCAAAGGGTTGTATGACTTACATACACAATATTAAAAGATTCGAGGATAATGACATGTTTATTAACCAACTCCTCAAAACATTTAGACCTGGATCGATCGGTTCGATTCTTCTCAGACAATTACGACATATATGAACCAATTGATACATTTGAAACACATATCCTTGCCCGTGCCGTTATGGCACGGGTTGAGACCTAGTACTAATATAAAGAAAAGAGCTCTTTTTGGTAGGAGACCCCCTAAATTACTTAGTTGTCCCCATTTTTAATATATTTACATAAATACCATTGTTTTAAAAATAAATCAAACATTTTAAAAACTTAATATCTTTCAAAATATATACCAAATTTTTGTAAAAATTTATATATTTGAAAAGCTCTTTCAATTATCTACGTAACGAGTACAAATAAGAATAGTAAATTTTTGTTTTAGGAAAAAAAATTTCATGACTTTCAAATTTCATATTGTTGGGTGAGTAAAATTCAAGCATGTGCGTCCCACATGTGTCCTTACTAGTTTATATATATAAAAAAGGGAATTTTACTAAAGTACCACACTTTCAATTTCATGTTTAAGAAAGTGCCACCGTTTTTTTCAGAATTTATTTAGTGCCACACATTTGACCTTTTCCATCCATTTTTTTTCCTGAAATTTGTTAGTGCATAGGTGACAGTTATCTAGCTTAGTAAAAGACATCTATGCCCTCGAATCATCTCACTATAGCTGAGTTAAATCAAGTCATCATAGCGAGTCATTACCGTGTTAGTCGTTAGTCAGAGAAACAACACTCATTCATACTCTGCAATACAACCCCTGGCAGTAACATAAGCCTCAGATCCACCTGCAACAGCATAATAACATCACCAACAAACACCAAAATCTCCAACTGAGCTGCAAGCTCAAAACAGAATCCACCTGCAACTGTCCCCTAGATACCAACATTTCCTTTTCATTGCAGTATCATTACAACCCATAGCAGCATCAGTATACACTGCAATAACCAGCACCATTTAAAAATATTTGCACTTGTAGTTTGTACCTACCCTAGACATTCATCTAAACAAATCCATACACCACCAACATCAGACTTGCAGCTCAACTTTAGTTCAAAGCACATCACCAACACAAGCTAACTGCAACAGTTCTTGTACCTCCAATTCCATTTCAGACTCATAGCTGTAGCTATTCACCTTTTCTTCCCCAAATTGTTTAAATAAACCTTGACAAATTGTTATAATTCAGCAAAAAAATATTATGAAATCCCATTGTCAACATTCATAACTATCATACAAGGAATGAAAAATCAATAATATAAACCTTCAATTCACTTTGCATAAAGAAATATGTACAGGAAAAAGAAATCTCATACATTAATCAATTGATCAAACCTACTACAACAGATTCCATAAGATTCAGTAGAAAACTTTTAACATTATTTCGGTTTATTGGACCCAAACTTGATTTCAGTTTTACCATAAGAATAAAACCAATTTTGTCATGATTTCCTTCAAACCCAAATTCACTGTTTACATATCAACAAACCCTAACTCATGTATAATTTCTTCACCTTCAAATCTCGTACTAACAGATGGAAACCCATTAGTCATATATGATTAGAAGAAAAAAAAACCATTAATCCGACCAAAATCAAACCCTAATTTCAATTTTAACACAATTTGCAAACCCTAAATAGTGAGAAAATGATTTGTAATTATTGTTGTGGTCGAGATTTGAAAGAAGGAGAAGATGAAACAAGATGATAGAAACGGAATAGTGAGAAAGAACATGAAGCAGAGCTGCATAAAGCCATACAGAGGAGAGGGCGGTGGCTTTTTTCTTTCGTTCCCTTCGTGATACTGATAAGGATAACATGACTTGTAAGGGTAAGTTTGTAAAGTAGACAAATTTTCTTGACTAAATCAACCAAAAATGACCAAACATGTGGGTCCAGATGGAAAAGCTAACGGAAGTGGCATTTAATAAATTTTGAAAAAAACGGTGGCATTTTCTTAAACCGGAAAACCAAAGTGTGGCATTTCGTTAAAATTCCCCCCAAAAAAAAGGAAGCATTTTAACCTGGCGAGATTGGGGTATACCCAAACTAATTGGGGTATACCCAATAAGACAAAATAGGTTGATTTTACTTCAATACCCTTGAACTAATTAACTTAAAATTAAACCCTAAAATTAAAAAACTCATAATCTTCCCTAATCTCTCTTCTCTAATCTCTCTGCTCTTCCCCTTCATCTTCTTCCATTTCTTACATCAAACGAAAATCTTGAACTTTGATTTTCCAAAAAAATCGTTGACTCTACCGGCGAAAAGAAGACTATAAATGATGTTTAAACTCAAACCCATCATTGTGTTGTGTGATTTGATTGTTATATTAGGTTAGAAATCGAAAATTATGATTTCTGTGTTTTTGGCCGGCAAGGTCGTAACATGCATATCTTGCCGACTTTTCATAACAGACCATGGCGGCGATCAGAAATTTTTCAACTGGGGAAGGGTATTTTTTGAATACCTTGCCGGCCAAACAACAGCCGGAAGGGTATTTCTAAAATACCTTGCCGGCCAATGTTTTTTCAACAGTCGGCGGGGTATTTTTTGAAGACCTTGCCGGCTAATACATTTTCAACAGTCGGCGGGGTATTTTTTGAAGACCTTGCCGGCTAATAAATTTTTTCTGTCGTCTCCTGTGTGTCAAAAAAATAAAGTCGGCAAGGTCGACGAATGAAGATCATCTTAGGCCAAAGTTTGGCCGGATGATCTTCATTCGTCGACCTTGCCGACTTTTTATACTTCAGAACTGAAAGTGTTGATTTTTGATCTAATTTTGAGTATGATTTCATACAACAGCTTTGCAATCCCCTTTTTAGAAGTGTTTGGGTCGTGTGCTTTCATTTCCGTTGCAAAAGATTTTCTCAAAACAAATTTTTTCATAAAAAATCTTCCCAAATAAGTTCAATCAAAAACAAAATTTCAATTCATAAGTTTTAATCCACTCAATTAATCAATCTAAACTCAATTAATTAAGCTAATCGATTTTTTTAGTGTTAATTAAACAAGGGTATATTAGCCATTTAGAAAAATATATTGCTAAGGGGTGGCATCTTTTACTTCAAAATGACCCTATTTTGTCTTATTGGGTATACCCCAATTAGTTTGGGTATACCCCAATCTCGCCAGGCATTTTAATTACTCTTCTGCACCAGCCTTCAAAGCCTTTCCGAATATCTGGACGTACATCAGTATCTTTTGCCATCAGTGGAGCTTCTGGTGTAAGTTCTAATATACCCACCTCAATATTTTCTTCCAACTTTTTTGGATCAAATAATTCTGGTGTATGTTCTAATATCCTGGCACTTTTAGGGGCGACCACCAAAAGAATTAGGGGCGACTTTTTTATTCCCAACCCATATACACCGTTAAGGGATGTCCAAAAACGCGGAGAATACGTTAATGCCCTTACACAATCGGAAGCTATTTTGTGCCCGATTATTATAAATAAATCGAAGCTTAGTAACGATATTATACTACCTATTAATATCGATTTTGTGCCAAACACGCATCTGGCTTCTATAACAATCGGAAGTGAAATAACCTCACGAGACTACCGATTATAGTAGATCCTAAATTCCCAAAATTGGTGATTTCGCCAAGAAAGAAATTTGGGGCAACTTTATAATCGGAAGTCTTATTCACTACCGATTATTCTACTTCCCAAATTCGAAAAAAATACCATTTCTGCAAAAACTAAATTTGGGGCAACTGTATAATCGTAAGTGTATTAGCTACCGATTATACTCCAACTACCTGCAAAAAATGTAGGTGATATTGTTATGAATTTCAAAATATTTATGAAAATCGAAAGTTTTAATTGTTGATCTAACTACCGATTATACTCCAACGGCTAGTTCGTTCAAAATAAACTAGCCGTGCCTCGAAAACCAAACACAATCGGTAGATAATACATATTGACAAACCTCCGATTATTTTGAAGTAACCATTTTTTTAAAAAAAACTAGCCGTTGGGTACTTTTTTGCTATAAATAGAGACCTATCTCTACCAAACTTATTCACCCATCACTTTCAATCTTCCTAAATCAGTTACCCATCACTTTGGAACACTAAAAATGGCTCCAACTCCGTTCAATAATCTAGAAGATGTTGCTATTGTCAGAGCACACACCACTCTCACAAAGCACTCCGTTGAGGAAGCGCAATGGGTGACCAGTAACGAAGACCCAACAAGAGGGCCTTACTTTGGGCATGATCAAAACACCAATGCTTGGTGGAAACGGGTGTTTAAGGTTTTAAAGCACTAAGCGGAAATTGTTATAGGAGGACGCTCCCGCAAATAAGGGAAAGGTACGCATATTTATACAATGAATGCGTCTTTGAGAAATGAATTGAAAGCTCGTAAGGACGCTATGCCAAACGAAGACCGAATGAGTAGAGTAAGTTTGTAAATCAATAGGCCTCTCATCAAAAATTATTTATTTGGTTATGATTATTCAACAACGCTAACTTATTTAAAAAATTGTTTTCCCAGTATACTTTGGGTCGGAGCCAATACGAATTAAGGTACGGTCATGAGTTTCTCGCACGAGGACTGCTACACTCTCTTGGAGGAAGTTGAATGGCAATTCGCCCAATATAATTAAACTCGTAGAGAATCCCTAGGGCGATGTATTGAACAATTTTATGTGTTTTACTTCTATTTTATTTCAACTACATGTATGTTTTTTCGATTCAATAAAATGAGTGACTTCAAATACTGGTTCAATTTTAGCTGGTGTGGAAATAAGGATTTTAGAAAAAACTCATTTAGGGGCAACCTATAATCGGTAGGTTTTGGAACCTATCTTCCGTACGATTATGGATACATCCAAATCACGAACCACATGGTTAGGCCTGGCTTTGTACCCTCTTAACCTATGGATTTTGGCAAGGGTTCGATCTGGGACTCCTTACAATCGGTAGTTTATTAAGTTGAGTAGACTACCGATTATGGTAGATTTCAAATTTCCTACAATGAAGGATTTTAGAAAAAACTCATTTTGGGGCAACCTATAATCGGGAGGTTGGGTAACCTATTTGGCTTACGATTATGGCTACATCCAAATCACGAACCACATGGTTATGGTCGGCTCTGCACCCCTCAAAACCTAGGGAATTTGGCCAATGCTCAATTTGGGGCTTCCAATAATCGGTGGGTTATAAGTAACCCACTCTACCGATTTTGGGCTACTCAACAATCGGTAGATAATTAGGTGGTATTACCTACCGATTAATAACCGTTTGACAGATAAAACCAAAGTCGACCTAAATTTAAATTCATTTCATTTTTTTCTTTTCAACTTCAACTTCAACTTCTCTTCTCCTCTTTCCTTCCGATTGCGAGAGGAAAAACTCTCCCCCTCTCCTCGCTATACATCGTTCATCGTCGAATCGAATCATCGTCGATTATTCTCTATAAAGATGAAAGAAACAGAACGTAAGAAAGCTCGAACCAAAAACGTAGTGCGCGGTGAGGATCCGAATATTGGATTGCATGCCCATAATAAAGAGGTTTTAACTCACGAACCCGAAGAACACGAAGACGATGAAGTAGGCGTCTTGATAGCCAAACTCTCAGGAAACTTCAAATGGCGCCGATTAGGTAAGATTCTACCATTAATTTGGTTTATATTGCTTCAATTGGACGAATCCATGTTTATTTTTTTTAGGGTTTTCGGTTATTACCCAGAATCGGTAGGTTAGGTATTGTTATAAACTTCCGATTGTGGTCGAACTCTTCATTTCACGAGAAAATTTGTCATATTCGGGTGTTAAAAATTTTGGTATCCTACCGATTATATAACGTTTTTCATTACTGAGGCCTAAATCGATCATAATCGGAAGCTAATTGTGATTTTTCCTTCCGAATATACTAGGGAAGAACAAGTATTAGAGACGCAATAATCGGGTGATATATTCGTAATATCTTTCCGATTGTTTAGGCTAACAACTTGATTTGTTTACGGATACAAAGAGACGCATATTCGGTAGACATTAGTTTTGTTAGGCTTCCGATTGTGTGGAATTCGGAGGTTATGTTGAACTTTAGATTCCGATTATTGTGTGTAGATAAACATATTCGAACACCAAAAAGTTTATTTTGTTTCCGATTATACGTATTCGGTAGCTTTAGGTGAATTGATACTTACGATTGTGAATAATCGGAGGCAATTTGTTAAATCAACCAACCGAATATTTAGTTTCATAACCTGTTGTACTTTTTTTTTTGTTTAGGGATAGGCGAGGTAAAAACATCCAAGATGCAATTGTCTCGGCTAGTGCAAGGAAGGATAGGCGTCAGAACACGACAACTAGTGCAAGGAGATCTAGGATCGCTAACGCCGCTTCAAGTGGTCAAGTTGGAACTCAACAAGCAAGCCAAGAAGCTGTTCAACCTAGTGCCCCTCAATCAGAACCGGTTCAATCAGGTGTTCAACCAAGTGCCTCTCAATCACAACCAATCCAAGAAGGTGTTCAACCAAGTGCCTCTCAATCACAACCAATCCAAGAATCTGTTCAACCAAGTGCCTCTCTATCACAACCAATCCAAGAAGGTGTTCAACCAAGTGCTCCACCATCACAACCGAGAAATTGAACAAGTAGAAGAAGTAGAACAAGCGAAAAGAAAAATCCTCCTCTCGAAAGAAAGCGAAACACCTTGTCGAGATGAATCGAAGGTGAAGGATATTCCGAAGGTGTAATCCTTGGGCTGCTTGGGAGGATGGAGGACAATTGTTATTTGGATACAAAGAATCTGGGCCGAGAAATATATGAAGTTGAGGTAATGATCGTATCCATTTTATTAACTTATTATGTTTTTCTCCGTAATACTTTTAAGGGTTGTAGTTTTAGGTTATTCTAATTTTATTTTTTAACTTGTCATGTGTTTAATAGTATCATTCCGATGCGGTTCGTTTACTCAAAGCGATCGCCGCACCAACAAAAATGCTAGATTGGCCTTTGGAGGATGAATGTGAAAGGTTCAAGACCATTATTGCGAATTCAGGGTTGGCCAATGCTGCGGAGAACTTAATGTTGGAACATGACCGGGTGGCTATATCGGCGTTTGTGGAGAGACTTTATCCTGAGACCGACACCTTCCATATGCCGTTTGGGGAGATGACGATAACCCCAGATGATGTTGAGCAGATTCTTAAACTCCCCGTCCATGGCAAGGGTGTTAGGGCCGAGTTCACTAAGCAGTTGGAATGGAGGAATCTTTATGATCTGACTAAGAGGTGTTTGGGTTGGGATGAAGAAACATCAACAACTGAGTTCAAAAGATGCATGAAGTATAGAACTAGACAGTTCAACATGGGTACTCTGATGGATATGTTCAAGGGCACCAAGGAAAAAGAAGAGAAAGGAACTTTAACGGACGAGCAAGTCAACCACGCGGCCACCGCATATCTCCTATGTGTATTGGGATGTGTCATTTTCCCCAATACCAGTGGCAATCGGGTCGACGCCAACCTTTTACAACTTCTGGATCCTCTCGATAAAGTGCATGAGTACTCTTGGGGCACGGCATGCCATGCGTGGTTGATGGAAGAGTTGAGAAAGGCGTCGAGGGTTGGAATTAGCCAAGTGGCCGGGAACGTGAGTCTGCTACAGGTATTGTTTATTAACTCCACATACTTGGTTATTTTTTTATTTTTTTATACTATTGAAGAATCAATTTCCTAATACTTGCAAAAATGACATTATAGACTTGGATCTACGTCCACTTCCCTATCTTGGGATTGGCCATTGAAAACCCGGCGTGGGAGAAAGGTGACCCTATAGGAAGAAAGTACGTCTTCGATGACAACCATTCTAGGACGAAGGAGCATCAGTTGATTCGTTTGAGGGAGATTTTGGACTCACTTAATGCCCAAGACGTATGCTTTGATCCATACAAGGAAGACCGAGCTATTGGACATATCGCGGGTCGGTCCGATTTGGCACTTTATTTTGGACCGTTGTGGCACCCCACGGGATATGTGATGTACAATGCCTCAAGGGTGATGCGACAACACGGTTTTGTACAAGGTATACCAAAGGAGGAAATCCATGGCAATTTCACTTTGGTTCTGGAGCACTGCGAGTCTGATAAAGATTCTATCACGGTGGTTCACAAGGGTTCACCATCCTGTCAATTCCATTGGGATAGAAGGGCGCATTACTTGATCAACCAAGGAAGGGCAGCCAACCAAGGTTTTGAAAATGCTCCCAACTACATGGATTGGTACCGCAATGTTTCTCATGTTCGTGTAATCCGTGATCTTAAAGCAAAGCCATCTTCGTACAAGAGTATCCTCAAAGAGAAGCCTGCGGGTTTTGATAGATTGGTACGTATTGTTTTGTTAATTTAGTTTAATATTATGGGTCAAAATAGAGTAATAACCGTTTGATGGTATGCTATGTTTTAAAACAGCTGAACAGGTTCAAGCGTTTGTCGAAATGGTGCACTGATTGTATAAAGTCCGGAGAGCCTGTTTCAATTGAGAAGATAAAAAACCACAAATAGTTGATTGACAACGTTGACAATGAGGAGTATGCATCTCAGTTCGGGGAAAAATTGCAAAAAAAACCTACAACCAAGGTGAACAAAAGAACTCGGGCGTCATCGAGCACTCAAGTTGATGAAACCAATGATGATGCTGGTCCAAGTCGTAGAGGTGGTAAAGGTCGCAAAATCAAAGCAAAAAGGAACAAATAAACTTTCGATGTTGTAAACTCTCGATGTTTTTCGTTAACTTTATGGATAACTTTGTTTATGTTGGATTATGTCGGATTATGTCGTTTTCAAAGTTTGTGTCGGAATATTAGTTGTTTCGTTATGTTTATGGATTAAAAATAGTTATTTTACACATTTTATGCATTTAACGATGACTCACAAGCGAATCACATGAAGAGACATGAAAGTGTTGAATTTTGGAACACAATCGGAAGATAAGTTTATATATTAACCTACCGATTCGGGATGTTCCAATTTTTAGTCAGAATTGGTAGGGTTATAGGTTATTAACCTACCGATTATGGGGATTGTGCAAAATATTTGGTCGAGAATAGGAGGATTGCTAATATACTTTTCTCTCCGATTATCATGTGTAAACAAAACCTCGTCTTACGTATCCAAACAACACCACAATCGGAAGGTAAATGTGCACTTCACTTCCGAATAACAATAATCGGTAGGTTTATTTGTAATGTTCCTTCCGATCGTATATGTAAAAAAAATTTGTTCTCTGTAACCAAACAACACCATAATCGGAAAGTAATTGAGCACATTGACTACCGAATATTTGTAATCGGAGGTTTGTGGTTTAGTTAATGTCCGATTATTATACTAAAAACAACTATGGTTTCGTAACCAAACAACACCATAATCGGAGGGTGCAGTAATATATTGAACTCCCGATTATGGCTGCATCCAAATCAAGAACCACATGGTTATGCCTGGCTCTATACACTCAAAACCTATGGAATTTGGCAAGGGTTCGATCTGGGGCTCCTTATAATCGGTAGGTTGTTAAGTTGTTAACCCTACCGATTATGGTATATTTCAAATTCTCTTACATGAAGGATTTTGGAAAAAACTCATTTTGGGGCAACCCATAATCGGATGGTTTGGTAATATATTTAACTCCCGATTAACGCTGCATCCAAAACACGAACCAAGTGGTTATGGCTGGCCGTGTACACTCAAAACCTATGAAATATGACAAAGGTTGGATCTGGGGCTCGTTATAATCGGTGGGTTATATAATTATATACCCTACCGATTATGGTAGATTTCAAAATTCATTATGTGAAGGATTTTAGAAAAAACTCATTTTGGGGCAACTTACAATCGGTAGTTTATGTAATCTATTTATCTTCCGATTATGGCTACATCCACAGCTCAAGCCAAGTGGTTATGGTTGGCTCCGCACCCCTCAAAACCAATGGAATTTGGCCAGGGCTGAATATGGGGATCCTTATAATCGGTAGTCTTACAAGTTGGATACCCTACCGATTATAAAAGAGATTAATAGCCGAAGTATCTACACAATAATCGGTAGGTATAGTTTAATTTAACCTACCGATTGTATGTTTACCTACCGATTATGGTTTTGGCTACCGATTATATAAGGGCATATTGGCCATTTCGAAAAATCGAAGATAAGGGGTAGCTTAGATTTACGTTTGGGTGACCTTTTTTGTCTTTTAGTGTCGCCCCTAATTCTTTCGGGGTCGCCCCTAAAAGTGCCAGGTCTAATATACCCACCTCAATATTTTCTTCCAACTTTTTCGGATCAAAGGATTTAAGTTTTTTTAACCTAAGGTAGTCATCAACAAGTGGCTGAAACCATGTCTGTAATAACAGCTGCCGGGTGTCCTTGTCGAGAAGGATTTTCCCATTCCGTAAACCAGCAAACAAACGTGCTGTTATGCAGCTAACGAGATAGCGAGTGGACAACCAGACCTTCTTGTGCAGGCTTGCCAACTTTTGTTGGTTAGCCCACATCAATGCAAACTCCTCAGCCACTTGCCTATCTTCCAGAATGTCAAGCAACCATAAAAGGTTATCGACTTCTAGAGATATTTGTTCGGCTATCTCATATGTATTTTCCTTTGCACCTTTTTTAAATAGATGCAGCAATGAATTTAAACAGCTTTGACATGAGGATAAAATAAATTTGTTGCATGTTTCAGTGGAAGTCAAATCACCAAGAAGATTGTCTTGTCCTCTTATATATTTCAACACCAAGGATTTTCCCACAAGTCGACCTTCATTGTCTTCAGTTTTAAGGACCACCTTCATGAGGTGGGAAAGTGTGTCCTCTTCTCCAACCCACTGGATTGCACCCAAGTATTCCAAACATGAATGTACGCATATCTGGAAACCGAGTAATTCAAGAACCTGCAAGTCAAAATGTTGAATTCACTTGGTACTGAACAGAATACCATAGACAAAAGCAAAATAGAATAGCATCAACTTGAACTCACATGTAGCAATTGAAACTTAAACCCTACTGCTCCTCCAGACAAAGGAACCGGATTCACGAGAAACGGGCGAACTAAAGATGCAGCAACAACCACGACATCCATAACCATTGCTTGTACAGAGTAGTTATTAAACTTGGTATAATTCCTGTATCTTACGAAAACAATGAATAAAGCAAGAAACACAATCGAGCCAAGAGTGGGTATTGATTGATAGAATCCCACCAATGGCATGACACACTTCAAAACCGGGAATTTGGAGAGTAAATTTAGTCGGTTTAAGAATGGGATGATGTATACGAGCACTAGCGTGCATATCTCTGTAGCTGGAATCTTAGGAGTATTTTCTAAACTACTAGTATTTTCACCAAAGAATGTTGCCGTACAGATTGTACTCCTCCTTGAAGGGAAAACGTTTGGGTGTCGTAGGGTTTTAGGTGACACAAATTGGAGTTTGTGTTTCTGGCCGGCGATTAGCAGGGAATTAGGGGAAGAGCAAGAAGCCCTGAGATTGACACGGACGTATGTTGGTGATGTTAACATGGGTTTGGGGTTTCTAAAGGTATTGTGTTGATGATGAGGATGGATTCCAACATTCATCAGGTGAACACAAGAAGAAGAAGCCATAACGATTGCTTTGCGACCTAATTATGTCTATGCACGTCTTATGTAGTACTGAGAAACAGAGGCAGATTGCCAAAATTAGGCTCCAGAAAAACTAATTACACCAAAATTAGGAATCCAGACGGGGACAAACTTATGAAGGCACCCACAACAAAATCTATTCAGATGAGTCAGATCTGAACTGAAACACAAACACATCTTATATCTCAGACCTTAGCCAGTCAGAGTCAGATCCCAACCCTTTCCTAAAAGAATATTTACAACATACTCCTGCTGCGCTCCACTTCTACTCCCAACTTGAAGATCTGAGGCGAAACCTACACACTAACATTTCTTCTCCCTCGCTCCCAACACCATATCAGTTCTTTACTCATCATCTTCTTCTTCCATCCAATCTCTTTGTATAACAAAGGACTGCGTGTGGTTCTTAAAACTGGCGTTTGCAAGCCTTTGCTGCTGCCCAATACCCACAGATCTATGGCTTGCAAATATATCAAGAAACAGAACCTGGTCATTCTCCTTCATGTCTGAATTTTTTCCGAAGCACGAGCTCCCAGGCACCTGCTCATTTGTGCTCCTCCAATCAATCCGACTAAGTACCTGCCAAATGATTTCCTTCTGGTTCTGCAACCTACAATTCCTGAGTCTCTCCAACCCTACAATTCCTAAAATAATATTTACAACAAACTCCTGATAATGCTACACTTCACTTCTACTCCCAACTTGAAATTCCCTCATGGTGCAAGGAGATCTGAGGCTAAACCTACATACTAGCATTTCTTCTCCCTCGCTCCTAACACCATATCAGTTCTTTATTCCTCTTCTTCTTCCATCCAACCTCTCTATCCTATAAGGACTAATTCTAGTTCTCAAAACTGGCACAACGTTCCAAGCCTTCGCTGGAATATATCAAGATACAGAACCCAGTTATTTTCCTCCGTGTCTGAAATTTTTACAGAGCACGAGCTCCCAGACCCCTGCCCTCAATGCAAAACAACCTCAAATTCACTTGTATCCTCTTGGCGGCTCCTAAATTCCCTAGCCATCATTTCCCCAATCTCAGCAAGGAAAAGAAGAAATGCTGCTGCTTCCTTTAGAAAAATTATGCACCAGTAATGAGCCTCGTACTTGCAACTAAATGTCCCTAAACTAACATGAAAATTTGAAGAGAAAATAAAGATTATCTACAGCTACTCCCAAACATCCACTTCTAATAATAATCTGAACTATTATTACCAGCTATGTTTCTTCAAACCAGGATAGCTAGTGCTTTCCCTAAGATGCTGTTGTTCTGTGGTCCTGAACCCAACAATTAAACTAAACAAAACTATTATCTAACAATCACACTTGACCAAATGAGTCTCTGTTCAAATCAAGATATATAAAAAATTTATAAACAAACAATATATCAAGTATTGGGACACAAAACAAACAAAATTAAAAAGAATCACCATGTATTTAAGCAAGCAAGAAGAAGAGATATTAGGAGTTATACCTGAAGGATGAGAAGATTCAGTAGGAACTCCATTTGGGTACAAACTATACCTAATATAGCATTTGTGGAGATATATCTGAACCAGAAATTGCCTCATTAAAAGGCGATCCCCAGAACTCAAACAACCTTCACACTGACACATCACAGATTCAAATCAGGGGATATTGAACCCTATCATATACCACCCTATTAGATTGTAGATGACGCCAAAAGTCAAGCTATCCAACAAAGTACTCCACCCAACAAAGCGGAATCTTTTACCTTGTAATCCTGTAGCAAAACCCAAACCTTCGAAGCAAAGCACCCTCTACAAATAATCCTAAAATTGGTGCAGCCAGCATAAAATAGATACAAACACCCATACCAAAGACATATATAGGTAAAAACAGTGATGGTCAAGTACATTCGCAGAAATGCTCAAAGACATAAAGAAAGAAAAAAACTGTAACTGTAATTGTAGGAATTTTATTGCAGTGTTAGAATCAGTAATACCACACAGAAATGCTCAAATGTAAGGTCATTCTTTGACCAGCAACAATTACAAACTTGACTATATACCTATACAGTTACCTAAGATGATATTAAAATCATCTCCCAACTACGTATGTTTTCAGTGACTATTATCGACAGAGGTATCAGATAACCTACCAAACTACAGTCCAGCTACATATTCATATACAGATTACCCATCAACGCTTCCGACCTCCTTTGATTTCACAAGCTTTCCTTATTTCCACGAGTAACTCCCTCCTTATGTTCTGATAGCTCTTAAATGTTGGATCTTTTAGCTTTGAAGGCTTGACAAAAGAATTCACAAGTATCTGTAAAATAAAAAAAACAAAAAAAAGAAAGGAAAATAGTAACTTAGAACAAGATAAGGACCAAAAACAAAGCAGCAAAGACTCGAATGACGAATGCTAAACTATATTCATATATAGATTACCTATCAACGTATTAAAACCACTTCCGACCTCCTTTGATTTCACAAGCTTTCCTTATTTCCATGAGTAACTCCCTCCTTATGTCCAGATACCTCTTAAACTTTGGATCTTTGAGGTCTGAAGGCTTGACAAAAGAATTCACAAGTATCTGAACATAAAAACATAAAAAAGAAAATAGTAACTTAGAACAAGATAAGGACCAAAAATAAAGCAGCAAAGAGCCGAAGGACGAATGTTAAACTACATACCAATAGTCGGGGAGCTACACTTTTGAGTTTGACAAGGTTGTATTCAGAATTCTGCTTAACCATCTCACGTTTGTCTAAAAGCGATTGAATCTTCTCAATCACCTCTTCAATTTTGCCCAACTCACATTTAACTTCCACAACGGCATGAATCCCCCACATGACCTTCTTACCACCACTTCCAGAGGTAACATTATACAGCGGCAGTTTGTTAAAGTCGGGATTATCATAGTATAACAATCCACACTCAGTTTCAACAGCAGTCTTCTTCTCCCCTATCTTCTTGACAAACCCAGCGATTTCTTCCCCATTGTGGGTAAAAACAATCACATCATTCTCAGCAACAAATTCTTTTACTTGGTCCTTAAAAGAAATGATCGAAAACAACTTGGATAGCTTTGGATAAATCTACAGAAACAGTAAATCCTTGATCAAAATTTGTAGGTAGTATTAGTAAACAGAAGATAACAAGAACTAGAATAATAACTTACCCATATCAGGAAAGGCCCAATTGAGTTGAAGATGGAGTTTTGCAGGGACTCATTCTTGAGTATGATAGCTTTAACTTGATTGTAAACAGCCACAACAGGATGATTATTCCAAAACAGGGGGTTAGAGGGATTAGGTAGAAGATCTCCTTTCTTCAAAGCTGAAGAGATTTGAAGTGGTTTGTAAGAAGTATGGAGTGGTTTATAAGAAATTCTGGATGGGGTAATTCTTGGAAAGCTGGGGTTTCCTTGGTTGCTGAAAGGGTGATCATGGTTACAGTTTTTCTTGCTGAAAGGGTGAAGGAAATGATTATGATTATGGTGTAGTGACTGCATCATCTACACAAAGATTCAAGAAAAGAAAAACATAAACATGAAATGAGGACCAGAAAATTTGGAAACCTTAAATCTGAATCAATGAATCCCTAGAAAAGGAATACAATCAATAATAACATCATAATCAAACAATGCACAATCCCTAAAAATCCAACTCATGATGAATAGTTTTAACCTAATTTTGATAGAACAGAAGAATTGGGAAGAGAACTTACTTGGACAATTTGGGGAGGATTTTGAAAGCGACGGAAATCACAATCAAGAAACCTAATTCAATCAAAGAAAATTGATCAATAGATTGACAAATGTAGTAAAGATTGTAAGTAAAACCCTAAATCAAATTAAAATGTAAGAATCGGAAAAATTGAAAATCTCACTCACAAAATTAGGGGAGAATTTCGGCAGAGACAGAAACCAGAGACTCCTGGGAGATGAGCGATTCAAGAACTCACGATATGAGTTTCTGTTTTGACTACTCAGACAGATTTATATATGTATATCTGAGAACAGAACCGCCGGGTCTCGGAGAACCAAAATTTGGTTCTCTCATCACTGACCCGAAATAGATTAGAAGCTTATACACAAAAACTAAATCAAAAATAAAACGAAAAAGATCGAAAATGGATGCCATAGAGAAGGCAGTTTTGTGATGAGAGTTTTAAGAGACAGAAAGGAAGAACACACAGGTTTGAGAAAGGAAGATGAGTTTCGATATAAAACAAATGAATGGTTTAGATTGTATATCTACCCTCTAGTTCGAATCCTAGGACAAAATTGAACGGCTAATATTGACTCACTGTTTTGGTCTATAGTGATGGTAAGGAGGATATAAATGTCATTCTCTAAAGTACCAGCTAGGTATGTTTATTTTGTTCGATGTATTTGATAATCTTTCTATGAAGATTTTAGTTTGGAATTGTAGAGGTGCTGCAAGGCCCTTGTTTGTTCGCGTAATGAAGAAGCTAATCAAGAGACATAATACCACTATTGTGGCATTGATAGAGACCAGAGTGTTGCTCCTCATGTCGTAGGTATTGTTAGTCGTTTGGGCTTCACGGAGTCAATTGTGATTGGCCTTGGGGATTTTCTGGGGTATGTGTCTGTTGTGGGGCCCGGATGAGGTGTATATTCAGGCTACTAGAGATTCAATGTGGGATATTCACGTTGTGGTCACATCTAAGTTCAAGAGGCCATGGATCATGTCCCTATTTATGGGGTACTAATAAGGTCGCCAGGAAGAGAATTTGGGAGGAGATAAGAGTCATTGCTGAGGTTGATCAGACATGTCACATGGTAATGGGAGATTAGAATATAGTTGGAGCAAGCGATGAAAAAGCGGTGGGAAGGAGCCTTCTGCTAGTTAATTACAGGAGCTCAAAGATGTTATGGATCAATGTATTTTGGTTGATTTGGGGGAAAATAGACTAAGGTATAGTGGAATAATAAGAGAGTTGGACTTGCAAACATACGGAAAGGCTGGATTGTGTGTTATCTAATGAGGAATGGTGTAAAAGTTTCAAAAATGCTCAGGTATTTCACCTCTCTTATTTTAATTTTGACTAGAAAGTTGTGTTGATTGACCTTGAACCTAAAAAAAACAATAAATAAAGACCATTTAGGTTTGAGGCCATATGAGCCAGTGATTCTAGATTTATTGATGTGGTTAAGAAGAATTTCCATAATCCCTTTAGAAATAATAACCAAAAATACTTTGAGAAAGTTGATAGATTACAAAAGGAAGCTAGACATTGGAACAAGAATGTCTTTGGTAATCGTTATACTAGGATTGACTCTTCTCTTGTGAATCTAAAGTTGGCAAGTGAATTATTTCTGACAAAGATATTGAGTTGGAAATTGTGAATCATTTGAGTAACCTTTTTAATTCTGCCACTACTAGTTTGGATCACGGTGAAATTGAGAGTTTATTTCCTAGCATTATATTTGATAGTGGAAATAATAGAATCACTGAGGAGGTTTCTTCTATGGAAACTTCCATGCGATAACTAGGTTCTCCGAAAGTTCCTGGACCTGATGGTCTGCAAGGGATTTTCTTTCAAAAGTATTGGGGTATTGTTTGCCAAAGTATAATCAAGCTAGTTAGGCATTTGTTTTCTAAAGGTGTACTTGATCATAAACTGAATATAAATTCTATAGCTTTGATACCTAAGAAAATATTTCCACATGTGTCAAAGATTATATGTACATTGGTCTCTGCAACTATGTTATGAAAATTATAACAAAAATCCTCACTTATAGGATTAGGCCTGTTATGAATAGAATTGTGTCAAATAACCAACACGCTTTCATTGAGGGTAGGTCCATATTTGATTCTACCATAATCTATTACGAAATAACTCACTCTTTTAAGGCTAAGAAAGGTACTAAGGGTAGGACGTCTCTTAAACTAGATTTTGATGAAGCTTATGGTAGAGTTAGTTGGTCATTTATTGCTAAAATCCTGAAATGTGTGGGATTTGCTGATAAAATGATGAACTGGGTTATGAATTGCATTGGTTCTTTTTATTCTCAAGTTTTAATCAATCATGCTCCTAGTGATGAGTTTACTCAAAGTAATGGTATTCATGAAGGAGATCTGTTATCTCCATTCATCATCATTTTATGTCTTGAAGCATTGTCGAGACTTATAAAACATGGCATTGACACGAAGTTCTTGTAGGATTTTATTGTCGATTAGGGAGCTCCAATGATTACTCACTCTCTCTATGCAAATGACATTATTATCTTCCTCAAGGCCAATTACAAAAATGCTTGTGATTTGAGACAGATTCTTGACAAGTTTAGTCGTTGGTATGGACATGTTGTAACTGATACAAAGTCCACCATACTGACTTTTAGCAATCTGGGTAGGAGCATCAAGATGGGAATGTCTAAGGCGCTTAGAGTTCAATTTGCTAAAACTCCAGGTAAGTACTTAGGTATTCCTTTGCAGTGGGAAAGAGTATTTGAGAAAACCTTTGATGACTTTCTAGACAGACTTAGTAATATAATGGCCGGGTGGAAGTCCAAATCTTTGAACAACGCTCCTAGATCTGTACTGATTAATTCTGTTCTTGACCTAGTGTCAAATCTTGTAATGTTTATGCTAAAGGTTTAGTCAATAAAATTAACAAATTTATGAGGAACTTTATGTGGGGAAGAGATAAAGACTCTAGGAAAATCCATAACGTTATATTGTTAACTGTGTGCACTCCTGTAGTTAATGGTGAATTAGGGTTAAGAGATATGGAGCTTAACAACTTGGCACTTCTTGCTAAGATGGCCTGGAGGATTAGCGAAGATCCTGAGTCTGATGTGGATAGTATTTAAAAGGTTAAGTACTTCATGGATAATGAGTTTTGGTCTAGCAGTACTAAAAGTGGATGCACTTCTAGCTGGTGAAGTCTAGTTAAAGGAAAATAGATCATAAAGGTAGTCTTAGGTGGTGTATTGTTGACGGGAGTCAAGTAGATTTCTGGAATGACACTTGGTACAATGAGCTACTCATGTCTGCAATAACTAATATGAAAGGTGCTAATTTACCTAGTCTTACTGTTAAGGATGTCATTCATCCAAGTGTGAGACATTGGGATCTCTCTGTTGTTGACATTTTTGTCTCTGACGAGGTCAAGAGAAAAATATACTCTATCCATATTCCTTCAAGTATGGTAGGAATGATAATAAAGTATAAATTTATGGGAAAGACGGTAGGTGAGTGGTCAAAGAGGCTTATAATTATTTTTTCATGTAAGACGACACCTTACATGATATATATATATTCCCAGTTATCATGTAAGATGACACCTTAACTTTTCATGTAAGTGGACACCTTACTTATAATTAAAATATACTCCCAGTTATCCATAGTCTCAGATGATGTATCAGATGTGACAATTTTCTCATGTAAGCCGACACCTTGAACTATGTCTGAATGATTCCGAACTGGTGATTCATTTTTCGAGACTTTACTCCTGTCCACATAGTCAGACTGCTTCAAACATATACTTATTAGGTTTTAGCATGTTTGCATGCTCTGATACCAATTGAAAACACCCGGAGTACCAAAATACACCACTAACGTTTTCGTAGGCAATCTGTATGGACAAACTCAACACAACTCCGAGAGATAAACTTAATCAAGGAATAATTTCTAGAGTTATATCTCTCTCTATTGAAATTAGAACGTTTACAGAACCAAATCCATGAACCTAATTTCAAGGAGATAACTTGGACGGTACCAAAGACCAATGTCCAAGAATCAGTAAAGTCGTATCCAACAAACAAGGTCAAGTGTATCTACTATGATTGATTAACGCACAACCTGTGATATTTCAATTATAAAGATAAAAATATAATGCGGAAAAATAAATAATACAAACACCGAAGTTTTGTTAACGAGGAAACCACAAATGCAAAAAAAAAAAACCTGAGACCTAGTCCAGATTGAACACCAAACTGTATTAAGCCGCTACAGAAACTAGTCTCCTACCAATTAACTTCGGTTTGGAATATAGTTGAGCCCGAACTCAGTCTCACACCGATTCAGGTAAAATCGCACTTCTTACGCCTCTTGAATCCCAGCAGGACTCCACGCAATTGATTCCCTTAGGTGACGTCACACCAACTAAGAGTTTCTTCAACTAAATTGAAGACTTTAAACCAATATTCCTCCCACAAATTAAGCATATATAAGTGATTCCCTAATTACGATCAAAAAGTATGATCAGTGTGATGGCAATCAATATCAATAGTCAAAGTCTATCTAACCTCAAAATATAGACTTATGCAACTCGAAGTGCATCCTAGATTATTATTCACCTCACAAGTATAAAAATTGTGTAATCACAAAGTTTAGACGAAGATAACTTTGTGACTTCTATCTATCTTCTTCAAGTGATAAATCAACAAACGAATAAGATCAAGATACTCGAGTTATCAAGATAAAAGATAATTGGACCTGACTTCATGAATCCCTATGAAGTCTTTGTAGTCGTTAAACCCTAAAAGGGTCTCTGGATAGGACGACTCTACATACAACTAGGACATACCACAAAGTAGTGTCGGGATTCCAAGATCCCAGTTGCTTAGAGTTCCCCTTTTATAGACATTCAAAGCATATGTTTCTTTATGTTTAAGCTAAGATAGATTTGGAACCAAGGAAACAATATCCACCGTCAGATAAATCTTTGAATATGATTTACATAAATAAGATATACACTCTGGCTAGGTGAAACCGTAACTGGACCGTGTATAAAGACTATGTTCAAGGTGGTTAGCCGAAACTAGCCGACATGAACTTATAAGCTTAACATTCATTTTCATAAACACTTAAGACATTAACCTTGAGTCATAATCATGTGATCAAATAAGTCTATGGTGTTTTTAGAGATTCAATCAAATACTAATTATCTCATAAAAATAATTTTATTGCAATTGAATATAATCGACATGGCTAGTAGATGTATAAGATACAAATACCATTATCTTTCGTGGACCAGGTCAGTCATAGTACATATACCAGTAGTGAGTAATAAGCTCTGGTTGTTCGACGTTTAACAATTCTTGTTTAGGCATTTCATAGTATTCATACATAGTGTTTTGATCTAAGATTTCAATTTTTCTATCTTTCAGCAGTAGCATATTGTTCTATTGATAGGTGTCTAAAACACCTAATTTACTATCTAGTAGTTACGCTTTCTTTGCTATTTTTCTTGTGAATTATGTATCTTATGTGTGCTTTTGAGTTATTAGGTACTCTGGAGTCGCACGGACGAAAAGAAGGAGAAATCACCAAAATTGAGCGAAAAGGACAAAATTGTCATTTCAGAGGCAAATACTATCTGGAGCCCAGTCAAGGTTAGGGGCAACTCTTTTGGGAGGAATACTAAACGCAGTCGGGTAATGGTTAAGGGGATGCCATCGAGTTAGCCCTTATCACTTTGTGACCGACAATCGAATAACCGACCCTTATCTAAACCTAACATCGAAAGAGTTTATCTCATTTGTTCGAAAACTCTTGAATGAATTGGAGGCATAGTTGAAGCTCAGGGAGAGATCGATTAGGGTTTGATTGATCGAGAGCTAAGAGATGAATCAGATAAGGGGTTAGACCGAATCGATTAATGAAGAAAATTTGATCTGTGAAGAGATGCTGTTGCCGATTTTAGAGAGATTCGAAATGGGTTTGATGGAACTGACGATCTGTGGTTGAGCCGATGGTTTTTTAGAAATTGAGAGTTCTGTGGGTTTGTTGGTTGATAAATTGATAGAAACTAAGGAGGGAACGAAGTTTGGATCTCGAAATGGGTATGCGTCTGTTGATGCCGTGATGAAGATTTTCATGGAGTCCGGTAAATGATTAGAAGATGGTTCTGTGGCAATCGATAGAAGGAATTAAGGGTTATTTGGAGGAAAGAAAAGAAGCGAGAGATGATGTTTGATGGAGAAATTGAGTTTGCAGAGCAATTGTGCTTGATGGGTTTCAGTGAATTGAGCAAAAGGTTATTGAAATTGAGTTGGTGTTTGAATTCAGGTGATGCAGTTCTTGAGTTGATTTGAGAAAGTAAGAAATGGGTTGAGTCTCAGGTTTATTTGCCATGGATGTCTTCGAGGGTTTGGTGAGGAATTTGATCAAGATGGAGAATAACAGTGAAAGGAGTTAGATCATTGCAGCAGTAGGTAATGGGGATGGCAATACATAGGGCTTATGACCAAGGAAGTATGAGCTGTGTGTGCAATGGGAAGCAAATTTGCATGTGGTAGCTATGCAATGCGGGAAGGATGTTAGTCCGAAGCCAGTCTGCAGCTAGGCGGGTCTGCAAGTGTTGAAATAGAGCTACAGATGCATCTGCCAGTGTTTGAGGCCTTGAGCTGAGAACTGGGACTGGAGAATATTGGAGCTTCCACTAAGGTTGTGATGCTGATGTCAATGCAGGGGTGGATGAACTCAGGTGAGCTAATGGGAACTGCAGGTGGCCTGTGAGCTGAGCAGCTGGTGGTGCTATGTGTTGAATGGGTGCTGGCTGTTAGTTGGAGGTGGAATTGATGGTGAGCTGCAGTGGAGTTTGCAAGCTGTAGTCTGGTGGTGTGCCAGTATGCAGGGAGAGAAGAAAATAGTGCAGATGAACTCATGTAGATGAATATAGGGTTCTGTGTGAAGTGATGGATGTATGGCTTGAGCTATGGGAGCTGACTTGGTGGTGCTGGTGAGGTTGAGATGAATGGAAGTGCTGGTGAATCTGGTGGGGCAATGGCTAGGCAAGAATTGATGGATGTTGAGTGGAGCTGAACTGGCTATGATGTGCAAGAACTGAGGTTGAAGGCGTGGTCGTAGGAGGTGAAGTTGTGAGACTTCAGGGTGTTGGTTATGGTTGCAGGTGGTGTTGGTGCAAAAGGATATGAAATTGTTAGGTGGAAAGTTTTACAACATTGTTGGTGCAGCTGAGATTGAGATGAAATTGGTGAAAGAGTCATACATGGAATGGCAGGGTCAGATGTGTGGATCAGGCGAGATTCAGGTGGAAAGCAGCCGTTAAAAGACATGGCTTTTGTTGAATGATTGTGTGAATCTGTGGCTCGAATTAGTGTGGTGGTTGTAGTTCAAGCTTGGTTCTGTTGGTACTGGAAATCGAGAGTCGCCAAGGAATGGAATGTGCAGGTTCGCAATGACTATGATGTTGGTTGTCTGGCAGAAGCTGGTACATTTGATGAATGAAGCTTGTGCACTTGCAGGCAATGAACTGGCACTTTTGGTTGCAGGCCGTGGATCGAGTGTCTTTGAAATCTTTGTGAAGAAATCTTGCAGGGTGATAGCCATCATGGATGTGAGAGATGCAGGGAAGGCATGGCCAACTTGGCCGAACTATTTTGGCCTGTGCACAGTGGCCTGGCTAGGACCAGTCAGCCGAGTTAGCTAGCTGACTCGGTTCTGACTCAGTGACTTAGACCTTGACCCGGTCAACTGTTAAGGACCGCTAGTCAACCGTTATATATAACAGAATCTAAACGGAATATTCCATGGACTGAGAAGAATTTTCACCTGAGCTAGTTTCCGGCGACTATTCCGGCGGGATTCCGGCCATAATCCCAGTTTTCCGGCGAGCGTTTTTGGGACATATTTTCTGCACGGGTTTCTCTCCATGGTGGGCCGGGTGAATTTCCAACTAATGGACTTTGAAGACAAAACCTAGTTTTGGAAGGAGAAAAAGACTACAAAAGGGAAGACTTCTACAATTTTTTGGAGACCACGTTTTATTATTATCTCTTCTACTTTATTCTAGGGTTTAGAACCATGAAGTCTTTTCTCTTTCTTCTTGTGATGAACTCCTTGAATATGAGTACCTAATTATCTTTTGGTTATGGAATAGTTGGATTTCACAAAGCATGATTCTTTGATTCAATATATTAGTTTTGTCTCATATTTATCGTTTGCAATTCTCTGAAAATATTGTTTTATGATTGATTGATTGTTTTGTCAAGTTGCAAATTGGTAGAACTTCTAATCACATCTATTGCTAGTTTAGGGTTTATTATACGCAAAAGTGATATTCCTTGGATACAAGTAGCATAATATGATTATAGTTTGTAGTGATATATTCTTATGATCATATGTGAATCGTAACCTTTGTTAAATTGAATTAGTGCGCTTTCCACGTTCAATTGCTTTGATTGGCCTGATTTCATAGAACTTAATGCATCTAGGGAATTAAACTTGATTAGTGCTTTTACACGTTAGGTTGTTCCTTTAGATAGAATTCATATTCGCATCTTTTAATGTGTTTGTTGATGACAAGAGGAGATTAGCGGGATATTCTTGCGATCAAGGTATTCTAGGGTCTTTGATAAAAGTTGAGATTAAATATCAATTCTAGTTATTGTGAAAAGCATGTTAGTGAATGAAAACGAAATCCTTAACCAATATCTCTTCTATCTTATTTGTTTGCTTATTTGTTTCTTTGTTTTTATATTTATTTTATTACATAAAATCAGAAAATCCTCGGTGTTTTATATAGGAAACCATAACAATTTGACAACCTAGACCTCTCTGTGGGATCGATCCTTTCTTGCCCTTGCTATATTTATATTTTGAGTAGTAAGAAAGTGTAATTATATTTGTGTCGGTGACAACCGGTCAAATTTTGGCGCTTGTTGCTTGGGAGGCGATTTGTTAATTGTTTTTGGTTTCTTATTTTTGTATTTAGTTTTTGTTTTCTTTTTTCTTATTTTCTGGGTTCTAACCTTGGTTTGAGAATCTTATTTCAGGTGCTTATTTCTATGGAAGGAGCATATTGGAACAATGGATACGGGTTTCAACCTCAACAATATGATAACTACCAATTCCATGGGTATAATCAAAACCAATTCATTGGTTATGACCAATATTCCATGGAACCTTATGGTTTTCCTCAACAACCTTATGTGTGTGAACAACAACAAGGATGGGAGGATTCTTATGCTTGTGAACAAAAGGTCTCTAATTTTATAGATCAAGTTTCCACCTTTTTACAAGAGGAATTTCAAAAAGCAAAAAAGACTACAAACGAGCAACTCCAAGAACTTCGTGAAGGTATGGATAGCTTGCGAAGAGGCATTGATCAATACAAGGAAGATATGGATAATTCTAATGTGCATATGGTTTGTGATGAATATTTGATTGATGCTAATGTTGAAAAGGGCGAATCCTTGGGCACTTTTGTTGATAATTGTGTGGCTAACTCAACTCTTGATCTTAATAATGATCATTCACCTATTCAAAAGGATGAGTTAGAGATTAGCAACACTAAATTCAGCGAGGAACAATCTTATGTTGACTATGATAGTGACGGTGATTATGATACATTGCTTGAAACAACTCATGGTGACATCTCAGAGAGTCTTTTTGGGATCAAGATGAAGACGAAGAGGAATATGTCGACACTTGTGTAGATTACTCAAGCATTGATCTTAATAATGATCAAGAGCCTATTCAAAGGGTGGAGCTTGAGGATGATGCATTTTCGAGTGTTCTAAAAAAGTTTCTTATGATAAAATTTGGATCCGCAAAAGAGTATGTGCCTTACAACAAAAAGGAGGAGTATGTTGAGAATGAAACCGTTATGACCAATATTGTGGAAGACCCAATTGAGCTTGCAAATGATTGTAATAATGATGTTTATGTCGAGACTTTGGTTACGGCAGAAACGGACGAAGAATGGTTGCAAGGTTTGATAGAGGACCATGATATACAAGAGGTGAATAATTCACTTGAGTTTTTCAAGGATGAAGAGGATTCCGTGATACAAGAGATTGTGCAAGGTTTATCTAACCCATTGCCTATTATTTCTTCTCCTTTACCTCTTATTGGTTTGAATGTATGTGCTTCGAGAATATTGTTGAATGACTTTGTTTCTCGTTTTCCGCCATTAGAGAAACTTGATTCTCATACTATGCAGGTTATGGAACAAGAAACCGTGGAAGTACCCGACTTCTATATTCTTTATACACTTCCAAGTGTGGACAAGAATAAGTGTGGGGGAAGCTTTTATCGGTTCATAGCTTCACTTTTGCTTTATTGTACTAATATTTGTGTGAAGTTAGTGTTTCCAAAACAGGTTCTATGGAAGGATCCCCAACTTTTCCGATTATTGGTGTATGGGGAATGAATCTTGCAAGGATATAGTCGGGCTGACGACTTTAAAACAAGCGCTAAGTGGGAGGCAACCCACCGGTTTTGTATCTTTTATCCTTTTGCATTTTATTTTTGTTTCGTTTATTTATTTTTTACTGTTTTCATATCATATTTGCATCCCCATGTTTAATTTCATTGAGTCCGTAATCTATCTTAGAAGAGAATTATGACTAATACCTTTTCGTCAGAAAATTTCAGACTGCGCGTAGTTCAGTCCAGAGATCATAACTGTCAGACCGTTTATCAAAACACTGTGAAATTTTGACACTGTGTAGACAACACGTAGGTGAACAACTTTTGTGAAATGGAGTTTTTCCAAATTCCTTACCAATTTGCACAGTTTTTGCGTTTTATCTGCTGTTACGTCAGAATTCAGAACTTTCAGTTTTACACATTGAGGACAATGTGAAGTTTAAGTGTGGGGGAGCATTTATATGTTTGTATAGTTTGTTTTTGACACCATTAGTGGATGGAACCATTTTGAATGCGAGTTGAGGAACCAATTAACTAAAAGGGAAGAATATAGCTCGAAATCACAAATTAACATGATAGTTGTTACCATATCTCGGAATATCACCATATCACATTCTATTTTTATTTTTCCATATTTATCTATTGTTCTCTAAGTGCTTTGGTGGGTCACTAAACATCGACGTGTTATTACTTGCTAGGATGAAATAGAGTGATTGAGTTACTAGAAAAGAGAAAAAAATTGAAAAAAAAAAAAAAAAAAAAAAAAAGGACCGATCAATTAGACCAAAACGGAATAAAAAGACACTTGGGAATAGCAAGTAGTATGTGTGAAACGTAGTCCCCGTCTCCGTCGCCTAAACAAGCGTGGAATGCGGGATCCAAGGAAACTATCATGTACTTGCGACAAGAAGCATGCGCTTGGATCCAAAAGATCTAATCATGCCGTCTAAAAAAAAAAAGAAATTGGATCCATTTGATCCAATCTTATATAAAAAAAAAGAGAAGAAATTATTATTGTGTTGAATAAAGTCACTCTTGGTTCCCTTGTATATGCCAATTGATTTGATGTAGCATTCGGCACCCGAGTAGCTCAATCAATAGGATTAGGTTCATCTTAGCAGTGACCTTGAGACAGAGATATGGGAAACATCGAACACTTGTGAATATTCGCCAACATCTACATCTATATCCATCTTCTTAATCTTTTCATTGTGATTGTGGTTTGTTAGTTTCCGAGTATTGTGGCTTGTTCGACTATCTAATTAGAGTTTATTTACTAATAATTGAATTGAATTTGCAAGGTACCTCCTCCTGTAGTCAATTTGGATTCGTTCATTGATTTGTCACAAATAGACGGAGTTTGAAATATAGGTTTTGTAGGTATGATAGGTGTAGAATACACCGTATTTACTATATAGAGTTTATGCTTTCTTTGCTATTTTCTTGTGAATTATGTACTTTACGCGTGCTTTTGAGTTTTATAGGTGCAATGGAGTCACCGAGAACAAAAGGAGAAGAAATCATTCATTTAAGCGGAAAAGAGCAAAAAGGCGAAGCTATCGTCGAAAGAACGAGGCCATTCCGGGTCCGTATGAGAAGGTTATAAGCAAAGTCAACAATTAATCTTGTCAGTTCCCAAGGACTGACAATACAAAGAGATTTATTGGTGGCCCATATCCATTGTCCAGGGTGCCTAAATACAGGCCGTACAGGCAGCCTTATCAGCTTGGTTTTGTGAAGGAATTCGTTTTCTTCCCAAATCTCATTTTGCATCTGAGAAAGAAACTGATGCAGCGGCCATGGATTCAAAGTGGAGGTCGAGAGGGGTTAATGGATGTTTGGATTCGAGTGAAGAGATGTAGCCGTTCGAATCAGAGAAGAAGGAGGATTGATACTTGATAGCTCTAATGATTGCTGAGGAATCAAAGCTAGGGTTTGAGTTAAACCCAGGACTGAGTTAACGGCGAGAAATCATGATTGAGGGTTCGAGAGAAGTATCTATTGAGAATCAAGAAGAATGGAAGGCTTAGTGGAGACCGGGTAATGTTAATTGAAGATGAGAAGAGATGAGAAGAAGATCGAATTGAATGCGGAAATAGAAACTAGGGTTTGAGTTGACTTTCATGGATTCTTATGGATCTCAGAAGTGGAGCTGGAGAGATTAATGTCGAGCTCGAGTGGTCTGCTGCTCTGGTTGAACCTTCCCTGAGTTGAGCTATGAAGTGGTTCAGGTGGAGCTGTAAGAGAATGAACCTGAGAGTGAGGCAGATGAGTAATTGGTGAAGCTGCACAAAGGGTGGAGATGAACCATGGAGGCACTGGGAGTTATTGGTGTTTTGCGGCTTGTAAGAAGTAGCAGAGGGGGTTGAAGTATTGTTAACTTCAATAAACTGCAAGATGGTCTGTGAACTTGCTTTGTGATGTACATTGCGGTGGTAGTAATGGTCTTGTTGCAGGGATGGGGAATTGGCAAGAATCAATGTGAGCTGCAGGAGCTGTTGGTGCTGAGAGATGCAGCTCTTGTGGTGATTGGCGCAGTGACTTGAGCAGCTGTTGTGGCTGGGGGTGATGATGAGCTAGGTTGCAGCTGAATTGGAGCTGTGTTGTTGCAGGGTTAGTGAGTTGTTGGTGAAGATTCAGCTGGTGTTAGATGTGTTGTGGCTCAGGTGGTGAGAATTGGCATTGGAGTTGCAGAAATGGGTGATACTGCAATGCTTGCTGGTGATGTTAGACTTGTTTCAGCTGCAGTGCAGAGCAGCAATGTGAGTTGACAAGATGTGATGATGGCCTGAGTTTGTTGAGCTGAAGTGTCGCTTGGCCTGAGCTAAAGAAATGGAGATGGCAAGATAGGGGATTGCAGGCCAGGTGCAAGACTTTGCTGCTGTGGAGCTGTAATGGAAGCAATGAAAGCAGTGAGCAAGGAGATGATAAGAACAGTGAGCTGCAGGTGTGGTTCTGCTGAAGGCTAGGATGTTAGTTGAGATTACAGGGAATGGCCTTGTTGTTGCAGCAACCTGGTTTGTAAGACTGAGCTTGAAATGCAGGCCTGGAGTGAGCTGGTATTGGCCTAGGTACAGGTGATGGAAGTTGATGAGGCTGGTAATCTGAGCTAGCCATTGCTTGGATATGGTGGTATTGCAATGTTGGCGAATTGTGAAGATTGCAATGGAATGAAGTGCGAGTAACGAAGTCTTTGTGGACTGGCGGTGATTTCTTTGTGTTGCAATGGGATCTCGAGTTTGAGTAGTGTGAGGCGATGGTGTTGTGAGGTGGTCCAGGGCAATAGGATGTGGTCTAGTGTGCATTACAGGGGAAGATGGAATGGTTGCTGGCCCAGGAAATGGTGGAAATTGCAGGTTACATTTGGGATTTGGTCTTGAGATGTGCAGGTGGAGCTAATGTTAGTGTTGCAATGGTGGTTTGTGTGGATGGCCAGGGAACTGGTGATTTCAATTGGGATTGAGCTGGGATTACAATGGCTTTAGAGTTACAACAGGGAACTGGGCAGTTAATGAAGAGAATGGTGCTTGTGAATGATGTATGAGATGTAGGGTCAAGTGGGCTGTGTGTGTAGTATGCTAGAGAAGGGAGTTACAACCGATGCGATGAAGTATGGCACAGGATGGATGACATTGCGGTGAGCACAATGTGAGTTTCTTGGTATGGATGAATGATGCTTGTGATGTTTGAATGAAGCTGCAGTTGGAGGTGTTCTTGAGTTTGTGACCATGGAGATGAGGTTATGCTGAAATTGATAGAAATCAGAGTTGCAAGTGTTGGGAGTGGCAATGCATGGCTGGGTAGGAGTTAAGCTACATCACAAGGATTGTGCACCAGAAATCAGCCTGTGCAAAAGCCTGGCCTGGCTTGGCTAATCAGATCTGACTGGCACTACCTGACTCAGGTCTGACTCTGAGTTGAGTCATCTGATTTGACTCAGTGATCTAGACCGAACTGACCCGTTGACCGACCGACTTGACCCGGTCTTGACTCGTTGACCGGTGGCCGGGTGGACTTTGCCGGCCACCTGAATATATTTTCCGGCCAAGTTCCGGCCACAATCCCAGTTTTCCGACGACTATTCCGGTGGGATTCCGTCCATAATACCAGTTTTCCGGCGAAGCGTTTTTGAGATAGAATTTCTACACGGGTTTCTCTCACTTGTGGGCTTGGTGGACTTCTAACTAATGGATTTTGAAGACAAGATATTATAAGGAGTATCCTTTATGGAAGTTGGAAAAAGATATAAAAGAGAAGACATATCTCCATTAGGGAGACTTCTACTTGTTGTCTAGGGTTTCACATGATAGTTTTCTTCTTTGCTTTCTATGATGATTTCCAAAAACACAAGTAACTAAGTTTTTATTATTGGTTGAAGATGTAGTTGGATTTTGCAACCAAGTTATGATTTTTATGAATTAGTTTTCTCTCAATATTATCGTTTGATTTCTACGGGTTACAATAATTGCATGATTGATGGATTGCAATATGATTGAATGTTTGTTTAGTCGAGTCTAGAATTGATTGAACTCACATCCATATCTATAGCTATTTTAGGGTTTTCATCGAGCGATAACCTTGAATACTAGTAGCATGATATGATTCTAGGTTGTAGTGATACATCCTTGTATTCATATGTAGAAATTGACCTTTGTTCGAATTGTTTGCGCAATGTATTACAATTGCATTGATTAGCCTATTTCAGAAACTTAATGCTCCTAGGAATTGAACTTGATTAGCGCAAGGCGTTAGGTTATTCTTTAGGTAGATTTCACATACGCAGCCCTAATGTGTGTGTTGATAACTTTGGAAATTACGGATATTCTTGCAATAAGGTATTCTATGGCTTTTGATGATAGCGAGATTAAATACGAATTATATTCATATATTCATAAACTTGTTTACAATTGAAGATGAAACCTTTATCCAATATTTTCACATCCTTGATTTGCGTGCTTTGTTTATTTGCTTTTTGTTTATTTTTATTTACACAATCAGAAATTCTTAGGGTTACTTATATAGGAAACCATAACAATTTGACAACCTAGACCTCTCTGGGATCGATCCTTTCTTGCCCTTGCTATATTTATATTTTGAGTAGTAAGAAAGTGTAATTATATTTGTGTCGGTGACAACCGGTCAAATTTTGGCGCCGTTGCACGGGAGGCAACGGTTGTTAATTGTTTTTGGTTTCTTATTTTTGTATTTAGTTTTTGTTTTACTTTTTCTTATTTGGTTCTTACCTTGAGTTTTGAGAATCTTATTTCGGTGCTTATTTCTATGGAAGGAGCATATTGGAGCAATCAATACGGCTTTCAACCTCAACAATATAACAATTATCACCAATTATGGGGAGTATAATCAAAACCAATCCTTTGGCTATGATCAATACTCCACGTACCCTATGAGTTATTCTCATACATATCAACCTTCTTATGGTGGTTATGTAAGTGAGCAACCACAAGGAGGGGAGAATAGTTGTTTTCCTTATAATATTTCCTCTAATTTGGTAGATGAAATGCAACAATTTATGGACAACATGGAGTCAATTTGCGGACAACCCAGCGTGGAACCATTCTCATCGACCGAAAGTGCTCATAGTATGTTTGGCCCAATTTCTGATCGTAGTTATGATCATCCACCCATTCAAAGGGAATATAATTGGCTAACAATACTTGAAGTAAGTAATTCTACTTTTTCTTTGTCGAATGAGCTTTACAAACAAATGGAACACTATATTCGTAATTTGGATGGAACACTCCAAGAGCTTCAAAAAGGTGTTTCCACTTTAAGACAAGGCATTGAAGAATACAAGGAGGAAATGAATAGTTATGTTGAAAAAGGCGAACCTTCGGGGACTTTTGTTGATATTTGTGTAGTTAACTCAACTCTTGATCGTAATAATGATCATTCACCTATTCAAAAGGATGAGTTCGAGATTAGCAACACTAAATTCAGCGAGCACCAATGTTATGATGACTATGATAGTGATGATGATTATTATGAAAATACATCGTTTGAACCAACTCATGGTGACATCCCCGAGGAGTGTACAATGGAGTCTTTTTGGGATCAAGATGAAGACGAAGAGGAATATGATGACACTAGTGTAGCTTATTCAAGCATTGATCTTTATAACGATCAAGAACCTATTCAAAAGGTAGAGCTTGAGGATGATGCAATGAGTGTTCTAAAGAAATTCCTTATGGACAATATTGCATCCGCAAAAGAGTATGTGCCTTACAACAAAAAGGAGGAATATGTTGAGAATGAGACGGTTATGACCAATTTTATGGAAGACCCAATTGAGCTTGCAAATGATTATAATGATGATGTTTATGTTGAGACTTTGGTTACGGCAGAAACGGACGAAGAATGGTTGCAAGGTTTGATAGAGGACCATGATATACAAGAGGTGAATAATTCACTTGAGTTTTTTAAGGATGAAGAGGATTCCATGATACAAGAGATCGTGCAAGGTTTATCTAACCCTTTACCTATTGTTTCTTCTCCTTTACCTCTTATTGGTTTGAATGTATATGCTTCGAGAATATTGTTGGATGACTTTGTTTCTCGATTTCCTCCATTAGAGATACTTGATTCTCATACTATGCAGGTTATGGAACAAGAAACCGTGGAAGTACCCGATTTCTATATTCTTTATACACTTCCAAGTGTGGATAAGAATAAGTGTGGGGGGAGCTTTTATCGGTTCATAGCTTCACTTTTGCTTTATGTTACTAATATTTGTGTGAAGCTAGTGTTTGCAAAACAGGTTCTATGGAAGGATCCTCAACTTTTCGGATTATTGGTGTATGGGGAATGAATCTTGCAAGAAGCTAAGTCGGGCCGTCGACTTTAAAACAAGCGCTAAGTGGGAGGCAACCCACCGGTTTTGTATCTTTATCCTTATCTTTTCTATTTTTCTGTTTTTTTTTTATGCATTTGCTTTTTGCATCTTTATTTTCTTGTTTTTGCATATCATTTTCGTCAGAATTTCCCACCTTGAACTTTCTTTGGACCGATTCAATTTTACATTGAGGACAATGTAAAATTTTAAGTGTGGGGGGAACATTTATATGTTTTAGTTTGTTTTATGCCTTCCTCCAATTTGCAAAAAAAAAAATCAGAAAAATAGAAAAATCAAGAAAAATTGTGCTTTTTGAACTCAGAAATCTAGAAACTTGTGCCTTTAGGATGACACCATTAGTGGATGGAACCATTTTGAATGCGGGAGTTGAGGAACCAATTAACTAAAAGGGAAGAATATAGCTCGAGAAATCACAAATTAACATGATAGTTGTTACCATATCTCGGAATATCACCATATCGCATTCTATTTTTATTTTTCCATATTTATCTATTGTTCTCTAAGTGCTTTGGTGGGTCACTAAACATCGACATGTTATTACTGCTAGGATGAAATAGAGTGATTGAGTTACTAAAAAAAAAAAAAAATGATGAAAAAATGATGAAAAAATTTATATATAAAAAAAAAAAAAAAAAAAAAAAAAAAAAAAGGACCGATCAATTAGACCAAAACGGAATAAAAAGACACTTGGGATAGCAGTATGTGTGAAACGTAGTCCCTGTCTCCGTCGCCTAAACAAGCGTGGAATGCAGGATCCAAGGCAACTATCATGTACTTGCTGACAAGAAGCATGCGCTTGGATCCAAAAGATCTAATCATGCCTTCTAAAAAAAAAAGAGAAATTGGATCCCGGTTTGATCCAATCATATAAAAAAAAAAAGAGAAGAAAGTATTGGTTGACTAAAGTCACTCTTGGTTCCCTTGTATATGCCAATGAGTTGATGTAGCATTCATACCAAGTAGCTCAATCCAATAGGATTAGGTTCATCTTAGCAGTGACCTTCAGACAGATATGGGAAACATCGAACACTTGTGAATATTCGCCAACATCTACATCTACATCCATCTTCTTAATCTTTTTCATTGTGATTGTGGTTTGTTAGTTTCCGAGTATTGTGGCTTGTTCGACTATCTAATTAGAGTTTATTTACTAATAATTGAATTGAATTTGCAAGGTACCTCCTCCTGTAGTCATTTTGGATTCGTTCATTGATTTGTCACAAATAGATTTGAAATATAGGTTTTGTAGGTAGACCTCTTGTAAACCTTCACGAGACTATAACTCGTCACTAGGGACACCTAGGGGTTTAAAGGCTTGTTATTTATGCTAAAATTAACCGTAGCCTCGAACGGAGTTGTATGTATTTGTTTTAGTTTTGTTTTGTTTGATTTGCTCGAGGACTAGCAAGGTCTAAGTGTGGGGGAATCTGATAGGTGTAGAATACACCGTATTTACTATATAGAGTTTATGCTTTCTTTGCTATTTTTCTTGTGAATTATGTACTTTACGCGTCCTTTTGAGTTTTATAGGTGCAATGGAGTCACCGAGAACAAAAGGAGAAGAAATCATTCATTTAAGCGGAAAAGAGCAAAAGGCGAAGCTATCGTCGAAAGAACGAGGCCATTCCGGTCCGTATGAGAAGGTTATAAGCAAAGTCAACAATTAAGCTTGTCGGTTCCCAAGGACCGACAATACAAAGAGATTTATTGGTGGCCCATATCCATTGTCCGAGGTGCCTAAATACAGGCCGTACGAGGCAGCCTTATCGGCTTGGTTTTGTGAAGGAATTCGTTTTCTTCCCAAATCTCATTTTGCATCTGAGAAAGAAACTGATGCAGCGGCCATGGATTCAAAGTGGAGGTCGAGAGGGGTTAATGGATGTTTGGATTCGAGTGAAGAGATGTAGCCGTTCGAATTAGAGAAGAAGGAGGATTGATACTTGATAGCTCTAATGATTGCTGAGGAATCAAATCTAGGGTTTGAGTTAAACCCAGGACTGAGTTAACGGCGAGAAATCATGATTGAGGGTTCAGAGAAGTATCTATTGAGAATCAAGAAGAATGGAAGGCTTAGTGGAGACTGGGTAATGTTAATTGAAGATGAGAAGAGATGAGAAGAAGACTGAATTGAATCTGAAAATAGAAACTAGGGTTTGAGTTGACTTTCATGGATTCTTATGGATCTCAGAAGTGGAGCTGGAGAGATTAATGTCGAGCTCGAGTGGTCTGCTGCTCTGGTTGAACCTTCCCTGAGTTGAGCTATGAAGTGGTTCAGGTGGAGCTGTAAGAGAATGAACCTGAGAGTGAGGCAGATGAGTAATTGGTGAAGCTGTACAAAGGGTGGAGATGAACCATGGAGGCACTGGGAGTTATTGGTGTTTTGCGGCTTGTAAGAAGTAGCAGAGGGGGTTGAAGTATTGTTAACTTCAATTGAACTGCAAGATGGCTGTGAACTTGCTGTGATGTACATTGCAGGTGGTAGTAATGGTCTTGTTGCAGGGATGGGGAATTGGCAAGAATCAATGTGAGCTGCAGGAGCTGTTGGTGCTGAGAGATGCAGCTGTTGTGGTGATTGGCGCAGTGACTTGAGCAGCTGTTGTGGCTGGGGGTGATGATGAGCTAGGTTGCAGCTGAATTGGAGCTGTGTTGTTGCAAGGCTAGTGAGCTGTTGGTGAAGATTCAGCTGGTGTTAGATGTGTTGTGGCTCAGGTGGTGAGAATTGGCATTGGAGTTGCAGAAATGGGTGATACTGCAATGCTTGCTGGTGATGTTAGACTTGTTTCAGCTGCAGTGCAGAGCAGCAATGTGAGTTGACAAGATGTGATGATGGCCTGAGTTTGTTGAGCTGAAGTGTCGCTTGGCCTGAGCTAAAGAAATGGAGATGGCAAGATAGGGGATTGCAGGCCAGGTGCAAGACTTTGTTGCTGTGGAGCTGTAATGGAAGCAATGAAAGCAGTGAGCAAGGAGATGACAAGAACAGTGAGCTGCAGGTGTGGTTCTGCTGAAGGCTAGGATGTTAGTTGAGATTACAGGGAATGGCCTTGTTGTTGCAGCAACCTGGTTTGTAAGACTGAGCTTGAAATGCAGGCCTGGAGTGAGCTGGTATTGGCCTAGGTACAGGTGATGGAAGTTGATGAGGCTGGTAATCTGAGCTAGCCATTGCTTGGATATGGTGGTATTGCAATGTTGGCATAATTGTGAAGATTGCAATGGAATGAAGTGCAGGTAACGAGTGCTGTGACTGGCAGTGATTTGCTGTGTTGCAATGGGATCTCAGGCTGAGTAGTGTGAGGCTGATGGTGTTGTGAGGTGGTCCAGGGCAATAGGATGTGGTCTAGTGTGCATTACAGGGGAAGATGGAATGGTTGCTGTCCCAGGAAATAGTGGAAATTGCAGGTTACATTTGGGATTTGGTCTTGAGATGTGCAGGTGGAGCTAATGTTAGTGTTGCAATGGTGGTTTGTGTGGATGGCCAGGGAACTGGTGATTTCAATTGGGATTGAGCTGGATTACAATGGCTTTAGAGTTACAACGAGGAACCGGGCGATTAATGAAGAGAATGGTGCTTGTGAATGATGTATGAGATGTAGAGTGAAGTGGTCTGTGTAGTATGCTAGAGCGGGGAGTTACAAGCGATGCGGTGAAGTATGGCACGGGATGGATGACATTGCGGTGAGCACAATGTGAGCTGCTTGGTATGGATGAATGATGCTTGTGATGTTTGAATGAAGCTGCAGTTGGAGGTGTTCTTGAGTTTGTGACCATGGAGATGAGGTTATCTTTGAAATTGATAGAAATCGAGTTGCAAGTGTTGGGAGTGGCAATGCATGGGTGGGTAGGAGTTAAGCTACATCACAAGGATTGTGCACGAGAAATCGGCTTTGTGCAAAAGCCTGGCACGGCAGCTAATCGGATCTGACGGCACTACGACTCGAGTCGACTACGAGTTGAGTCATCGATTTGACTCAGTGATCTAGACCGAACTGACCCGTTGACCGACCGACTTGACCCGGTCTTGACTCGTTGACCGGTGGCCGGGTGGACTTTGCCGGCCACCTGAATATATTTTCCGGCCAAGTTCCGGCCACAATCCCAGTTTTCCGGCGACTATTCCGGTGGGATTCCGTCCATAATCCCATTTTTCCGGCGAAGCGTTTTTGAGATATAATTTCTACACGGGTTTCTCTCACTTGTGGGCTTGGTGGACTTCTAACTAATGGACTTTGAAGACAAGATATTATAAGGAGTATCCTTTATGGAAGTTGGAAAAAGATATAAAAGAGAAGACATATCTCCATTAGGGAGACTTCTACTTGTTGTCTAGGGTTTCACATGATAGTTTTCTTCTTTGCTTTCTATGATGATTTCCAAAAACACAAGTAACTAAGTTTTTATTATTGGTTGAAGTTGTAGTTGGATTTTGCAACCAAGTTATGATTTTTATGAATTAGTTTTCTCTCAATATTATCGTTTGATTTCTACGGGTTACAATAATTGCATGATTGATGGATTGCAATATGATTGAATGTTTGTTTAGTCGAGTCTAGAATTGATTGAACTCACATCCATATCTATAGCTATTTTAGGGTTTTCATCGAGCGATAACCTTGAATACTAGTAGCATGATATGATTCTAGGTTGTAGTGATACATCCTTGTATTCATATGTAGAAATTGACCTTTGTTCGAATTGTTTTGCGCAATGTATTACAATTGCATTGATTAGCCTATTTCGAAACTTAATGCTCCTAGGAATTGAACTTGATTAGCGCAAGGCGTTAGGTTATTCTTTAGGTAGATTTCACATACGCAGCCCTAATGTGTGTGTTGATAACTTTGGAAATTACGGAGTATTCTTGCAATAAGGTATTCTATGGCTTTTGATGATAGCGAGATTAAATACGAATTCTATTCATATATTCATAAACTTGTTTACAATTGAAGATGAAACCTTTATCCAATATTTTCACATCCTTGATTTGCGTGCTTTGTTTATTTGCTTTTTGTTTATTTTTATTTACACAATCAGAAATTCTTCCGGGTTACTTATATAGGAAACCATAACAATTTGACAACCTAGACCTCTCTGTGGGATCGATCCTTTCTTGCCCTTGCTATATTTATATTTTGAGTAGTAAGAAAGTGTAATTATATTTGTGTCGGCTGACAACCGGTCAAGGTATATCTCTAGTAAACCTTCACGAGACTATAACTCGTCCACTAGGGACACCTAGGGGTTTAAAGGCTTGTTATTTATGCTAAAATTAACCGTAGCCTCGACGACACGGAGTTGTTGTATTTTATAATTGTTTTGTTTGATTTGCTCGAGGACTAGCAAAGTCTAAGTGTGGGGGAATCTGATAGGTGTCTAAAACACCTAATTTACTATCTAGTAGTTACGCTTTCTTTGCTATTTTTCTTGTGAATTATGTATCTTATGTGTGCTTTTGAGTTATTAGGTACTTTGGAGTCGCACGGACGAAAAGAAGGAGAAATCACCAAAATTGAGCGAAAAGGACAAAATTGTCATTTCAGAGGCAAATACTATCTGGAGCCCAGTCAAGGTTAGGGGGCAACTCTTTTGGGAGGAATACTAAACGCAGTCCGGGTAATGGTTAAGGGGCTGCCATCAGGTTAGCCCTTATCACTGTGACCAGACACTGAATAACCGACCCTTATCTAAACCTAACATCGAAAGAGTTTATCTCATTTGTTCGAAAACTCTTGAATGAATTGGAGGCATAGCTGAAGCTCAGGGAGAGATCGATTAGGGTTCGATTGATCGAGAGCTAAGAGATGAATCAGAGAAGGGGTTAGACCGAATCGATTAATGAAGAAAATTTGATCTGTGAAGAGATGCTGTTGCCGATTCGAGAGAGATTCGAAATGGGTTTGATGGAACTGACGATCTGTGGTTGAGCCGATGGTTTTTTAGAAATTGAGAGTTCTGTGGGTTTGTTGGTTGATAAATTGATAGAAACTAAGGAGGGAACGAAGTTTGGATCTGAAATGGGTATGCGTCTGTTGATGCCGTGATGAAGATTTTCATGGGTCTGGTAAATGATTAGAAGATGGTTCTGTGGCAATCGATAGAAGGAATTAAGGGTTCGCTGGAGGAAAGAAAAGAAGCAGAGATGATGTTTGATGGAGAAATTGAGTTTGCAGAGCAATTGTGCTTGATGGGTTTCAGTGAATTGAGCACAAGGTTATTGAAATTGAGTTGGTGTTTGAATTCAGGTGATGCAGTTCTTGAGTTGATTTGAGAAAGTAAGAAATGGGTTGAGTCTCAGGTTTATTTGCCATGGATGTCTTCGAGGGTTTGGTGAGGAATTTGATCAAGATGGAGAATAACAGTGAAAGGAGTTAGATCATTACAGCAGTAGGTAATGGGGATGGCAATACATAGGGCTTATGACCAAGGAAGTATGAGCTGTGTGTGCAATGGGAAGCAGCTGCTGCAGGTGGTAGCTATGCAATGCAGGAAGGATGTTGGTCTGAAGCCAGGTGCTGCAGCTAGGCGGGTCTGCAAGTGTTGAAATAGAGCTACAGATGCATCTGCCAGTGTTTGAGGCCTTGAGCTGAGAACTGGGACTGGAGAATATTGGAGCTGCCACTAAGGTTGTGATGCTGATGGCAATGCAGGGGTGGATGAACTCAGGTGAGCTAATGGGAACTGCAGGTGGCCTGTGAGCTGAGCAGCTGGTGGTGCTATGTGTTGAATGGGTGCTGGCTGTTAGTTGGAGGTGGAATTGATGGTGAGCTGCAGTGGAGTTTGCAAGTTGTAGTCTGGTGGTGTGCCAGTATGCAGGGAGAGAAGAAAATAGTGCAGATGAACTCATGTAGATGAATATAGGGTTCTGTGTGAAGTGATGGATGTATGGCTTGAGCTATGGGAGCTGACTTGGTGGTGCTGGTGAGGTTGAGATGAATGGAAGTGCTGGTGAATCTGGTGGGGCAATGGCTAGGCAAGAATTGATGGATGTTGAGTGGAGCTGAACTGGCTATGATGTGCAAGAACTGAGGTTGAAGCTGTGGGCTGTAGGAGGTGAAGTTGTGAGACTTCAGGGTGTTGGTTATGGTTGCAGGTGGTGTTGGTGCAAAAGGATATGAAATTGTTAGGTGGAAAGTTTTACAACATTGTTGGTGCAGCTGAGATTGAGATGAAATTGGTGAAAGAGTCATACATGGAATGGCAGGGTCAGATGTGTGGATCAGGCGAGATTCAGGTGGAAAGCAGCTGTTAAAAGACATGGCTTTTGTTGAATGATTGTGTGAATCTGTGTCTCGAATTAGTGTGGTGGTTGTAGTTCAAGCTTGGTTCTGTTGGTACTGGAAATCGAGAGTCGCCAAGGAATGGAATGTGCAGGTTCGCAATGACTATGATGTTGGTTGTCGCGGAAAATTGGTACATTTGATGAATGAAGCTTGTGCACTTGCGAGCAATGAATCGGCACTTTTGGTTGCTAGAGCGTGATCGAGTGTCTTTGAAATCTTGTGAAGAAATCTTGCGGGGGTGATAGCCATCATGGTAGGAGAGATGCGGGGAAGGCATGGCCAACTTGGCCGAACTATTTTGGCCTGTGCACAGTGGCCTGGCTAGGACCAGTCAGCCGAGTTAGCTAGCTGACTCGGTTCTGACTCAGTGACTTAGACCTTGACCCGGTCAACTGTTAAGGACCGATAGTCAACCGTTATATATAACAGAATCTAAACGGAATATTCCATGGACTGAGAAGAATTTTCACACGAGCTAGTTTCCGCGACTATTCCTATGGGATTCCGCCATAATCCCGTTTTCCGCGAGCGTTTTTGGGACATATTTTCTGCACGGGTTTCTCTCCATGGTGGGCCGGGTGAATTTCCAACTAATGGACTTTGAAGACAAAACCTAGTTTTGGAAGGAGAAAAAGACTACAAAAGGGAAGACTTCTACAATTTTTTGGAGACCACGTTTTATTATTATCTCTTCTACTTTATTCTAGGGTTTAGAACCATGAAGTCTTTTCTCTTTCTTCTTGTGATGAACTCCTTGAATATGAGTACCTAATTATTTTTTGGTTATGGAATAGTTGGATTTCACAAAGCATGATTCTTTGATTCAATATATTAGTTTTGTCTCATATTTATCGTTTGCAATTCTCTGAAAATATTGTTTTATGATTGATTGATTGTTTTGTCAAGTTGCAAATTGGTAGAACTTCTAATCACATCTATTGCTAGTTTAGGGTTTATTATACGCAAAAGTGATATTCCTTGGATACAAGTAGCATAATATGATTATAGTTTGTAGTGATATATTCTTATGATCATATGTGAATCGTAACCTTTGTTAAATTGAATTAGTGCGCTTTCCACGTTCAATTGCTTTGATTGTCCTGATTTCATAGAACTTAATGCATCTAGGGAATTAAACTTGATTAGTGCTTTTACACGTTAGGTTGTTCCTTTAGATAGAATTCATATTCGCATCTTTTAATGTGTTTGTTGATGACAAGAGGAGATTAGCGGGATATTCTTGCGATCAAGGTATTCTAGGGTCTTTGATAAAAGTTGAGATTAAATATCAATTCTAGTTATTGTGAAAAGCATGTTAGTGAATGAAAACGAAATCCTTAACCAATATCTCTTCTATCTTATTTGTTTGCTTATTTGTTTCTTTGTTTTATATTTATTTTATTACATAAAATCAGAAAATCCTCGGTGTTTTATATAGGAAACCATAACAATTTGACAACCTAGACCTCTCTGTGGGATCGATCCTTTCTTGCCCTTGCTATATTTATATTTTGAGTAGTAAGAAAGTGTAATTATATTTGTGTCGGCTGACAACCGGTCATCTATGTAGATAAGGTCAAAAATATGGAAGAAACAAGTACTTCCACGACTCTACCACCCGGTCAATTCTGTTCCACTTAAAAGCATCACCACGTTTAGGTATGAGTGCTAGTATGGATACCTTAAGAATTTGACCTAGTTCCGAAGTCCACATAACCATTTTAGTATGCGTACAAGTATGTACACACAAACTCAGTTCTAGAACACAGAACTTTTCTGGTACGTGTACTTGTATAGATACAAAACTGGTTCCGTCATCACAGTTCATTTTCGGTCTACATAAGGGTATGCAGACCGATCCAGTTCACGAGACAAACATATTTTCACATAGTGTGTATAAGATATGCGTACCACAAATCTGCAAGTCGACATATAACCACTCTGCTACGTGTACGAATACATGTAATACTACTTAAGACTTATAATAATTTTCCTAGTTTGTAAGACTGATAACACTGACTTGTATCCGAATCTATAATATTTCTATATTTCTCTCTAAATGGATTCAAAACATTCCCAAACAACGTCAATGGCACATATCACTGTTTCTGACTATTTTCTAATGATAAAACTTGAATCATGATTTTGATTGCGTACAATAATTCGTCCTTAATCGAAATTCATCAAGTATGAACAAAATGTTCATTAAGCTTAGTCATTGTATTTCGAGAACTAATTATCAAGATAAACTTGACTCGAAATTATTTTATATGCATGATAGTCTAGTTAGTTTTGCGACAACGTCTCAAGGATAGAAAAGTGAATATAACTTGAGAAATAGGTGGTTCATTCTTAACTTACATATTTTTGATGATGTCCTCCAAAAGCTTCGGTTGATCTTCGCCTTCAAATGATAGAACGCAATGACGACTGGTTCTTTTCTCAACTACCTTTATCCTAGACTGAGACTTAACGAACTGTAGACTAGAAATCAAGATATAGTTTTGACAACTAAATTTGACAACAAGCTTGAGATAACAACACTTGTGAGCTCGACCGAGCAATACTCTAACATCCAATATATAGAGAAAATAATAAAACTTGTATTCCTAAATTAACTCTAAGACTTTATCTTGGAAAATAAGAAACCTTTAAAATAAATAATTTCCTAGAAATATATAATTTCTAATAATAAAATATTCCCAAAAATAATAAAGGCTAAATATAGAATGTTCAACATCAGGCACGCTAGTTTGAGAAGAACTCGTCCAAGAGTGTAATACTAAAATCAAATCAACCAAAAGATAATTACCCATTTCGCTATAAGTGTGAACTTCCTCAAGATCAGTGGGGTTCAGTTAAAGAATTATCACTTGTTTGAATCACAGCGATACGAGATTGATGGCACGACATTCTTGAGATTGGTTACCTAGTTGCTTGCACTTGTAAAACTTGCCGATAATAGCATGGGCATATGTATTTGATTTGGGTTGGACGACTGGAAGTGGAAGGTTGGTAGTTGGTGTCTAGGAAACACAAGAATTATTTTATTGAGATGAATTAATAACAGTAAATGAAATAAGTTCAGGTGTAAGTAGAAAAGGTGGAAGAGATTGCATGTTTATAGGTGTAAGAGGGTGGTTAGAATTGGAGGTTGAGGTATATTCCATGTTTTCTGAAGACGATATCAAAGCATAAAGATTATCCACAACGTACTCCGCTTTCATTGCAAAATATACAACACCATTCAAAGTGTGGACATGTTGTAAGGCTATGCGTTGTTGGATATTATAACTCAAACCATTGATAAAAAAGTGCAACTTGTTGGGAGTCAGATTCAAGCAAACCATATGAGGAGATAAACGATAAAATTCAGTTTCATATAAGCCGAGACAATACTATTACCTTGCTTGCAATTATGGTACTTACAATATAAGACTTGATCATAATCAACAGGAAGGAAGTGAGCCTTTAACAAGCAACGCATCTTTTTTCCAAGAATGAATTGGTTATTTTCCAACGCGAGAGTGAGAAAATTGTACATTTTCTCACCATGCATAAGTGACACTTTTGCCTTTAGAAGCGACAGAAGGAACCTGTTGATCCTCAGGAATTTCGTAAAATTTAAAAGGATTTTCAACTTCAGTTAACCAATCAAGAAAACCTTCAATATCATGGTTGTCAGAAAATTAAGGAAAAGCATTCGCCACTCGATAATTAACTGTTGATGGGTGAAAATTACTCCTGCCGAATTTGGTAATTTGGGGTGTGATAAGGAATGAATTTAAACCTACAACAAATGCACTTTGCGCGGTGAGTGCTTGTAGATTCGAGAGATCAATGCAGTGCAAGTCCGGCCTAAACCAAGAAATGGCCGTTCCCGGACTTGTTTCGGTCACAAAGTGAAGGAGATGGGGTTGATCTTAGGGAGGGAAGCGAAGAAGGTGTTGAGATTGTGAAGGTGTTGGCTTGCTTATGACTTGTAACAGAAAATGGTTGAATGTGACGGTATCAACACTTGGTTTTTCTGTCTTGTCTCGGCTTGTGTTTCCTTGTTTTTGGAAAATAGGGCGGAGAACCTATTTATACAAGTCATTGAGCCTCATTCACGTTTCTCGTGGGAAGTGGAGGTAGTGGAATGATGGAGTAGTGGAGTTGTGTGTCGGTAACACTCGACCGGTCTTGCCCACTTTTCTGTTCATCTCTAACCGTCCATGACTTCCTAACACGTTCTTGTGATGGCGCGTTGCACGCCGCACGCAGTAAACCGCGAGACCAATACCCCGCATGTATCCCCGATTTGTGACATGATTGATGTCTGGAATGTGGATCGTGGATCCACGAAAGATAGCATGTAATGTCAATTGAATAACTGCGTTATTCGTAAAGTCGATACTTGTGAAGTATCGTGTGTATTTTATGCGAGTGCGCATTGCGGTGTGGTAAAGTGATGGGTAATGACTCCTCACTAACCAAATAACTCCCGACCGAGGGTTGTATAACCAAGGCTGGTGAAGTCGGACGGATGAGATGATGTTTGAGACACTCATCCGCGACCGTTGGTGAAATTAGGTTTTTTAAAGAGGTGCGCAAGCATCACTCTTCAGCTTGGTCAAAACCAAGCATAGGGATAATTTTGAGAGGGCCGACCATACATGCGTGTTGACGCATGATGGTGTAGGCGCTCGTATTTCGTTCCCTCATGAAAGCGCGATCTAGGCCACTCAATTTGACCAGGTAAAGAGGGGTGGTCGAGATCGGTTTGCGCAGAAATCCCTTGCCGCAAAGGAGTTGGAAACCGGCGTGATATCCCTAGTTTGGGCACGCGTTTCGGCGACCAATATTGGTCGGTCTTGGTCGATCATACTACCGTGTAAGTGGTAGGTTGGTGTTCACACCTATACCTGATTATCCCATGAAAACGTGATCTAAGCCACTCAAATCATCCGGTGAAGTTGAGCGGTCGAGATCAGTTTAGGATTTGGGAGATGTAACCGCGCAGGTTTGAGCGGGCGTTTTGGATTAGCCGGGCATGATATGCCTTGGCCGACCGCAAGAGGGGGTAGATGGGCCCACGGTGGTCATGCTGGTATAACCGGACCTGCTTAATCTAATCTGTGACCCTCCATTCGTGCCGGAGAAGATGGACGCGCATGATGGCTTGAACCCTGATTTTGGCTTTCAAAGCCGCGCGACCATGCTCTTTTGGGCGGACGGTTTTGTTGTAACCAACCACGGTTGGTTTTGACCGATTGGTCAAGCGTGTAGGCGGTCACATGGTGATTGTGTCGACATGCTCCGGGCCCTTTGAGTCTACATCTACACCCTCCATCTATACCTGCGAAGATGGATGGTTGAGACCGTTTTGCGGCACATGTAATATGCCGCAAACCCTAATTTAGGGTTTTCCGTCCATAATGCTTGGTATGGACGGTTTCTTGGCAAGCGAAGGCCAATGGTCGACCATGCGGGGTCAGTCGTGTGTATTCCATACCTGCTTGGGGTGATGGAATTGATCTGTGGTCATCCAATCATGCTTGTGGAGTTGGATGACTGCGATCAGATCATATCCGGAGACTGATACAGTCACGTTCGGATGCTCAATCGGGCTAGTATAACACACCGAGAGGGACTCAATCGGGCTAGTATAACACACCGAGAGGCTCGGGCTAGTATAACACACCGAGAATCAGCCTGTACGGGTATTTCGTACATGGATTCATTATAGTGCTTGGAGGTTCGTGTTACTCTTACAGAGTAACACTCAGTCGTCATGCCACACTGATAATGGGTACAGGAAATACAAGGCTGATATGAAATTCACAGGAAGGGATTGTTGCCACATGCTCCAACCTGGAGGAATTTTACGTATTCACAGAATGGGATTGTTGCTACATGCTCCATTCTTGGTGAATTAAGTGAGGAGTATCCGCCACTTATAAACGGCTTCATCTTTTACAAGATGTCAGCGTATGATTATTCAGGTTTTTTACAAATTTAACCTTGAACGAAAATCCACCATCAACATTAAGTCCCCTGCCTAGCACATAATGGTTACACTATTGTGTGGTAGGCATGAGATGGTGACATACATACATGAGAAAGACAGGATAAAAGGAGTTTACCCGGAAGAGTGTTGGTCGACCGCTAGTTTCCCACGCCGTCACGCTTGTATGGAATCCTTTGGTGGGGCCGGTTTCTTTCTTTGGGTATTTGAATCAAAAGAGGAAACCAAATAAGGGAGGAATCCTTCTTCTATTGGGATTCTTCTAATTTTTGTCTATAAAAGAAGCCAAAACCCCTTTTCTTTTTTCTCACGAATTTTTCTTTTGTTGTCAAAGCAGCTCCCGTCCGTGACTTTGCTGTTGCCGTCGAACGCCGCTGCCGCCGGAGCTCTATTCGGAGCCGTCGCCGTTGCTTTAGATGCGCCGTCCGTCAAGGTAAGTTCCGCTCCCTTTTTTTTTTTTTTTTTTTTTTTAACGGTCAAACCCTAGTTTGTTAGGTAAATACCTTTTGTAAGACATGTGCACGCTTAGCTTTTTCCACCATTTGGATTGAATCCCGTAGACACAATTCCCATGAATAAAGAAAATTGTGTTGTGATGTATGCGGATGAATGCGGGCCCGCCGTGTATGCCGGAACGTGGGTCTTATTCACATATGCTTGACTGAAATTTGAAACATCAAATCGACCGAATTTTGTGCCGGATTTGAATGGTATTTGGACCGGCCATTGCATGCTCCGCTCGTGAGTTGTGTCTTGCCGTGTGACTACACTTATCATGTGCTTTCGTATAAGTTCTAACTCCTGTCTTTTATCTCATTGCGGTAGAAAGAAGAGAACTCCTATCAACATGTCTTCGAAGATAATGCAAAAAGTCGGGAAGTGTTGATGACTTCAAGGATATGCCGAATATTGATGATGAATTATTCACCTTGCCTTTTCCGAACATTAGGAGACATCCTTCCCATAAGATAGTCTTGCTTTCCTGGTTCGAGAGAATATGGAAGCCGATCCATTCTCTTCTTCAGCACTTGTGATGAGATTTTGTCTCCAGAGAAACCAATATGCGCCTTCTCCTATTGACTTCAAAACTTGCCATACTCCACTGGGTTCTTACGAAGGATGGATGAGATGTATGTTGAGTAATAAGGGCATTAAGGAAAATTTGACCAAAGCGCAAATTCTCAGTGCGGTCATGGCATCTCGCTACCCTTGAAATTAGAAAAGACATCGCGGGTTTGATTACCTTCATTTCTCGGTGGCGTATTTCTACTCACACAGCCATATCTAGGTGGGGAGAAATTACTATTACTCCGGAGAGCGTAGCTGCATTAATGAACCCGCCCGTTCTTTGGAAGTCTTTCTTACGAGCTCTCGATGCGAACAAAGCAATTATGACGCTATCCTTCGAAAGGTGGAGGAATTCGACAATCTGGGCAAGGAGGAGAAGAAAGATGCAAGATGCTTTTACACTGGTGGGTTTTGGAGTGGTCCCTCGCGGACCGGAGCCGGATGAGCTCGGTGTGATTGCGTTCTGTCTTTATGGCTATCCAGAGATGTATTTGATGACGGTTCTGGAAAGAAGACTATTAGGAATAACCTTGTCAAGATTGCTATAAGACTGGCGAAGGGTGAAGTTCTTCCTCTGGGCTCATTGTTCCTTGGATCACTTTATTCTCATTTGGACGCTTTAGCAATGGATATGCATGTTTCTAACGGGTACAAGAAGGTGGAGTCGCATATTCACTTCGCTTTTCTTCAGGCGCTCTTATGGGAACACTTCAAAAGTTACGCTCCCATTCCTGGAAATTCGCTCAACGACTTGTACGGTGGCTCTAGAATACTTCGATGGAATAAGAAGCGTCCCAGAGCCGGCGTGAGACTTGTGGACGTATTTGACAATGTGTCTTCCGTAGATTTTCGTCCATGGGGGCCTACCACCATTCCATTGTTCAGCCGAGACTTTTGCTACCACTTCGACGGTTCGATGTTGTGTTGGGTACCGATGTCGAAATTATGAAGTCCGGAGAATTCATTTACCTGCGCAGCTGCATTCCAGGATATGTCCCGTCTCTATTCAACGGAGAGTTTTCTGTGACTCCGTACAATATTGACAGGGCTGCTCGCCAAATGGGATTCGATCAGGGTGTCCCATTTATTCGTTCACCAAGGGTTCCGGAGGAATCTCTCCCAAGTATTCTTAACGTTAATGTGTTCTTAGACCGGGTGAGCCTTCCCTTCTGGCCTATTGGGAGAAACCCAGTGGTAACCGATAAGTATAAGGAATTTTGGAGTAGACAACTGTTGGTTTTCCAGAAATTTTCGGAGAGTGTTGTGACAGATCTTCGTGGTGAACCATCTTCTGACGTCTTGACGAAGCATTTCCGGTTGAAGCCGCTTCCAGCCAAACGGACCAGGGCTGAGGATTGCAGTCCCCAAGTAGGAGAGAGACCTAAGAGGCAAGCATGTGGTCCGGTAATCCTCAATTCTTCCAATATGCAGGTATTTAAATTTCATCCCGTCGGTTCTTTCATTTCTCCGATTGTAAATTCTTCTAATGATCTTTGCTTGAAATCGTGGAATTTCGAAAGAGAATGCCTTCGCAAGGTTGGCGCGCATCAAAACGAGAAGGGATAATCTTGGTCTTCATCTTTGAGAAGTATGTCGGTGCATGATCTTCATCTTGAGAAGTCTGTCGGTCTTGATCTTCATCTTTGAGAAGTCCGGCGGCACTGATCTTCATCTTTGAGAAATCTGGCGGTGCGATCTTCATGCTTGAGAAGTCCGCGCATGCCGATCTTCGTCTTTGAGAAGTCGGGAGAAACCGCTCCTTTTTCCGACCACGACATAGATGATGCAAGCTCGGTTGAACAAGGCGCTTCCCTCGGTGATCTTGTCGACGGTATCGTGATGGAAATCGGCACCCGAGAGCGAAATCGATGCCTAAGGAATGTAAGAGAGACAATACTGTAGTTGAGACGACTCCCCTTGAAATCCCTCCTGAACAGGTTCTGGACAACATGGCTATTGCGGTGACTTCTTCTGAAAGGCCTCCCGCGACTGACAAGGCTCCCGCTGTTGGTGAGTGATGGTTATTTTCAATGATGTTGTAGTAATAAAAGGGTTGTCGTTCACTCGGACTTGATGGGTTTGATTTTAAGAATTACTAGAAGAAAATACTAAAGAAAAATATATACAAATATTGTCACGGGATGAAGAGATGTGCTGGGACTCGGGATTCAGCCAAACTCATAACAAAAAGGTTCAAATATTAATTCTTTTAACAATTATCGCGCAACCAATAAAAACATTGACTCTTATTTTTGCCAAGATAGATTCTCAAAAGATTGGTTGTAAATCCTAAGCATGATGTATCAAAACATTTAAGCTAAGCATACATCATCAAATTAAATGACAACCAATTAATTCAAATCATATTTCAATTAAAATTAATGCAAAAGTCTAAAAAAAAAAGAATTAAATAATTTTACCCATGTATGAAATTCGTCTTCCTCCGTCGTCCCAGTGATGGAGCCTAGCTCATCATGTTGGAAACACGCTCAAATGGTGATTTTATTGCTCAAAAATGGTTTACAAATGATGGACAAAGGAGAATAAGATGAAAATCGGGTTTGCAACATCTATAACTGTTGCAAACACTGTTACAAAGAATGATAAAGATGAAATGCTGTTGTTCTTTTAAGTCTGCCCTATAAACTACGACCCACGCTTGTGAGTCTTTACCACTGTAGCGAAAACGACGGTCTTTGGCCGTCTGTTCTTCGTGTTCTTGAGGTTCTTCAGCAGCAGCAATGCATTCTCTGCAAATCGATTTTCTAAGCTCTGTGGTCGCTCAAACTATCCCCAAACTCTCCATATCCTCAATGAGACCCCCAGGAACCTATTTATACCGATCAGCACCAAGAAATATCGCTCATTAACACACAATAATCCTCCATTACTCGGGTTTAAAGAAAATATTTTTGGGAATATTTTCTTCCCGATTTTGATTTTCACACGCTCTGCATCGTCAAATCTCCATATTTATCTTCTACACGCTCTAAATGGTTGCTTAACCCTTCCGTACATGTTTAAAACTCACTACAGCTCATAGAATCCCGTGATTGTCTCACTTTGTACACGTACTCCCTGTTTTCTTCCATGCGAGAATCTAGCCAAAGTTAGTCGATACTAGAGCCTATACCATCCCTGTTTAGCCAAGAGGAACCAACCCAATTAATTCCAGCCATTAGTCTCACGAAAACACGTCCAAAAATCCAAACAAAAATCTGCCTGTGATGTGAATATTTTCCCGCCAAAACCAAAATTTGAAATGAAGAAGATGAAGTGCCCCGATCCAAAATGGGGGCGCCTTTATCACCAAGGTGCACAGGGGTGCCCTTATCCAAATTGAGGGTGCCTTTAGTACTTTTCTCCTGGGGTCCAAATAGCACTTTTCGAGCAACTTTTTCCGCATAAGTGTAATTCTCCAATAACACCTAAACAAACATAAAAACACCAAAATTAGTACAAAAATCGAGACCAACAATAGAGACACCGAGGACAAATTAGACACAAAAATGTGTCTATCAAATACCCCAAACTTATTATTTGCTAGTCCCGAGCAAATTTATTCTCGAAAATAAAATTCATTTGAACCCCTAGGTGGCCCTAGTGGCGGAGTGTTGTCTCCTGAGGGTTTACCGAGGTGTACCCACAAAACCTTTACTCCAGACCCTAGCTATCTACGCGGAACCTTGGAAGGCACTAAAGAATCTCCTTGGTTGGCATACTTATTGACTACAGGAGGAAGTACCCCGATGCGAAATTCCAATTGCTGTACACGAGTTTGCACTCAAGCATACTAAAATTCATATATAAGTCACAGAGCTCTACTCAGATAGTTTCACTATGGACATCAATATAACGGAGTCAAAACTAATCACATGGATAGATCAAGAAGATGGATATAGAGAAAAAACATAGATGGTTTTGATGTTTATTAAGTGAATAGTGTTTCCCATATCTGTCTGAAGGCCTCCGCCAAAATGAACCTATCCTAATGGACTGAGATACCGGTCTGACTAATATCAACACACTGGCATATACAAGGGAACCAGTGGTCGATAATCCTAACTCTAGGTCAACACAACTGGCATATACAAGGGTTCCAGTGGTCGACTTTATTGAATTTATTCCGGTTGGTCAAATGGTCCGGTCTCACTTTCTTTTTTTTTTTTTTTTTTTTTTTTTTTTTTTTTTTTTTTTTTTTTTTTTTTTCTTTCTTTCTGGGTATCTCAATCACTCTAATTCACCCTAGCATCGGTAACAACTTGATTCGTGGGCCCCACCTAATCACTTAGAGAAACAAAATAAAAATAAAAACAGAAGTGAAAAGGACTCAACGAGATTGGTGAAACTATCATGTTATTTCTAACACCTGAACTCTGTGCTTTTATGAATAGACTCTTTAGATGTTGCCATCTAATCGATTGGTTCCTCAACTCCTACACCCAAAATGCTTCCATCCACTTAGATTGGTTAGTGCCATCCTTAATAAGCATAAATTTCTAGGCTCACGGAGTTTATCAATGCAACTAAAAAGTTTCTCCCATACCCCCAAACTTAAATCTAACATTGTCCTCAATGTTCTAAAGATGAAATTAAAAACATGAACAAGGAGAAACTCATTTACCATTTGAAGCAAAAGAGTTAAGGAAAGATATTACCGTGTTGCATGAGCATGGGTTACCTCCCAAGAAGTGCTAAGTTTAAAGTCTTGACCCAGGACATTGGAAGAGATTAGTCACCTCGAAGAATCATAAAGCGAAAGCCGGAATAACTGCGGGTCATCTAGATCAAAAAGTGCTAACCACAAGAAGAGGAGACTGCAACATACCAGGAAAATATCCAACAGACCCTTATCTATTTTTAAGACCACTACATCTAGTTGTGGTTCAGGTTCAGGCTCTATAAAAGGGTCTAGATAAAAAAATTTCATAGGTTGCGTTTCCTCATAAGTTGGATCCGAATGTTCAGGTTCTAGAGTCTGGAAAAACTCAAATAAAAACTTAGAAGCACATAATAATAACCTGAATAATTGAGGATCCTCTAAGTCAATCAGTTTTGACTTACTCAGCTGACCACAATAAGATTGGTGGTCTTCCTTAAGCAAATGTGTCGACCCTAATATCCTAAAGAAATTAGGTTTAGTCTCAAAACTTAATAATTGACACATTTGTAACTCATATGTTCCCACAATTGAAAGGAAAGTTTTTGGTGGGAAAACAAAGTCAATTTTGGTATCATAGCCTGGGTTAACCACATCAACCAGAGGATGGGTTTCTAACAACTGAACTTCTTCCTGGACATTATTAGGTTCGGGAGAGCTAGCATGAAGGTAATCTGGCACAATGGTTGAGGCACATATATCAAGTCCCAAGTGAGGGATCTCTGTAAGAGCTAAAGGTAAGGCACAAGGAGAATGATAATCACCCCCAAACTTAGAATTTTGGGTGTCTCTAGATAGACTAGCTACAATTTCCCTAATTTCTAGATCATCAAAATCCTGAAAATGGTCAATTGCTTCATGTAGATTATACTCAGGTGATGCATCCTCACTCATATTTAAAAGCTCTACGAGTTCATCTTCTTCGTCTAAGACTATTGTTTCTAAATCCTTGGACTCTAAAACAGTATTCTCAGGATAAACCCATTCCTCTAAACCATTATCGACTTCGTAAACAGGAAGTACTACATCGTCTAAAATAGTATCTCTAGTCAAATCCTTGTCCTTTTGAATAGGTGAATAATTGTTAAAATTATTAGGATCATCGAACCAAAAATAACTCTATTATTATAAAGCTCAATTGGAGTAGCAAATTCTGATCACTATGCCTATTTGTTTCCAATTCTTCATCAACACTATCCTCATCATAATCATTATTATAATAACATGAAAATGGTTGAACCTCATCTAAACAAGTAGTGTTACCAATTCTAACCTCACCATCTTGATTATGTGAATAACTATCTTCATTCTCAAAGGTATTATTGGATACACTATATTGGAAATTCAAGTTATTTCGAGCAATACTTTCGTTCGTCTCTAACTCAAGTCTACGTGTCGACTCAGCTAGCCTCTCAAGGGTCTCCTCCAAAGAAAGTTCCCTTAGTGCTGGATCTAAGTTTTGAGTTAATCTATTGAGGATATCTTCTCGATTCTAGTCGTTGTTGCAGTCCTTTCGTCCATAACTACGTTATTTACCTCAGCCAACTTACATGTTGATTCAGCTAACTTTTGTGTCGACTCAGCTAAACCCCTGAGGGACTCTTCTAGAGAAGGAAGAGGAACAGAAGGATCATAATAAGGACTACTTTTCAAAAGTTTGATCGTATCCTCTAGAGACGAAGAACTATTACTATAATCTCCTTGCTCGAATGACCGATGCACATGTGGATAGTAATTGGGCTCACCATGGTATGACCCATAACCTTCAAAAGATTGGCGTTCCCAACCACTATTCACATTATGGTCATAAAAAGAGTGATGTCCATAATGTTCAGTTGGATATTCATATTCATTGTGATGGCTATTATAATACCAGTTTGACATCCTAACTGCAAGGGAATTCTACACAAACACACAAACACAAACAAGGCTGACTCGACCAAAACAAACCTACTGATTTCTAGAAAACAAAAAGCATGATGGCTCCACTTAGATTGTTTCTAGACCAGCTTCTAATCCTTCGAAAGGGAATTCGTTACAATTTAAGCAAACCCCTCTGGAATCAATCCGAGTTTAAGTAAGTTGAATAGAGGCGAGGGAAGCTGCGTGGAGCTTTGATACCCAAGGCCTCACCGCAATTACAAGGCGGCGCAGTCACGCATTCAACTTCACAGAAACCATCATGAACTTCGAAGTATGCTTAAAGAGTAACCAATATTTTTCGAATGACTTTCCTATTAAGCTCGTTACCCTATCGGTCTCGTTCTAGTCAAAATTTTAGGCTTAGGTTCGCGTTTGGTTTTGTTTTCCTAAGGCGGGCAAGAAGAGAACGGTGATGAAATCCGAACCCTTATCTTGTATGGCCAGTCCTTGCCCTTTACTAGGAAATTAAAGCGGTAGTTTTCAATACCTCAACATATATGCATACAAAATCATCCAAGTAAACCCGGCGGCGGGGATTCGCGGGTGTTTAGAATTCTTACCTCCCGTTCCCAGGACGGGGATGAACCGTTGAAGTCGACTCGGGCCACGACTCCTATGTCGTGTACGAACCCGAGGGGCCGAGGTGATATCGTAATCACCGTCCTTCCCTGTGCAGTTTAAATTTAAATAACCCTTCCTTAGGGTTTTAAAAAAAAAATGTCCAACAGTCCAAAAATAAAGTCCAAATTTAAGAAGTCCAAAAAATAAAAATAAAAATTACAAAGATAATTACCTAATTACGTTTCTAAAAATAAATAAAAAAAATTAATTACACTATATACAAAATTTTCCTCTTCACTCCTTTGGATTTTCTCTCTTCTTTCTTTCTTTGGCTTCACTTTACTTTTCAACACTTTCTCTTTTATATAAGCTCCGCACCAAGTCTGAAAGCAAATAGAAAAAACCAAAACGCATAAAAAGGAACAAATAATAATAATAAAAAAAAATTAATAAAATAATAAAACCTAAAAACAAATCTATACACAAGTCCGCGTCGGCGGCGCCAAAAATTGATGGTTATTTTCAATGATGTTGTAGTAATAAAAGGGTTGTCGTTCACTCGGACTTGATGGGTTTGATTTTAAGAATTACTAGAAGAAAATACTAAAGAAAAATATATACAAATATTGTCACGGGATGAAGAGATGTGCTGGGACTCAGGATTCAGCCAAACTCATAACAAAAAGGTTCAAATATTAATTCTTTTAACAATTATCGCGCAACCAATAAAAACATTGACTCTTATTTTACTGATAACAAAAAGGTTCAAATATCAAAAATTGATGGTTATTTTCAATGATGTTGTAGTAATAAAAGGGTTGTCGTTCACTCGGACTTGAAGAGATTGATTTTAAGAATTAATAAAAGAAAATATATACAAAATGTGTCACGGGATGAAGAGTTTACTGGGACTCCGGATTTTACTGACTTTCATATTCAAGTGGTTCAGAAATTAATCCCTAGGCAATTATAGCTCAAAATAAAAGAAACACTAACTCTATTCTTTGCCAAAGTAGATTCCATAAAACATTATCTGTAAATCGTAAGCATGATGTATCAAAACATTTAAGCTAAGCATACATCATCAAATTAAATGACAACCAATTAATTCAAATCATATTTCAATTAAAATTAATGCAAAAGTCTAAAAAAAAAAGAATTAAATAATTTTACCCATGTATGAAATTCGTCTTCCTCCGTCGTCCCAGTGATGGAGCCTAGCTCATCATGTTGGAAACACGCTCAAATGGTGATTTTATTGCTCAAAAATGGTTTACAAATGATGGACAAAGGAGAATAAGATGAAAATCGGGTTTGCAACAGTTATAGATGTTGCAAACACTGTTACAAAGAATGATAAAGATGAAATGCTGTTGTTCTTTTAAGTCTGCCCTATAAACTACGACCCACGCTTGTGAGTCTTTACCACTGTAGCGAAAACGACGGTCTTTGGCCGTCTGTTCTTCGTGTTCTTGAGGTTCTTCAGCAGCAGCAATGCATTCTCTGCAAATCGATTTTCTAAGCTCTGTGGTCGCTCAAACTATCCCCAAACTCTCCATATCCTCAATGAGACCCCCAGGAACCTATTTATACCGATCACACCAAGAAATATCGCTCATTAACACACAATAATCCTCCATTACTCGGGTTTAAAGAAAATATTTTTGGGAATATTTTCTTCCCCGATTTTGATTTTCACACGCTCTGCACCATGTCAAATCTCCATATTTATCTTCTACACGCTCTAAATGGTTGCTTAACCCTTCCGTACATGTTTAAAACTCACTACAAACTCATAGAATCCCGTGATTGTCTCACTTTGTACACGTACTCCCTGTTTTCTTCCATGCGAGAATCTAGCCAAAGTTAGTCGATACTAGAGCCTATACCATCCCCGTTTAGCCAAGAGGAACCAACCCAATTAATTCCAAATGCATTTAGTCTCACGAAAACACGTCCAAAAATCCAAACAAAAATCTGCATGTGATGTGAATATTTTCCCGCCAAAACCAAAATTTGAAATGAAGAAGATGAAGTGCCCCGATCCAAAACAGGGCGCCTTTATCACTGGGGTGCACAGGGTGCCCTTATCCAAATTGAGGGTGCCTTTAGTACTTTTCTCCCGGGGTCCAAATAGCACTTTTCGAGCAACTTTTTCCGCATAAGTGTAATTCTCCAATAACACCTAAACAAACATAAAAACACCAAAATTAGTACAAAAATCGAGACCAACAATAGAGACACCGAGGACAAATTAGACACAAAAATGTGTCTATCGGTGAGTTACCTATGATGCAGCTCTGGGCTTTGTTCGATCCTCCTTTTACTGTCCCTTATCCAGTCACGTGTTGGTTGGTGGATTCAAAGCGTGCTTAGGTCCATTCAAAGAGTTGTACACGCGATATGGGAGAAGCACGGTCACATTGCTACCACCACGAAACTCAAAAGCCGTCTTGCGTTGGTCAACCGCGTCCAAGAAGCTTTATCTACTATTCAAGGGATGAGCATCGCGACTGGTTGAACAGTTTCTGAGGAGATGGTTGAAGACTGGAAGTGCCATCGAGACGTTTTTGCGCAGTACGGCTTCAATGCTCCTTGGTTCTTCGAAGGGTTCTCCAAGATTCAGGAGCTCCAGAAATTACAAGATGAAGTCCCTTCCGCAGACTGTGTTGCTCGCCAAGAAGAAGAGGTTGAGAGGCTGTCTAAGGAACTGGAGCTGAAGCAGGCTGTGCTTCAAGGGATGAAAGTCTCTCTTGCCCAGAAGGACGAGTTGCTGCTGAAGGACTTTCCTTGAAGTATTCGTGCTATACACTTGTCTCTTCTTTTAGATGTTTTTCTTTTTTGAGTGATAATGAGGATTTCTTTTCGTAGTTTGATTTCTGGTTTTGAGTAGGTAATTGAACTGGTTTGTTTTGAGATAGTTTCGTGAACAACCTTTTGAAAGGGATTATGTTAAATGAAATTTGCATCTTGGTCATGAATGATTGTGCATGAAATTGCAAATGTTATGTGAAAGGGAGGTACGAATGAAAACAAAACATGGCGTTTGATCACTGAGCCTCTTTTTCCACATGTGGATGCCAAGTCCCCAGTGAATTCTAAACTATCTCTCTTGTAAAGTTGTTGAGTAAAACTTACTTGCTTTTGAAGCCTCACTATATCAAACCGGAGTAGCCTCTCTAAGAAAATCCTCCGCAAGCTATCTTTCTGAACTGAGTTTTTCTTGAACAATGCGCTTCAAAGCGTTGCATTCACTGGTGGGGTGATGAAGGAACCGGTGGTAATGACAGTACCTCGGGTCCATTACTTCTTGATCAGTAGGCGGACGCCATACCGGGGGTAACTCCACCTCTCCATTTCGTATCCACGTCTCCAGTAGCTCCAGAATCTTCTTCATTGGGAAGGGAAAGTGTAAGTACCTTGAGTCTGGCAGTGGGCGTTGTGATGTCTCTCCGTGGCTTTGATGTGGAACAGGAGGAGATGAAGTTGGAAGATTCGCGAGTGCCATCACATCTGCGGATCGTTTGCCTAGGCGGAGGGATGTGGAAGATGTCGCAATGTCACTGCTGAGTGACCGAATTGAACGTTCCCATCCTCTGTATTCAGGCATTTTCTGATTGATTTCCCCTTCCTCAAGCATCTCTTCAGTCGGTTGAAAAGTCGACGCGGATTGGACAGTCTTCCGGGCTCCGGCAAGAGTTTTGAGATATAAATCCTCTAGCAGGGCTCCATAGGCTGTAGTCTCCCTTTCTTTATCTGGCAGGCATGGTAGTATTCCGGATAAGTTTTTTTTCCTCCGTCAGAGTTGCCTCGAGTCTTCGTCGTCACTGGACCATGTTGTCCGTCTCTCCCGAGTCCCCCGTGATAACGTGCTCTTCTGCGTTTCCACCGGTAAAGGTGTGACTCCCGGGCCGAGGATCCGGCGTTTCTTGCACTTTGTTTGAGTAGACGCCTGCCAACCCTTCTTCTTGTAATTGTGTTTATATCATTCAAAAGGCGAAATGTCTCGCTTTGCCTTCCGGTGATACCGCTGATTTGCCAAGACATCCTCCAAAGATTCTAGCTATGCTTCCCATGATATCCGAACCACTGTGGACTCCGGATGAGGATACATCGTGAGACGAAAACCGAAAACCGAAGAATTGAGGATTCGATTTTTTGTAACCGATGGATCAACCTCCCACCGTGGTCGCCAATTGTTGATGGGTGAAAATTACTCCGCCGAATTTGGTAATTTGGGGTGTGATAAGGAATGAATTTAAACCTACAACAAATGCACTTTGCGGTGAGTGCTTGTAGATTCGAGAGATCAATCGTGCAAGTCCGGCCTAAACCAAGAAATGGCCGTTCCAGACTTGTTTCGGTCACAAAGTGAAGGAGATGGGGTTGATCTTAGGGAGGGAAGCGAAGAAGGTGTTGAGATTGTGAAGGTGTTGGCTTGCTTATGACTTGTAAATGAAAATGGTTGAATGTGACTGGTATCAACACTTGGTTTTTCTGTCTTGTCTCGGCTTGTGTTTCCTTGTTTTTTGGAAATAGGGCGGAGAACCTATTTATACAAGTCATTGAGCCTCATTCACGTTTCTCGTGGGAAGTGGAGGTAGTGGAATGATGGAGTAGTGGAGTTGTGTGTCGGTAACACTCGACCGGTCTTGCCCACTTTTCCCGTTCATCTCTAACCGTCCATGACTTCCTAACACGTTCTTGTGATGGCGCGTTGTTACGCCGCACGCCGTAAAACCGCGAGACCAATACCCCGATATGTATCCCCCGCCTTGTGACATGATTGATGTCTCGGAATGTGGATCGTGGATCCACGAAAGATAGCATGTAATGTTGAATTGAATAAATGCGTTATTCGGAAAGTCGATACTTGTGAAGTATCGTGTGTATTTTATGCAGTGCTCGCATTGCGGTGTGGTAAAGTGATGGGTAATGACTCCTCACTAACCAAATAACTCCCGACCAGGGTTGTATAACCAAGTCGGTGAAGTCGGACGGATGAGATGATGTTTGAGACACTCATCCGCGACCGTTGGTGAAATTAGGTTTTTAAAGAGGTGCGCAAGCATCACTCTTGACTTGGTCAAAACCAAGCATAGGGAGAATTTTGGAGAGGGCCGACCATACATGCGTGTTGACGGCATGATGGTGTAGCGCCGTATTTCGTTCCCTCATGAAAGCGCGATCTAGGCCACTCAATTTGACCGGTAAAGAGGGGTGGTCGAGATCGGTTTGCGGCAAAATCCCTTGCCGCAAAGGAGTTGGAAACCGCGTGATATCCCTAGTTTGGGCACGCGTTTCGAGGCGACCAATATTGGTCGGTCTTGGTCGATCATACTACCGTGTAGGTGGTAGGTTGGTGTTCACACCTATACCTGATTATCCCATGAAAACGTGATCTAAGCCACTCAAATCATCCGGTGAAGTTGAGCGGTCGAGATCAGTTTAGGATTTGGGAGATGTAACCGCGCAAGTTTGAGCGGGCGTTTTGGATTAGCCGGGCATGATATGCCTTGGCCGACCGCAAGAGGGGGTAGATGGGCCCACGGTGGTCATGCTTTGGTATAACCGGACTGCTTAATCTAATCCGTGACCCTCCATTCGTGCCGGAGAAGATGGACGCGCATGATGGCTTGAACCCCGATTTTGGCTTTCAAAGCCGCGCGACCATGCTCTTTTGGGCGGACGGTTTTGTTGTAACCAACCACGGTTGGTTTTGACCGATTGGTCAAGCGTGTAGGCGGTCACATGGTGATTGTGTCGACATGCTCCGGCCCTTTGAGTCTACATCTACACCCTCCATCTATACTGCGAAGATGGATGGTTGAGACCGTTTTTTAAGCACATGTAATATGCCGCAAACCCTAATTAGGGTTTTCCGTCCATAATGCTTGGTATGGACGGTTTCTTGGCAAGCGAAGGCCAATGGTCGACCATGCGGGGTCGATCGTGTGTATTCCATACCGCTTGGGGTGATGGAATTGATCGTGGTCATCCAATCATGCTTGTGGAGTTGGATGACTGCGATCGGATCATATCAGAGACCCGATCTGATCCACGTTCGGATGCTCAATCGGGCTAGTATAACACACCGAGAGGACTCAATCGGGCTAGTATAACACACCGAGAGGCTCGGGCTAGTATAACACACCGAGAATCGGCACTGTACGGGTATTTCGTACATGGATTCATTATAGTGCTTGGAGGTTCGTGTTACTCGTAAGAGTAACACTCGCCGTCATGCCACACCGATAATGGGTACGGAAATACAAGGCCGATATGAAATTCACGGAAGGGATTGTTGCCACATGCTCCAACCCGGAGGAATTTTACGTATTCACTGAGAATGGGATTGTTGCTACATGCTCCATTCTTGGTGAATTAAGTGAGGAGTATCCGCCACTTATAAACGGCTTCATCTTTTACAAGATGTCAGCGCATGATTATTCAGGTTTTTTACAAATTTAACCTTGAACGAAAATCCACCATCAACATTAACATGGTTATTATTTGGGACGTTAAAATCTTCGTCATCACTGTCTTGGTTTTCTAGGTTTTGATAATAATATATTTTACTACATTGGACTCGTCTCCTATTTAGGAAAAATAATTAAACTCATATTCCTAAAATAACTCTAAGACTTTAACTTGAAAAACAAAAAATCCCTAAAATAAACAATTTCCTAAAATAAATAAATTCTAAAAATAGGAAATTTTAATAATAAAACACTTCCCAAAAAAATAAACTCTAAATATGGAATGCTCGACACCAAGTGCCAAATAATTGCAACATATATGTCATAAGCCTTTGAGATATGCCTTTCGCTACCTTGTTTCCAATCTCTCAATTTTCTTAATTTTTTGTTTTAGGTTATTAGTGTGGGTTCTTATGTTCATTCGCATACCTAGTTTATTTATTTGCTTTAACCAACATGTTTAATTCTAGGAAATCTTGTATCAATTTGTTATACTAGAATGATAAAAAATGTGTATCAATGCTTATGGTTGTAGGTGTTTTGTTTAAGCACAACCTGGTAGACTAAAATATGATAGATCAATGCTTGAGTTTCTGATTATATGATGTACCCCCTTCTCTGTTGTTTCTACTTGAGTGTTAGCTCTCTTGACCTTGTTCGTTGTAAGTCTAATTGGTTTGACTATCCCTTCAATTGCCTCTGTTTTGCTAAGATTTATTGCTTTGAATGCTTCTTGAGTTACCTCTAAATTCTCTATCCGATGCTAACTATGCTCTTGAGTAGTTTGCTCTGGTTACTTCGGTGTTGCTAGTTTGTTACTAGGATCTGTTGTATCAAGTATTTTGTCACTTGAGTGTTATTTTTTATTTTATTTTTGGTGATGCATGCTTATTTTTGGTTCAGGTGTCAAATAGTGTTAAGAGTCTTTAATTTGTATCTTCTTTTGGATATTTTGTGTTTTCTGTTTGGGTTTTAGTCATCACATCCATACTACTCGATGCTCTCACATCTACACCGTTGCTTCCCTAACCCAACAAATCCCAAAGGTATAATATGTCCTCATCATTTTGCATTCCTTTTTATTCTTCTTTGTTTTTGGAAGTTTTTGCTTTACATTTTTGCTAAGCAAATGAACCATAACAGTGGCGGACTTGTATGAGGTCAAGTGGGGTCACTTGACCCCTCTCAATTTTGTTTGCTAGAGTATTTGGTAGTGAAAATTATAGGTTTTGACCCTCTCCAACTTCTTTAAAAACTCAACCGACCTCCTAAATTTCTCTAGAAACTAACTTCCACTGAAATTTTAGAATTTTGTTTGCAAAAATCATTAGAAGGATCATGTATCAGACTTTGTGACTTGATGTATAATGTATATATACATTTAGAATTGGTAAAATTTGTAACGGTCCTAAAATTTCTGGCGGCCTTTGACCGCAATTATGCTACCTCCTTGACTCTATTGAGAAATATCTCTAGGCCCTCCAATAAACCATAATCATCAGAATCTTCTTAAAACGTAAAGCTCAGGAGTGTCGTGACGTTTTGTCGTGCCAATTTGTATGTCTACCAAACATGAGTCTTTTTTATTAAGTTTATCTTATTTTAAATATTTTGTTTTATACATTTTATTCCGATGACAATATTTGAGGTTCATTAGGGATCGTCTTTCTTGTTTCTTCAAGGATAACTAGTAGTTTATCTGTTTTACATCATTTTCTCATGTTCCCTTGTATTTTCCTTAGATGATGTCTAAAATGCTACACAGTTTAGTAGTCATTATCATCTAAATTGTGTTGTACTTATTTCTTTATTTTAAACCTTTGATTATTATAAAGAACTTTAATTTTGTCACTATTTAATCTTCTGTTAGTGTTAGTTGTATTTATAGGTTACTTCATGTTTATTAGCTTTCCCTTTTATCTCGTATTTGTGTATGTCTAAGGCTAGTAGGTAATTTAACCTACTTTTGTGGTTCTTCTTGGAATAGGAAAATGATGAAACAACCTGATGCATGTTGAAATTAGTACTGACTGTATTTTATTTGGTTGTATTTTTTCAAAGACGCAAGTTCCGCCAACAAAATTTTCGATTGTGGAAAAGGCTACACCGTCATCCTCAATCATTAAGAAGATCCATCTTTTTTGTATAGGTCATCATGATACTTTTATCATACTTGTTCATGATATAAGGGCTCAGAAATCCATCTTGATGGATTATCCCGAGCTCAGACACTCATTCTACTAGTATTAGAAGACTACTCATTGGGTACCGATGGATAACGAATGCTTCCTAGGCTTTTGAAGAATTACATTTGTTTTGGTTATGTTTACATTTTTAGTTTTACGATCTTCTTTAGGACTCATAGCGTTGTGCTCTTTTCCTTCATCAAGATTTATCCCTTGGATTTTCTTTGTCAAAGTTTTTAACGAGGCAACATATGCGTGTCTAACACCTCTATGTGGTTTTATAATTTACTTGGTATTGTTTGTCTTTTTCTTTTCATGTATTTCTGTTGGTTATACTACTGTTGTAACCACGGCTGATAACGCCTTAAATTAGTCATTTCAGTGAATTTCTTATTTACAATAAAATAAATAAAATTCTTTGTCATGTATAGCTTCAGTGCAAAGTAACCCTTCACACAACCCATCTTCTTCATACTCCAAGAACTTAAAAAATAACCTGAATTTTTTAGTATTAACAACAAATCTTCATCTGGATTTAAATTCCAGTGTTGCACCAAACTGCAAAAATTTAGGATGAGAACACCAGAAAGCTTCAAATTGTAAAATGATTCTCTTCTTGAGATATTGTTATTGGTATTGAGTAAAATGAGACAATGAGCATGTGATATTCTTGGTTAGTATAACACTCTTTATTTTTCTAACAGAATACATCAATTTGGAGAGGCACCAACTCTATCATATCCTTTCCTTATTAGTGATCCTAAATTTATGTTGTTACTCCCAATGTAAGCATGCCTAGTGAAACCCAAATCTAGTAAAAGGTTTTCATTAACAAAGCCATTCAACTTTGTTTGTGGAGTTAACAGCTTGAATATCTCCCAATCTCTCTTTCAATGAAGAAAGAAAATTAAAATCCCATATATAACATTTAGGCCCATCAATTTGCTAAGAGTAAATTGACGAAGCATGCAGGAACTTGACCCTATCTCCTATACTGGCAGGACCATATACATACAACAGATTTGGATAAGGACCCATAGCTTTGATCTTGATATACATTAGATTCTTTGAACTAGAGATAACTTCAACATCAATTCCATTTCTTTTCCAAAGAACCTAAAGTTCGCTATTCCAACCTGCAGTGGGAACAATAGTAATTTCGAAATCCAAAATTGATTAGTATTTATGTTGAAGCTTCTTATGATAGTTTAATTCACAAGAAAGTAATACTAGTTGAATTTATGATTCTTAAAAATAATTAAGGTGTTTGATTTATTGGATCATTTCCCACCCCAACAATTATATCAAATAAAATTTAACATTTCATGTTTTTTTTTTCAATTTCTTCTACATTATACGGTCTATCTGAAGAAACCAATGCAAGTAAGTTAATACATAATCACTTTCCTTTTTGGCCCAGGTTGACATGAAAGCGAAGTGCTTTTTAATCATTAGAATAGCTATGTTTTTATTTTTGCTGAGTGGTTAGTTGTATAGTTCTATGTTAATGGTCAAATAATCACTAAAAACTATCACCACGGTACATGTACTATTAACGATAAACAGTCAAAGTAAAGTACTTCCTTGAAATCTGATTTTTTTTTTTTTTTCGTGATAGGGATTTTGGCCAAAGGAAAATGCTTCCTTCCTCGTACATAGGCAGTCCCCGTGATATGCACCAGCGATATCCGGATTGTTTTGGCACTGGTGCCTATTTTTTCAATTTCTTCTGAATTATATAGTTCATCTAGGTCGCGTTTGGCACCTTTGATATCCTATCCTAGGTTGAGTTATCTCCAAAATAACCGTCAAAGGGTGTTTGTCTTCTTTTTATTCTAAGTTTGGACAGGAATAACATAGTCTTCCCTAATTTTAGAAAGCTAAAAAAGTAAGGTTACACTATTCTTCCAAATATCCAGGATACCAAAATCCCAACCAAGAATAGACAGTTATTTTTCTTTTAAAATAGGTATTTATCCTAACTTTTTCACTTGACCCATTTTTCACCCTTTTTTTTTAATTATCCTATATATTTTCCCTTTATTATAATCAACAACCTAAAAACCCCACGCCATCTCTCACACCACGTCGAGAGTTGCGGTAACCTCCCCTTTCATTGGCCGGTGAACAAAACCCTCGATCCTGATTGGTCGAAAATCAACTTATACCCCCTACATTTCGTGGCCGTTAATTTTTAATAGGAATGATACGATCTAATGCTTGATATTGGTCGGCAGGGTTTGGATTTTCTTACACCATGTTTACATGATTTTAATAAAATCTAGACCTTCGGATTACCCGAAAATAAAATACCATAAATAGCAGATGCTAAAAAATCTACGAAAATAAAAAATCTATTTTGGCAGTTAATGGAAAACTAAAATCTGGGCCACTGGATTTTCTACAATTAAAATAATAAAATAGATTTTGAAAACCGAAAAATATGAAAAAAGAAAAAAAAAACGGAAATAAAAAGAACAAAAATATTTTTTATAAGAAAATTCATATAAACATTCATATTAACTTCCATATTTTGATTTTTATACCAAAATCTTAACCTAAAAATTCCATATTTTGATTTTTATGCCAAAATCTTAACCTAAAATTATATTTTTTTTACACGGCATTTATTCCATATTTAGCGTGAAATATTTTTTACCATATAATGATAATGATATCTACGAAAATAAAAAATCTATTTTGGCAGTTAATGGAAAACTAAAATCTGGGCCATTGGATTTGCTACAATTAAAATAATAAAATAGATTTTGAAAACCGAAAAATATGAAAAAGAATAAATAAAAACGGAAATAAAAAAGAACGGAAATATTTTTTATAAGAAAAATCATATAAAGATTCATATTAACTTCCATATTTTGATTTTTATACCAAAATCTTAACCTAAAAATTCCATATTTTGATTTATGAGCCAAAATCTTAACCTAAAAATATATATTTTTTTACACGGCATTTATTCCATATTTAGAGTGAAATATTTTTAACATATAATGATAATGATTTTCGTTTAAAGATTTGATGCTAAATTTATCAATGATAATGACTTTCGTTTAAAGATTTGATGCTAAATTTAGGCCATAAAGTTATGGTATTTTCGGAAAGAACTATTGCTAGGAATTTTCTTAATGATCAAGTTCCATAGGTCTATATAAAGGATATACAAGACTCACTTGTGCATTCAATTACGATCGCATGTAAAACAGATGGGTGTGAGGGAAAATCATTTAATGGGTGTGAAGGAAAATCATTCAATCGGTGGGAACGACAAATGGTGGAGATTGGTGACCATAGGTATGTTGCCGATAGCTTTTTCATGACCAGGGTATGGGATTTTCTGATAAATTTGTTCTTTCGTAATTGGTTTGCAGTTTCGGGAATAGCTTCAGCAAGCCTCCTTCACAATAGAAATAATCAGTTATATGCTTAACTAATTTTTAGTTGGGAATTGAAATTTTGAAGGTCATTAGTTGAACGAGAAGAACGACGTATTGCTGCGGAAAACATCTTTACACAACCCGATGGGGGTACACTATGCAATTGTTTATTGCGTTATTGGTATTTAGGTATTTGTGTGTGTTCAATACCGATTTAAATTTTTCTTTGCCAGTGATGAGTCTGATGACATGCTTAAAAGTGAATGATTAATTGTGTTGAGAGAATGTACACTGGTGATTGGTTAGCTCATGTGTAGTAATTTGCACCTGCTGGTTTAACTTTGAATTGATTGCAGATTTTGAAAGCGAAGAAGTTTGATGTTGATAAATCAATGTACACATGAGCATAAATGGTTGAATAGAGGAAGAGTACAGTGATGACGCTATTGACGAGGTGTGTTTATGGAGAACCAACGTATGCTAGATTAGAAGTTATCACTAAGGAGCTTTGTATATCAAATTTGCTTCTTTTGATTTAAAAATATTTGTTACTATATTGTGTCCTTGATTCATTCTTTGTCAACAGATGCATGCACATGGCAGCAAAAGGGACAATCTCGGACGCACTTTGTGTTGGTTCATATTAGTTAGATTTCTATGATGTTAAAATTAGGAGTGCCATCCATATCGGTGAAAAAAATGTTAAGTGCTATTCTTGCGACAACATATGCTTCAGTGTGTTTCTATTTTCTTATGTATTGTGCAAAAGTGGCAAGGTATGCATTTTTGGAGGGGTTTTAACTTAATGTTGTTAGTGTATGTTACTCACATTGCAGGTAGCTTTCTGACAAAAAAAAAAAACATTGCAGGTAGCTTAAGTAATCGCTAAAGATTTATTATCAGCTGATGCGAGTCTCACTGCTTTGCAAATTATTTACGGTTATAATTTTTCCAGAAAGTTTCTTTTGTTAATTAGCTCAATTGATTTTTCGCAATTGAAAATAGGTTTTGCCCTTGAGGATTTAATGAACACAAAAGGGAATGTATTTATTTTATTGGTGAATATCTGCATTTGTACCAGCATTTGGAGATTAAAGAAGTACTGATCAAACCAGTCACAAGTATTTTAAATATAAGGCTTCAGATTTTTGTGGCTGAATCTTTAGATGACTTTGACACTTGATGGTCAAATCAAATACCATAGGTGTTGATTGATTTCTAAATTTTAATTTGATAGAATGTTATGTGTTATGTTTTCAATTTCTCTACAAATCTGCAAGTACAAGTACAAGTATATTTTACGTTATACAAGTATATTTTCGCGCCTATGTTGGCTCCATAGTTTTCTTCTATCGGGATTCCTTGGTTGGTGCGTTGTGAACTTGTGATTGTAACATACTTGCAGGTGATAGGTGTTGTAAAACACCGTAATATCTATCTATTGTTTATGCTTTCTTTGCGAGTTTTCTTGTAAATTATGTATCTTATGTTTGGATTTGAGTTTATTAGGTACTCTGGAGTCGCACGGACGAAAAGATGGAGAAATCATCAAATTGGAGTAAAAAGGGTAAAATTATCATTTCATGGGCGAACACTATCCGGAGCCCAGTCAAAGTTAAGGGCCAACTCTTTTGGAAGAGCACTACGGACATGATAGCTAAGGTTAAGGGGGCTGCCAGATGGGTAACCCTTATCAACGTGACTGGGGTGCATAGTTTTGAGAACTCTTGTTTCAGGTACCAATTTCTATGGAAGGAGCATATTGGAACGATGAATACGGTTTTCAACAACCTCAACACTATGACAATTTCCTACCATCTATGGGATGCAATCAAAACCAATTTATTGGCTATGATGCATATCCTAGAGAACCTTATGGTGATTTTCATACATACCAACAACAACCTTGTAGTGGGTATGTAAGTCAAGCACCTAGGTGGGATAATTCTACTTCTAATTGGCTTTATTCGAGTTGTATGCAGATTTTGAATGGATTACAAGACATGCAACAAAGGCTAGATCAACTTGACCGTGATAGAGAGAACGTCACACAAACCAATTTTTGGAATATTTCTTCTTACCCGACTCCAGATCGTAGTTATGATCATTCACCCATTCAAAGGGAAGGGTCATGGGAAAGAGAACATATTGTAGTCAACGGTGGTAAGCGTGTGAACGTCAAGAAACTTGCGCAGAAATTATACAAGTTGGAAGATGATGGAGCCTCGGAAGAGCTTGTCGATGAAATTAGTAGGACCATTCATATGGAACTTAAACGACGTTGTGATAAGGGTTGGGAAACCGACGACGATTCTTATTATGGTGAGTCTGAAAATGAAGACGAAGATGATTGTGTTGAAAAGGACCAACCTTTGGAAATATTTGATGACATTAGTGTAGTTGACTCAACTCTTGATCTTTATAATGATCAAAGGCCTATTCAAAAGGTACTTGAGTATGATGAAACTAGTGTGTTACAAAACTTCCTTGCAACAAGGTGCGAGTCTAATGAAGAGGAGTATGTTGAGAATGAGACCGTTATGACCACTATTGTGGAAGACCCAATTGAGCTTGCATATGATTGTAATGATGATGTTTATGTCGAGACTGTGGTTAAGGCAGAAACCGAAGAAGAATGGTTGCAAGGTTTGATAGAGGACCATGATATACAAGAGGTGAATAATTCACTTGAGTTTTTCAAGGATGAAGAGGATTCCGTAATACAAGAGATTGTGCAAGGTTTGTCTAACCCTTTGCCTATTGTTTCTTCTCCTTTACCTCTTATTGGTTTGAATGTATGTGCTTCGAAAATATTGTTGAATGACTTTGTTTCTCGTTTTCCGCCATTAGAGATACTTGATTCTCATACTATGCAGATTTTGGAACAAGAAACCGTGGAAGTACCCGACTTCTATATTCTTTATACACTTCCAAGTGTGGACAAGAATAAGTGTGGGGGAAGCTTTTATCGGCAAAAGCTTCATTTCTGTTTTATATTACTAATATTTGTGTGAAGCTAGTGTTTGCAAAACAGGTTTTATGGAAGGATCCCCAACTTTTCAGATTGTTGGTATATGGGGAATGAATCTTGCAAGGATATAGTCGGGCTGACGACTTTAAACCAAGCGCTACATGGGAGGCAACCCATAGGTTTTGTATCTTTTATCTTTTAATTTTTCTTTTCTTGTTTTTACTTTTTCTTGTCGCATATTGTTATAAGATTTCCCACCTTGACTTTCTTTGGACGATTCAATTTACATTGAGGACAATGTAAAGTTTAAGTGTGGGGGAGTGGTTAAGCATTTGCGTTGTAAATTTTTGAAATTTTTCAACTTTTGTGTAAAATAGTAAATAAGAAAACTCCAACTTGTGGTTAGTATAGAGTCACATAGTATACATGTCGCTAAGATCACATCGAGATTCTCATAAGAGTGACTGAACTTAGAGATGACAGAGAACATGATCGGGTTTCTTAATTGTATGAGAGTTAAAGTTGGATTTAACCATGCCGGTGGCAAATAAGGTGCGGATCGAATTCGGTATTAGAGTAGTGATCCCCATAGTGGAGACTACCCATGTTACATAATGTGAGGCACCGACCTTCAATTCCTTGTACCGTCTAAATTTGTGCTTTTAGAGTGTGTGTCACCGTACGTAAATTCCGGGAAGAATGGTGAGTTGTCCAACCTCCCACCATAGAAGCACTATTTTGATCTCTTGAGTGCTATTTTTATCAATCATGTTGGTGACATTGAATTGCTAACTTACATACCACTTGTAATCTTGTTCGCAGTTAGCACCATCCACCTTATCTCTCTCTACACCAACAGGTCCATAGAAACACCATCATCATCAACAAGAGGAGCATCACAAATTTGAAGGAAAGTTGAAGACGTTCAAGGGTTACAAGCAACAGTACAGAAATGAGCAAATTTCAGATTCAAGTAAAGCAACAAGATAAGGAGCGGAATTTTTACAAGTTGAAGACTATTGTACAAGAGTGAAAATTATCAAAGATGAAAGTTCGAGAAGTATATAATATCGAGACATATAAGTTGTGAAGAATCAAGCGGTAAAGTACTTACACCATGGCCTTTGTACTTACATTTTTATTTTATTTGTATTTTACTTTCTCTTGTCTCGAACAAAAAAAAAAAAAAAAAAACAAGAGAAATTTTTTAGTTTCATACTAGTTTTTATTATTTTTTTTAATTTTGTATTTGTTTTATTTTTCTTGTCTCATAAAAAAAAAAAAAAAAAAAAAAAGAGAGATAAGAAAAATTTGTTGTATCATATTTTGGGTTTGTATAGTTCGTTTTTAGTTTTGTATTCTTTAAATAAAGCCAATGGAAAGAAGGAATATCTATAATGAAGTTTCAAGCAACAAGGAATTTGAGGAAAAGAGTCACATTGTCAAGATTCTACGAAGTTCAAGAGTTATCATCAACAGTTGAAGACCGAAGACGAGGATGAAGACACCGATTGAAGACCGAAGACGTTTCTATGGATGCTGTGAGAGTGGTGCTAGCTGCACGCCGAACGGATAACGAGGTAAGTAAGCATGTTCCCACCTTCGTTAAGTAGTTGATTTCCTTTCGTAGAGATCGTCAGAAAAATGGGTTTTCAAAAATGAATAAAAGATGTGGGTTTTCAAAATATATCGGAGGGTTTTGCCTTCCTACCATTCAACGTGTCGAAAGTCTCTCTTCATTCCTACCTGGACACATGTGTGACCCATAAAAAGCTATTTATTATTGAGAGCAACTTCATAAAACCCTTTCTTGTGAGGCAGAGTCGAGACTTTTGATCACTCCGAACCCGAATTTCTTTCGAGAAGGGATGGTTATTTCTCTCTCAACTTTTAAGGATGAGATTGTGTTCATTTATGTGTCTAACTTCTTATGACTAGTGTGCAGAATCTCTATGTCTTCTTAGCGCGTTGGATGCTATCATTACGGAGAACTAGTAAGTTGGAAAAGTAGGTTTTGTGGGTATATCTCTAGTAAACCCTCACGAGACTATAACTCGTCCACTAGGGACACCTAGGGGTTTAAAGGCTTGTTATTTATGCTAAAAGTGACCGTAGCCTCGACGACAAGGAGTTGTATGTATCCTTTAGAATTGTTTTGTTTGATTTGCTCGAGGACTAGCAAAGTCTAAGTGTGGGGGAATTTGATAGGTGTTGTAAAACACCGTAATATCTATCTATTGTTTATGCTTTCTTTGCGAGTTTTCTTGTAAATTATGTATCTTATGTTTGGATTTGAGTTTATTAGGTACTATGGAGTCGCACGGACGAAAAGATGGAGAAATCATCAAATTGGAGTAAAAAGGGTAAAATTATCATTTCATGGGCGAACACTATCCGGAGCCCAGTCAAAGTTAAGGGCCAACTCTTTTGGAAGAGCACTACGGACATGATAGCTAAGGTTAAGGGGGCTGCCAGATGGGTAACCCTTATCAACGTGACTGGGGTGCATATATCCTACTCTAGTTTATTACCTACCCAACCCTAAATCGAGAAGTGTTATCTTCTCAATCATTACCATCACCTGAAATTTTGAGAAACGAATTCACAGAGAGGAGATGGCGACGAGTGATTGTTGTTGCTGTCGTCTAGGGTTTGAGAAGAAAAAAAATGGAATCTGACTGCTAAGCGAGTTCAGGAAAGATAGAATTACAAGGAAGAAATTGATGTTGTTGTCATGGATTTGAATCAGCAATTAGATGCTCGAATTGCAACAGCTGATTGATAATAAGAAACCAAGGAAGGTTGGGTTTGATCTGAAATCGAGAAGGGTTGTAAAATACAGTCGGTGAGAGTCTCGGGGGATGAAGATGAAATTCAAATCACAATCTGGTATGGTTTCTGGGTGTTTGAAATTGAGAAGAAAGGAATCTGTTGCTACTGATTTTCATGAGAACGAGATCGAGGAAATGAAAGAATGGATGTTTCTGTGCTGAATCTAAGAATGAATCGAATGGGTTTTGTCAGTGATGAAATGGGTTTGGTTTGGATTGATCCCGAGAAGTGTAATTGATTGGTTCAACTGGTGACTTACAAAGAAGCTCGTGTTTGATTCTGGTTTTTGGGCTAATTGGTGAGAAAGATGAGAGGGGTTTTGGAGCTCAGACATACACAGAGCTGTAGGTGGAAACATGAAGAAATGGAGGAAATCTGAAGCCAGTTTGAGATGGAATGATTATGGGGTTTGTTATATGATGGAATTGTTGGTGGTGGTCTGTGATGGCAGTGCGCAGCGTTGGATGGATTTCAGTGATGGAGTCTGGTGGCATTGCAGGTGGATGAGAGTAATGTAAGTACAAGCTGTGGAGAATGACTCGGGATTATGAACGGTGCAAGCTAGTCGTGTGCAGTGAAACTATGGCATTAGTTACAGCTGTAGTGACGAATGAGCATGTACAGCTATAGATGCAAGCAATTGCGGGTTGTCTGCGGTTCTTTAGAGTGGCAGGAAATACTCAGTGCAGGACATGGACAGGTCTGAGCTGAAGATAATGTTGCTAATGGTGGCGGAGACTGAAGCTAGAGATTGAGATGAATTGGTGGTGCTTGCAGCTGAGTACATGGAAAGAACAAGCTTCAATGGAAGAATTAGTGATGCTGTAATGAAGTTGCAGTAAGGCACTGGCAGGGAGAATGTGATCTGAGTGAAGTTGCAGGCATTGATTGAAGTGAAGCGACCTGAGTTTGAAATGCAATGGGTGATGTACATGAATGAATTGCATGTTACCTGAGCAGATGGAAGTGTTGTTGAGTTGCAGTCAAGTGTTTATGAAGCTGCATATGGTCGAGTTTGAGATGGAAAGATGGTGTTGCTCTGGCAAGAGCATTGCAGCTGCAATGGCTCAAAGTTAAATTGTAGGGAGATGAACCGAGCTCGATTTCACTGAATTATGAAGTCATTGTGATCGAATTTGTGTGGATTGTTTTACGGGGGTTGAGGGAGAACCAACATTAGTTCTTTTATCTCGCCTTCGCTTAGCAACATCGCCAAGAGCAACACCAATGAGACATTAGGTTTGTGTTGTACTTGATGGCTAGAAGAATGGGTTTTTTGTGTATGCTACAGGGCAGGTGGTGTTGAGTTTGAAGCTACAAGGAAGTGATGCAGTGGGTCAGTAGAAGATTATGGCTCAGCAAGTTTGCAAAATGGCCTAGGCATGTGCTAATCGACTACGATTCACCCGGTTAGACTTTCACTCAGGCTAGAGATCTCAAATGATTCATGGTCTGACTCTCTGAATCACTTAACTCAGCTGACTCAGTGCTTGACCCGAGTTGACTCGGTTGACCAGACTGATTTGACTCGTTTGACCGATGACCTGGTGGACTTTGCCGGTCACCTGAGATGTCTTCCGGCGACTTTTCCGGCCAAGTTCCGACCACAATACCAAATTTCCGGTGACATATTTTTGGGCATATTTTCTACATGGGTTTTCTCACACATGGGCTTGGAGGACTTCAATCTAATGGACTTTTGAAGATTAGACCTAATTTTGGAAACAAGAGAGCTATTTAAAGGAAAGACTTTTATAACTATGGGAGATCTTATATCTTTGCCTCTACTTTTATTTTCTAGGGTTTAGAACCATGAAGTCTTTTCTCTTTCTTCTTGTTATGAACTCCATGAATATGAGCTAGAGTTTTCTTTTGGTTATGGATTGGTTGGATTTCCAAACATGAGTTCTTGTTCAATAAATTAGTTTTCTCTCATATTATCGTTTATGATTCACCATTAATATTGTCATATGATTGAATGTTTGTTTTGTCAAGTTGCAAATTGGTAGAACTCACATGCATGTCTTTTGCTAGATTAGGGTTATTATACGCAAAAGTGATAATTCCTAATTTGAAGTAGCATAAATATGATTATAGTTTGTAGTGATATATTCTTATGATCATATGTGAACCATAACCTTTGTTAAATCGTATTAGTGCTCTTACACGTTCGATTGCTTTGATTAGCCTGATTTCATAGAACCTATTGCATCTAGGGAATTAAACTTGATTAGTGCTTTTACACGTTAGGTTGTTCTTTTAGATAGAATTCATATTCGCATATTTTAATGTGTTTGTTGATGACAAGAGGAGATTAGCGTGATATTCTTGCGATCAAGGTATTCTAGGGCCTTTGATAAAAGTTGAGATTAAAATATCAATTCTAGTTATTGTGTTGAAAACATGTTTGTGATTGAAGACGAAATCCATGACCAATACTTTCTCATTCTTGATTTGCGTGTTTACTTTTTATTGTTTTGCTTTTATTTTATTTTCGTTTATAAAAATCAAAAAACTCCCGGTGTTATTTATAGGAAACCGAATCAATTTGACAACCAAGACCTCTCTGTGGGAACGATCCTTTCTTGCCCTTGCTTCATTATATATTTTGAGTAGTAAGAAAGTGTAAATTTATT
>JAJJWW010002723.1:0-43543 GCA_023531295.1 Papaver armeniacum | reverse complement strand
TTAGCTTGGCCTATAAAGCAGTTATAGGCCAATCTTTTCGAATCCAAGAAGAAATCTTAAGGTGTTTAGCTTTGCGTTTGCATCTCTTTGGGAAATTGTGCACATAATAAGTTAGATTTGCATTCTATATCGCCAATCAGCTATGAATTGAATGCCCATTCAATAGCTATATATATGAGCTATCAGCTATTCCCGTCCCCTTTAAAGGAGAAAGAAGTTATGCTGCAATCTATGCAACAAAACACCAACATAGCCCTAGCTGGGCTATCAGCGAAACAAAACAAAAGTTTCAAAATGCTGTCCGGGCCTCTTCATTTATAGCTGATTGGTTTTTGGTTATGATTAATTATTTTTGCTTCAGATCACTTCATCTATTGATTCAAGCGCTGATTGGTTTTTGGTTATGATTAATTATTTTTGCATTGCATTTTGATCACTTCATCTTGGTAATCTGGCAGAGTGCGCATTGGCAAAGTATTGGCCGGGTCAGCTGCCCCATATGCCAGTTCTTGGCTCTGCCCTTGTCATCAAGCAAAGGTGTGCATAGCTTCTCGGTTAGATTACTTGTTCGAATAAAACGAACTGAATCAAATTCTTTGTTTTTAAAAACTACATACCATCTATTAACCATTGTTATGCAACACAGACAGAAGCCAATTCAACTAAAAAACACGCGTCTCGCAAACTAGGCTCCGTGAACAAAAGAAAGTCTACTTTTCTCATACGCGTCTCATGGAGTTTGATATACTATTTTTAACAACTCCCCCTGCTTTTCTGTCATACAAGAAAGTTCTGTTCTTTCACATTAGCCACTATAACAATGACCATCCGACCTTCATAACTTGTGCAAATTCATCACCACCGGGTGAGGGTTGGCTTAGCTCAACACACACATGTTTCCAAATTCTATTCTGTGCAAGGACTTCTATTCTGTACATGTTTCCCAATTCTACTATGATGATGAATGTGGTTCATTAGGTGGTTCGTAAAAGCTAGTAACCTTCAAAAGACTGCATTCTGTAATTCTCTCGTATTGTCAAAATTTTGAGAATTTTTTGCTCTCGGTTTTGCTCTCGGTTTTTCCTCAATAATTTCAATGCATGCATGAGAATATTTAGTTGCAGCAAAAGAAGTCATGTTGAGCCTTCCGGTTGAAATTCAGGAAGATATATTTCTAAGATTACCTGTGAAGTCGGTTCTAAATTGTAGGTACGTATGCAAACCATGGAGTATTCTACTTTCTAGCTCTAAATTTGTCGATTGTCACCTTCAACATAGTATCCAGAAAAACAACCCTATATTCCTCCTTAAACGTTACGAAAACCTGGTTTCAAGGTACCTGGGATTTATTCCATAGACTATGCTTCAATATCATGTGAATCTATTAATGAAGCTGTACCGATGGAATACCCATTCCAGGATAAGCCACTTCTGTTTCGAAAATTTGGGTTCTTGTAATGGATTGATATGCTTGGGCATTAGTAGTAGTAGGAAATACAAATATTGGTCATGATTGTAGCGTTTGTCTTTGGAACCCATCAACAGGTGAGTATAATAATATACCAGTGGCACTATTATTTGATAACCATCAGCACTGCTACAATGTCAGGTATGGGCTTGGTTATGATGGCAGCACTGACGATTACAAGATAGTAAGACTAGCAAATTATGGAAATTCTGGTCGTTTTGGAGCTCATGTCTATTTCTTGAGATCAGATTCATGGAAAGCTGTGGGAAACCATCCGGTACTCATTTCTTCTTGCAAATAGATCTCCCGGCTTGCCTTTAATGGAGCACTTCACTGGCTGGTCACTACTGCCACCAACTCTGAAGTAATACTATGTTTCGATATAAGAATTGACAGAATTTTTGATATGTCGTTCCTCAAGAATTGAGTTCATATCCAGAAGATAATTCATTCAAAAGTCTCGAGTCATTGAAAAACGCTTAAGTTTAATATTGCTTGTACCTTTTGTCCGCCTTGATATATGGGTGATGCAAAATACGGAGGAAAGATTCTTGGACCAGACGACTCAGCACTACACAAGAAATAATGATCGGCTTCGACTTCCGAAACCGCACGGCCTTTTGAGAATGGTGAGTTACTATTCTACAAGGACTTGAAGTTGGTATTGTTTGACACAAAGAATTATAAAAGTAGAGATTTGAAAATGGATGATTCTGATTTTATATGGAGGGTAGAAGATAGTTATCTGGAAAGCCTAGTTTCAGTTAACTCGGGTGCTTATGTAGGAAAACAGAAATGGACAACAGATGGAGACACAACCGATAAGTCTAAGCCGCCAAAGATGACATGGGGTTCGCTCTATTCTGTGTTAACGGGTTTGATTAGTTATTTTTTGACTTAACAGTATTGGTAGTTCTTTGTAATAGTTGTTTGTTCTGGTAGCCGGACCAATTTATGTTGATAATCTATCCCTGCTTCTTCATTCGTAGATGATTGGTTTTTAGTTTTGATTTAGTATTTTTTCGTTACGATCACTTTATTAGAATATCACGGATGCTACAAGTCAAGGTGACCACAAAGAAAAGCCCACTGAAATGTACGTGCAGTGTACTTGAAGAGAATAACAATTAAAGATTGCAGGATAAGAATATTGCATGTAATCTTTTATTTTCCTTGATAAGCATATACTAATATTAATTAGTAATATATTTTCATCCTCTCAACTCTATAAATAGAGTGTATTGTAATTGTAATCTCATCTCAGGATGATCAAACTCTGGAGATCAATATAATCTCACCCTTAGGGGTTTCTCCGTGATGTAGGCGTTAGTGCCAACCACGATATCGCTTTGTCTCCTATTTCATTTTGGCATGTAGATTTATTTATTTTGCTATTTTATCATTGATTTGTATATTTGTTGTTCGTCAAATCAATGATATCCATGTTAGTTTTGATCTGCATATCAAAATCTAACACACTTCATTTCATCAAATTTAGTTGTGTGTAAACTGGAAGGGCACACCGCGCGCATTGGTATACCTGCATATGAAGAATGCAATGGCAGGCATAGTGCGAGATTACCGATAGCATAGTATAGTCATAATTAAGTTCAACTTTGGCAAGCCACAACTCATCCAAGAAACGAAATCAATTCAACAAGCTCTTAACCCAGTGCATACGCATCCGAATGACTTGATCACAAAATGAGTACTCAGAAGCTAATTCTATACTAGGTATTACTTGGCTCCACCTTTGTAAATAAAACCTTAAGGTTTATGTAGGTGTAAATAATCCACAGGGACAGGTGGAACGATCCTAAGCCATGGCGTACCAGAGCAAGCATGCACCTAGAGTACCGGATCGCCTCTCCAAATCTGGGCGGAGGAAAGAGGAGCCGAAAGTCGAAGAAAAAGGGAAAAAGTCAGATGCGATGGACATCGGCACTGGAGCCATAAATGCACCGACAAAGTTGGTGAAGAGATAAGAAGGACTCGGTCAGTGGAAAGCTCGGCCAAGAATCCCAAGGGCGACATCGGTTATTCCCATCGAACGAGCGACATCGAGTGACGAGATGGCGTATGGCATCATTCTACTCACAGAAGAACTCAAACAAATAAGAACAATCGGGTCAGGCATCGACCGATCGCCGAGAGGAACATCGAGGAAGCTACACCAAGCCTAACACCGTAACACTGGATGTATCATCACTTGTAACTATAAATAGAGACCATGTAGAGAGAAAGAACTCAAGCAAGAAGTGAGAAAAGAGAGCGTACTAGAGCATTGAGAGAGATAAATCCATCTTGTAACCTTGAACCGAGAAATAAGATCTTCTTTACACCCCGTGGACGTAGGTAATCATGCCGAACCACGTACATCTCTTGTTCATTACTTTTTGTTTGTCTTGCTTCCTGCGTGTGTGTGTTTAGTTACCTTTGGATGTAGTGGTAGGATTTTCTACATCTACATTCTGGCGCCGACTAAGGGGACCGTATAACATCTCCGGATACCTTGAAATCGGACACCAAAAGGGGAAACTCCGAGCTCCTAAGCCACCTTGTGCGCTGGTTGATGCTAAGGGAGAAACCCTTGCGGTCTGCTACCTTTGTTCTTTTCTAGTAGCTTTGTCGAGTCGATAGAGGTTAGCTTTGTGTTCTTTTTTTGTTATCTTCATCTTCTTAGCAACATCTTGTCGAGGTTGGTAGAGTTAGCTTTAAAGTTATCTTCGCTTTGTTATCTTCTGCTTCAATTGGTATAAGTCCGCGTGTTTTAACCAAAAGAGTCTCCATTTTTCCAAGCAAAACAAGTTTTCCGTAAGCCAAGTCGTCAAGACAGCTCCACAAGATAGGGTCAGGTTTGAGACACTTTTAGAGTTATCTGATGACCCATGAGCTCCCAAAATAGCATCTTTCGATGTAGGTAGAAGCTGGAAGGGGATTCCATCTCGCTGACTGTGATCTATGGCTTCCAACCCCGCTGCAAGAGAGATCCGATAGCTCCTATCGACATCCAAGAAGGATAGATGATGCTAAACGAAAAGCTCTAACAAAGCGCAACGCGTAGGTTACTAGACTATCTTCTAGGAAAGATATTGTCGCATCTATCTCCATTTCACACCCGCCTTCATTTTAGCAAGGTAAACGGGCTACGATAATGGTGGAAACAGGCTAACTCTTAATCGTTGAGTCTAGATCTTGGAAACCATGGCCGGGCGGGATTATGGTGAGCGGCCCGAGTCTCACCGTAATCCTACGCTGAAAGCCTCACAAACACAAAGCAAAAATTATAGGAATCTTCCGGCCATCAACACGACGGTCGCTAAGGGTCGCCGCTGTTGCCCATCACCGTCGTGAAAGAAATCTTCTGATTCAACGCACGAATGATTAATGATTTCTCGGGCGCTAGGAATGTTAGACAAATAATGGTTAATGCTAGAAGAGTACCGAAAGCGATGTGTCAAGACAAATTTTCAAAATTTGTCCGCTTGCGGCAAAACGATTTGATCACGAGATCGCATACCGCATAAAGGAATCGTACTATAAAAGATCTTTTTCCACTCGACCAACCGTCGTACCTCATCCTTAACCCTTTCGAAAGCAGCTGGTAAGTGTCGTCTACTTTGTCGACGTAGGAACGAACGGATAAGCGAAGCGAGGAACGAGGACGATAGCAAAGGCAATGGCAAGTACCTCCAGACGAGCGTGATCCTGAGAACCGAGTCGCGGCGGATCCAGCGGGCAAGAGGGACTTACGGATTCTCAAGACGGAGATCGTCGACCCAACCACCGAGGCGAGACTCCGGCGTTGATCAAAGGCATGACCACGGCCGACGAGGAAGTCGATCCGGGCCGAGATGACGACTTCCCACCCGAGAGATTGAGGATTGACCCAAGTCAGATGGGGCCGAGGAACGAGGGCAGCATGGAAGACGGGAGAACTGCATCGGATACGGAGGAGGAGGAGGAAGTCCAAACTATACACGAGGAACAAAGAAGGGAGAGACAACCTACAGATCACCAAAGAGATTTAGAACGAGAGGCCGAAAGGCTTAGGCGAGTACACTTGCAGAGGGAACCCTAATCGAGACGCCCCCCGCACGGTCAACCGCCCCCACGCCTCCGGTTGTTCCCCAAAGAGCACCAATCACCCAACGGCTCCGATCGTCCCCTCCTATCGCTCTCACCGCGAGACCCCCAACCGCACCCCCCCTAACACAACGGGACACCAAATGAACGGTCATTCTAGTCACGAGAGCACCGACTGATGTTACTTCGCCATACCGGCAAGTCGTAGAAGAAGACAGAGGATCCGATGAGAGAATTGCAGAGGAGAAACTTGGCACTAGAATACGAGAACCACCAACTCCGCAACAGAGAGGACGGGGTCGAGGGGATCATCAAGCCGAGGCGCTCCAAAGAACCACACTCCACCAAGGGACGACCCACCCCCTTCGCCAAGCCGAGACGAGTACCCGACCCTAATCGATCAAGAGAAGGGTATGGGCCTTCCGAGGATTCTTCGGCCGATGAGGAAGTAACCAACGAAAGTACGGACGCGTCCACCAAACAAAAGATCGAACGGCTCGAGCAGATGGTTAAGAAACCGACGGAGATAGCGAGGATGATAAGTTAGCGTAAGTAATCAATGAAGCCCAGAAGACACCGCTTTACTGCAGAATCGGACCGAACACCATTTCCACCAAAGTGCACACTGCCAATCTTCCCATCTAGGTTCGATGGCACAAAAGTGCGGGAGAGCACATCAAGATGTACGGCATGTCCTTACTACATGCCGGGAAGAATCACGATGTAGTCATGTGCAAGTTCTTCCCCGCTAGTCTTGAAGGAGAAGCGAAGAGTTGGTTCTACACCCTGCCCGATAAACTGTTGGGAGCTATGCGGTTTTGGTGGAAACCTTTCGAGACGTACATGCATAACAAAGATAGCTCGGCCCCGTAGTCGACAAGTTATTTACCCCGCACGAAGACCGAGGGAACTGCCGCGTTCCTTAACTATAGATGGAGGAAGTTATGCACGGATATAGGGAAGGCACCGGCCGACCAAAGAAATATTCGCTTCGAGAACTCGCTAAGAAAGTCGGACCCCATCCGGGGTGGCGATGTACACAAAAGCCCAAGACGCTAAGGAGATCCTAAGATGCAGGAGCACTATATAGCCTTGGAGGAAATCCAGAAGGAGCGCAAGACAGGGGAATACAAGAGGCGAGCACTACGTAAGAGGCTACCCCGAGAGAAGCCACGAAACGATCCGAGAAAAGGCCCGGTGCCCAAATCCCAGTGGCGAAAACAAGAAGGTCTCGGGTCGAGAGGGGAAAGAAGCCTCGCCACGAGCCAAGATCATACACCCCGCTCAATGCACCCTTGGAAGAAGTGTTCAAAGAAGTGGAAAAGAGGAATGATATCCGTTACCCCAAGACTCGGGGAATCCAATTCGACGGAACGAGGAACCATCCGGAGTTTTGCCATTATCATCGCCCGCGGCCACTCAACCAACGATTGTAGAGAAGTGAAGGACATCGTCCAAGACTCGATCCGCGATGGGTACCTACGGCATTTCATCAAAACACCATCGACACCGCCCAGCCCGAGGTCCCAGACATCAAATAAGAATCAATCGCGCGCCAAATCACCTGTAACACCATATCACACTCAAAGAACACAAGGATACGATTTAGGGACCTAGATCACCTCGAGAATACACAAGAGGGACAGATCTCGCAGAGAAATCTTTAGCGTGGCCAAGACCCTCCCTATGGAGCCGTGGATGATGCAACCGATCACGTTTTCACGAAAGATGTCCCATTGAACTGACAAGCACATGGAGATCCCTTAGTAATAACCCCGATGATTGAAGAATGGGGCGTCCGCGTAATATTAATAGACAAAGGGTAGCTCAATGAAGTTTTGTTCTATGACACTTTCAAGAGGATGGAATTGTCTCGATGACATCCTCGATCCCATCGACTTATCGAATTTACTTGGCTTCAACGGCACGTGACAAAGGCTAAAGGAGAAGTCACCTCGTAGTCTCGGATGGGGAAGGGTTCCTTGACACATTGACCACCTTTTTGCGTAGTCGATGTCGCTTCACCATATGAGGCGATCCTGGGACGACCTTGATCGCAGGATCAAGGGAGTTGCCTCGGCCTACCATCAGAAACTGCGCTTCCCTCTTATCGTGGAGTAGTAGAAGTACTAGGCGACCCCCAAGCGGCAAGACAATGTGTGCGTATAGACATCCAACGTAACGAGGAGAGACGGTGAGGAAACGCCAAGAAAAGAAGAAGTCTAAGGAAATGGAAGTGGAGAGGAATTGGAAAAGGTGATGTCACAAGCCATCGCCACCTACGAAGCAAAGCGACACGTAAGTCTTATAGCAATCACAGGAGCCGGAACTGTCTTCATGAGCCAAAGCAAAACTTCTCGGCCCTAGAACCGACTCCTAAATCAACTGGGCACCGAGGAGGAGCCGAGATTGGTGAGGATAGGGTCACGCTTAACGAACGAACAGTCCCAAAGAATCGATAACCCTCCCCCGGAGCACATGGATGTATTCGCTGGCAAATGCATGACATGGAAGGAATCGACCTTAAGTTTGCTCGCACTATCCGAGGATAGACCCCAAGTTCGACCGACGTATTTAAAAAATGAGAAGAATTGCACTGAGCCACAACCAAACAGAGGCGGAGTTGAAGAAACCGTACGCAGCAGAATCATCCGAAAGGCCCAATATCCTAATGGATATCTAATATGGTGATAGTCCCCAAGAGGAATGGGGGCGTCCGAATCAAGGCCGACTATAGCGATTTGAACAAGGCATGCCTAAAGGACAGCCTTCCTCTCCCCAAAGATTGACCAACTAGTGGAATCCATTGTCGGGTATCAGGCGATCACGCTCATGGATCTGGTACTGGGTATAACCAGATCCCCCGGCCCCCGAAGATCGAGCATACATCTTTTTCACGCCAAGAGACTATGTTGTTACACCAAAATGCCATTCTGGCTGAAAAATGCGGGCGCTACATACCGAGAGGCTCATGGAGGACATGTTTGAGGAAAATACACGACACCATTGAAGTATACGTGGACGATCATGTCAACAAGAGCAAAGTGGCCGAAACTCACGTCGACGACCTTGAGGCATCTTCCAAACCATGAGAAAGTATAAGATGAGAGCGAATCCGACCAAGTGCACCTTTGGGTCACCTCGAGCAAGTTTCTAGGATACATAATCACCGAGAAAGGGATCGAGGCGGATCCGCATAAAATCAAAGTCAGTAATAGAAATGCCATCACCTCGCCATGCTTAAGGACGTGCAACGGGTCGAACTAAACTTGGCGGCTCAGATTTATTCATCTCCATCGCCGACAAATGCAAGGACTTCTTCGGGACGTTAAGGAAGGGAGAGAAGTTCAAATGGACCGAGGAGTGTGAGGAAGCATTCCGAGGAAGATCAAGCAACATCTCGCAAGCCTACCGGTGTTACAAAGACCCGAACCCAAGACATACTAACATCAGATCTCGGGCAACCACTATGCCATCGCCCGTGTTGGTCAAAACGAAGGCAGAGGAAAACCTGGTATATTTCATAAGCAAAACCATGAACCCGGCGGAAAAGAACTACACCAGAATCGAACAACTCATACTAGCGTTAGTGTTTGCAACCTGTGGCTCCGAACGTACTTCCAAACTCACAAGATCCGAGTGCTTACCAAATCCTCTATAGAGTCGGTACTCGACAACGCGGCCGTGCTCTGGGCGGATCTCCAAATGGAGCGCATGATAAAGCAAAAACGATATCTTTTATGAAATGAGGACAAAGGAAAGCGCAGTAAAGGGCCGATTTTTCGCGACTTCCCTCTCAAAGGACGAGGATGAGGTAGAAGACATCCCCGGATGGAGGAAGACGGAGAGGACTCACCCGATTTACTCGAGACCTGCAGCCCGACACGATGGGAGGTCTTTGTAGACGGATCATCCAACAAAGACGGGTCAGGTTTAGGACTGGTCTTCACGACACCAAAGGGCCGGAAAATGGTCCACTCTTTTAGGCTCGAGTTCAAAGCGACCAACAATCTCACTAATACGAAGCTGCAATACATGCCCTACGCTTGATTGTGGAGATGGGCATCCAGGAGGTACGACTGACAAGTGACTCCCAGCTAGTTGTGCGGCAAATCACCGGGCAATATGCCATACATGACCCTTTGTTGCAAAAATACTGGGAGCTCGCCCAATCCTACATCGGGCAAATACCAAGCATCAAATTCGACATTTTGCAGAAAAAGACACCCGGACTCTGATGCCCCTTCGCATATATCGCCCATGTTGACCGACTCAAGCATTGAGGGTATTCGAATCATGAGGATCCTAATGCCTTCAGATCGAGAACGTGGATATCGCACAAGCACAAGTCGCGGCAACCACTACCGATCAATACCGGCCGATGACTCGGAGAAGGCCGATTCATGAATACCTCGAAACGGGAAAGTTGCCCAAGGGGAGGCCTGAGATTAATAAGATCAAGAGCAAAGCCGCCACAGACGAACTTAGGGATGGCACCCTATACCGAAAATCATACCTAGGACCATTGCTAAAATGCCTGGTAAGGAAGAGGGGCAGATGATCCTTAACGAATTACACTATGGGGCAATGGGAAACCACAAATTGGGCCGCAGCCTTTAGCGGCACGAGCTAAAACCATGGGATACTTCTGGCCGTACATGAATGAGGACGCGAAGCATATGGCCACCGTATGACGAGTGCCGAAATTCGGAAGAAGATACACGCGCGCTACTGTAACATTAAACTCCGCCATCACCCGGCCCTTTGCTAAATGGGGAATCGACATCGTGGGACCACTACACGTCGGATCGGACAAAGGAAGTATTTAATTGTGGCCACCGACTATTTCACCAAGTGGTTGAGGCTTCGCCTCCGCTAAGGCACATACGGGATAAGGATGTTTTTCTGCCTCATCCGGGAACACATCATATGCCGCTTTGGGGTCCTGGCAAGAATCGTCTCACAACGGGAAATAATTGCAAGGCAAAAACATCGACCTACTATTCAACACGTACAACATCCGAAAGAGCAAGTCCACGCCCTATACCCCAAATCAACGGACAAAAGCCGAGATCACAAACAAGACCATCGCCGATAACATGAAGAAGAAAAACTCGACTGAGAATATGGGGAATGGTGTGAAGAACTCTACAATGTCTTGTGGGCATACAGACAACTCGCAGGAGGCAACGGGACTGTCACCCTTCATGCTAACATACGGGGACCGAAGCCATCCTACCTACGGAGGCGATGATACCTACAACCAGACCGAAGCGTGGAGGCGAAACATCTCGCTGGACCTTATCTTGGCTAAACTTGACGATTTGGAAGAAACGAGAGAAATGGCCCTACAAAAGATGGAAAATTACCAACGAAGAATCCAACTGAATACAACAAACGGGTCCGACTAAGAGAATTCAAACCAGTGGCAGTCGGGTACTAAAAGCTCCTACCCAGTATGAGCGTGACAAGAAGGGCGGTAAACTTGCACCACGGTGGGGAGGACCCTACACGATAGTTGAGAAAGCCGGAGAAGGGGCATACAAGATACGGGTTGCCGCACGGAAAACCCGAGCCACGGCCGTGGAACGCGACACACTAAAGATCTACCATCCGTGAGATCGTAAGATATCTTGTCGCTTATTTCCGTGAAAAGCCGCGTGGGGTTGGAAATATGACAAGTGCGTCTGAATGGTCGTTTCAACCCGGGCGATGGCATTGTGCAAGTGCCGGGCGACTTACACTAACACGGACTATTCGAACTCTGGGGCGATGGCATTGTGCAAGTGCCGAGGTAGTTCGGGGCCCCGGTGGTTGGAAACCAAAGGGCCGATTGTCGAGGCATGAGTACTCGACAATGAAAGACAACATTGCTCTCCCGCAAGTGGCCGAATCACTTGCCCAAGAAGATTAATCGATAACTTCTTGGGGTATCGATCCCATAGAAACTAGGCAAGACCAACTCCCCTTCCACCGCATCTCGAAAGACGGTGATGAGATGCCTCGGCCAGACATGGCATCGGCCCGATGACCCTCCTTGTTGAGTGTGTTCGACAAAACGGTGATTTGTGACTAACCTGTCTATCTATGCAGGCATAAGAAAGGACAATAACGAGGCTACGACAAGAAAGCCACATACGGGCAACCCAACATAAATAAGAATAATAACGTCAGTAGTGTAACAACATCAGTAGCAAGAACAGCAAATAAACCGGCGACGCAGCACCCCATAACAAGTTATGCAAGAAGTTACCAAAGTGTTCAAACGAATTACAACCCGAGGAAAAGGGCAAGACAGCGACGCAGCGCTACAAAAGACAGGATCACTCTTTGGAGGAAGTAGAACCTGGGACAGCCTTCTTGGCGGCAGCATCGGCTCGCTTCTTATCAAGCACTGCCTTCACACCAGCTTTGACTCCGCAAGACGAGTTCCTCACCGAACTTCGCCTCGCAACAAGATCCCGCGCTAGTTGCTCCGACGCCGCTTCAAGAAAGGGCCACTGATCGAGCAGATGAGCCTCCTTCCCCTTCGTACGAATATTCTCCTCCTCCAACGAGGCCACTTTCTTCTGCTTCTACCGCCAAGACAACAAGAACGGCCTACCACACAACAACAACAAGATAACAACACGCAAGGCACGACACAAAGCACACCACCTTCTAACAAAGGGGCAATTATTCTAACCGACTCCTGGACTCGGATAGTTACACTCGAGGGCCGACACCTTCAAGAAAGTTCTAGGTATCGCTGTTTCATTAAACTCATTAGTGGGGCAATACTTCTTGTGATCACTTCATTCCTCCTCTCCGTCGAGAGTGGGCAGCCCGTAAGCCCGACAATTGAGCACGCACCCAATCCAACTCCCGTAAAACCTTTCTAAACTCCTTAAGCTTCTCAAGGGCCTCTTGGCTACGCTTCTCGCAATAGCGTCCCTCTCCCCAAGATCCGAAGGCGATCTGCATGCGAGATCTCGGACTCAAGTCTTAGCCGGCCACATTGAACTTCTAAGTTGTCGGCTAATAATGTTTTCTACCGCTATACCCTCGAAGTGAGATAAGTCCGCCTCAAATTATCTATTTCCTCGGGAACATACTCAAACGTCTCGTACCGATAAAGTTTGGATTGAAGATCTTCAATATCGGTTTCAGACGGTCAATTTTAGCATCCTTATTGACTATTCTCTCATTGTAAGTTCGAGACATGATCTCGCTTCTATGTTAGCTTCCCTCTTCAACAAACGACATCTTGTGGCAGCGTCGGCCTCCGCAATAGACGATTCGGCTAGCAGGAGTACTAAACTCGGGATATTGGCACTACAAGATCAATCACAACTAGTCATGCGGAAAGAAAATGCATACCTTGGGTTTTGGCCAACTCCTTCTCCAGCCCTCGAGACCGTTCACGCCCCGTCGGCAGCAGTGACGAAGATTCTCCTCTCGATGGCCTCCCGACGTTGAATGGCAGCACTCAATAGCGAGCGGTTGACATCCTAAAAACAATACCAACATAGTCAGCCCTAAACTGGTACAAAAACACAACACCCGAGCAGTTCAACTCACCAGAGGTCGAAGGTACTTTTCAAAGCCTTCTACCTCATACAATGCGACGGCATTGACCTTCTCTTCATCGAACAAAGAGGCGAAATCGGGAGAAATGAGCGCCCCAAGCGAGTTACACATAGGACCCGAGATAGTGAAGGAGGTGCACACGGGATTAGGAACCACTGGTAGGGGAAAGCCTTCAATGCTGACCATCGACACTCTCCGTATCACTACCAATCAAATCGCCCCACCACCACCCGACTTCCCCGCCCGACCCACCCCCCTCCTTATCAACAAGATCGTCCTCATCATCAAAAAGATCTTCTTCATCATCACCATCGACACAACATACACAGTGCCATCGGCAAGCACAATCCCTTCACTACCACTTCCCGGGCACATCCTTCTCCTAAAGGCACATCCCCCTTGGGTTCTTTACCCCCTACCCTTAGGCTTCCCACCTACAAAGGCGACGAATCATCGACGATTTAAGAGGCGACCTCCCCAGAAATGTGACAAAGGTAGTCGATCATCGGGATCCTCACCATCCTTCGAGGTACCAAAGCAGCCTTGTCAACCTTCAACTTCGCGTATCAGCCCGACGCGATCCATGCAAGGCAACAAATAGGGGCACGTACATGTACGTTAAACAAAAACAATGAGTATATTTGTTACCTTCCCCTCAGATCCTCCTCGGCTCCGCCAATCCTATCCCTCTTCCGATGAACGAAAACCTCGGAAGGAGTACCCCGACTTAGTCCGAAAAACACCACCAAAACAAAATACTACCCCCGTAAGTCTCCTAATCCGATCAACCAAACTAGAGAAACAGAAAATGCACCAACCCGATCAACGTTGACTACCCAGTAAAGGATAAAATTCCTAGGAGGAGGGAGCTTGCCACTCAAAAGAGGGCCGGAAATGGCCAGCGGAACCCTGTCCCAAGCCGTATCATTGGTATGACGGGCGTGCTTGTTGAACTCTTTCCCCTCGGGGTCCTCATCCAAAAGAAGTCTCCCGACTCCCTCGGGAAGGGTCTTATGACGGTGAGGGCTGGCAAGAAACCCGCGAGATCGCCATTAGTAGTGGTCCCGCCTCCGATAATTGTCGGCGAAGCCGGCGGGAGTATAGTCACCCGCTTGAGAAGGATCGAAGGTAGACCAAGCAGTAGGAGCGCACTCGCCTCGGCCACGCTTCTCCCACTCCTGGACAGATGCGGAAAGTGTTACCGTTCCACCGGGCCAAGGCACGGCACGGACGACCTTGGAGAGAGCCTCGTACAAGAATGGGCGACTAGGATCATATAGGGGAAACGCAGCCCGAGCTCTAGCTGGCCCCCGGTGACTACTGGCCGCCTCACCCGAATGGGAAATCTCAAAACATCCTCCTTCCTCGTAACGCCCTCCGGCCTCGACAAGAGCCTCGACGTCATACCCGTGAAGACCGAACTCATCTTTCAATTGTTGGACATATTGCTCGGGTCCCGTTAAGTCCCTGAAGCAGTCCTCTTGTCACCCTACAAGAAAACGAAGACGGTTATCGTGAAAGATAGAATCTAGAGCACGATAATCATACTTGGAGGGGCTCTCTACGACGAACAGAGAATCAAGCGATACGCTCTCGTCATCGGAAAACACGTAACTCACACACCTTCCTTCTCCGTCATTTGAGGAGTTGAAGAGGCCATGCAACCGATAAGAAATACTACAGAAGAAGCGAAACACGCGACTGAACCTGAGATTGCAATGCGGCGACGGAGATGGAGAAGACGCACGGATAACGGAGAAGGAAGGGATGAAGTTTGTTAAGGAATTAGCCAAAGAACAAATAAAAGAGGGTGGAGGAAAGATGAAGATACAAAGGAGATGGAGACGCAGAAAGATGGAAAAAGGGAATGAAGTTGCAGAAAAGAAATAAGAGGGAAACTAGGTTCGAGCGCTGGATTTATAAACCCCTCCCGTGGTAAATCCAAGAGAAGGTGAACCATTGGAGTAATCAAGCGAGGGGAACAAAGATGCGTGAAAACCTGAGATATGACCGAGGACGTGGGAAGACGAGGGCGGTTATTCTTCCCCACGTGTTGACTACACGAGTGAAAGAAGGGGCATAAATGTAGGTGTAAATAATCCACAGGACGTGGAACGATCCTAAGCCATGGCGTACCGGAGCAAGCATGCACCTAGAGTACCGGATCGCCTCCAAATGGGGCGTGAGGAAAGAGGAGCCAAAGTCGAAGAAAAAGGGAAAAAAGCCGTGATGCGATGGACATCGGGCACTGGAGCCATAAATGCACCGACAAAGTTGGTGAAGAGATAAGAAGGACTCGGTCGGAAGGCTCCTACCAAGGATCCCAAGGGCGACATCGGTTATTCCCATCGAACGAGCGACATCGAGTGACCTAGATGGCGATGGCAGCATCATTCGGCTCGGCGTAGCAACTCAAACAAATAAGAACAATCGGCCGGGGCATCGACTGATCGCTCGAGAGGAACATCGAGGAAGCTACACCAAGCCTAACACCGTAATACTGGATGTATCATCACTTGTAACTATAAATAGAGACCATGTAGAGAGAAAGAACTCAAGCAAGAGGTGAGGAAAGAGAGCATACTAGAGCATTGAGAGATAAACTGTCTTGTAACCTTGAACCGAGAAATAAGATCTTCTTTTACACCCCCGTGGACGTAGGTAATCATGCCGAACCACGCACATCTCTTGTTCATTACTTCTTTTGTTTGTCTTGCTTCCTTGCGTGTGTGTGTTTAGTTACCTTTGGATGTAGTGGTAGGATTTTCTACATCTACAGCTTTATTATCGAGCAAATGTAAAAAAAAGAAAAAAAAGAATTACTTATATCAATACTTCTTTATATAAAGGAGGATGTTGTGGCTGACGTGTCGCCACTAGATTCACTCTGATCTGTGGTGCAGCCACATCACAACCTGTTTTACACGTCATTAACAAATCACTGCAATGTCATCCTATGAAACTGTTCACAACAGACATGTTGTTTCGTATTTTGGGTTTTTCAAATTGAAACAGTTCCAGAAAGACACATCAAAGTGGTGCATCCAGTTTGAGACACTTTTTTTAGTTTTCAAATAGAAACAGTTCGAGAAAGACACATCGGTGCATCCAGTTTTAGACACCTTTCACAAGAATCACAACACTTCCTTGCAAGAAAATTAAGCCTCTCTTCCCAAGCGACATCTTCTTTCATATGTATAAAACAGGTTTAAGTTTGATGTTGGTTCTGGTGGAACATTTTCTTTTCTTTTCAAATGAGAATCGACATAAAAGATGACTATTTTTTCATCCTTTCAAGCAAAACTATATACATCTTAGATATTTCGATAACTGTGTGTTACCGGCCCTCTGAATTTTACTCTCAGGACGTAGCTTGATATGGATGGACAGAATCAACAAGGTTCAGGTCTAAGACCTCTCGCATATTCTAAGACTTATGAAACAGGTAAAGACAATATGAATATGCATTTCAAATGGCGGCATTCCTTATCAAGATCCAAGCGATTATGTGAACGTTTGTTTCAGTTAAAATCCTCATTGGCAAATTCGTCATATATAGGCTTTTCAGTTTAGTTTTGTTTCTTATGAAGTTCCTATATTGTTGGCTACGTCTGAACAAAAAAGCGCAGGTAAAATATACATTTTGCACTATTTACAATGGCGATTAAGATCTCCAAACAGAAGAAAAGCCAGTCAAAGGAAAAACATGATGTCAAAATGTATACGCCTCTGAACAAGAGAAGGGATCAAAAAGTTGCCAGAGAAAAACATACAAAAGCATAAACCCTTTGCCTAAATGAGGGAGTAAAACTGTCTTCATTATATTTCATAATCGAGAGTATAAGGAAAGATAGATGGTTTAGAATTTAGAAAATTCACCGACATATATATTCCTTTCATCTGGCACATTGGTTTGAAGTGATGCTTATACTTTTAGGCGAACGGGATTAGATGGGTACAATAAATTTATTTGACAGGAAAGAATTATTTTGAGACTCGCGCTTTGGTTCAATCATCCATGTGGTAGAAATTAAGAAGAAGTTAGGGACTCAGACTTTCTTCGATCGTTGATGTTCTGCAACAAGACATTTCATTAGTGATTTAGTGTCAAGAATGTATTTCATCATAATTAATATTTCAACGATGATCTTTTCTCTGTGTAGTTTCCGTGGTAATACTTATGGTAATATTTCACCAATTGTTTTATCTTTTTGAAGAATTGTCTCATTTGTTGCAACGTCACCAATGGTTCGTCACTAGCCATACTTCACACCGTGAAACCTGCAGTTGACAAGTGAAATCCATTTGAGTAGCGCAAATGGCCTGTTGCTAAGAATGAGACCCAAAAACATTATGTGAAAGTGATCGGCGTGTAATAGATACATCACAAGAAAACTTTAATAACAAGAAAGAAAACATAAATTTGTGCATTCGTAAAGTTTTTGTTAGATAATTAATGCTTGATTGTCTGAATCTTTGACGTTTACTGTGCTTTCTTCAAGTTTCCATTGGAATGATATTTTATGTTCATGATCTTATACTTGCCCCGATGTTAATGGAAGTTTCATGCATAAATGGTCTACCATTATCAGTTACACTTATCGTTTATTCTTTTGGTTCGGTTAATGAACTAGCCCGTCCATTTGGACGGGTTTACAGAACTTGTAGGATATATATATATCGGTAGATAAAGTCACCCAAACTAAGCTCTGGGAACAAAAGAAAGTTTACTTTTCTCACAGAGAGTTGGATAGATTTTCAACCAGGTAAAACACAAAAATCTGATCGTGCACATGACTTTTGTTTCAGAAATCTTGTCAAACTTATCCGCCCAAGATGACATTGAGTTCCCTCTTTTCTGCGTTAACGGATGTGGTTTCTTGTGTTGTTCTGATTGTGGTAACAATTGTTCTAGCGTTAAAACATCCTCAAAACCGCTATCACTTGAAAATAATAGTCCCACATTGGAGAATGCGATCTTGGTAACCGTGTACATAATAAGTTAGATTTGCCTTCCATATCGCCAATCAGCTATGAATTGTATGCCCAACCCAATAGCTCTACATGAGCTATTAGCCAACCCCCCCGAAAGGTTGAAAAAAAGAAAAAGATGAGGTGAATGCATGCATGTGTCTGTGTGTGCACTCGAATAGCCCTACATGGGCTATCAGCTAAACAACAATTTGATATGTTGATGTGTCTGGTTCAGATGGGGCCTCTACACTCATAGCTGATTGGTTTTTTAGTTTTAGCTAAAGCAAACAGCTACTATTGAATTGAATTCGAATCACTGTGCGAACATAAATTAGCTATTGGAACTGCAACCAACTCGTTTTAGCTAAAGCAAACAGCTACTATTGAATTGAATTCGAATCACTGTGCGAACATAAATTAGCTATTGGAACTGCAACCAACTCCAGCCAATTGTGTACAAGCTGCTGCCTACTACTTTTTAGAGTTACCAAGAGCGAATATATGACTGATCTCAAAGAGAAATTCAAGAAGACAGTTCTAAATTGTAGGTACGTAAGCAAACCATGGTATCGTCGGAGCAATGAACGAGTTTCCTACAGAAAGCATTCAAATGACATATTTATGTTTCCTTCCATCTCTTAAGTAAATGAATGAAAATCTTAAATTTAGTTTTACTAAATTGAACATGACGGATTAAAAGTAGAAAGAGATCAAGGATTTGTGACCAACCACTGAACTGAACTTAAGAAGCACCAATATCAATCACTAAAGTGATCGTTTGTCAATAGTTAACCTAACCACTTGCATAACTCAGCTAATCGATGATTCTAAACATTTCAAAGAATAATATCTTACGTACGTTTCAAAGCAAGACTTTTGGAATTAGGATTCATCAAAGTCGAGAGTCAGCAGTGCTAGGCCTTCTCAGTAGATAATTAGGCTGGCATGCTCACGTCGATGCACAATACTATTCTGCGGTGATGTCTCCGTTACACATATGTACTTCTATAGTAACATGAGTTAACGTATAGAATTGTGGAATAATGAGAATTGACGGTAACTACAAACAAGAAAAATGAAACAGTCAACATTAACAACATACATTTCACTTTTCACAATCAAACGCAATTTTAGTAAAATAACTACCAAGGTTCAAAAATCCAGGATTATATCCAGTTGAGCACAAGAAAGCATAGATCGACAAAAGAAGAAGATTTTAAGGGGAAAAAAAATGGAGAAATAAGAGAAGACTCACAGTCAAGGCCTCCTTCTTAATTAATGATGGGAGGATTAGCAGCAGCATGGTGTCTATACTCAGAGAAACTAGAAAACTACTTGTGCAGGATAACCAGCAGGTGGATAACTCTGAATTGGCTGCTCAATACGTGACATTTGTTAGTTGACCTCAAGGCACTCAGGTTCAAACACCCCATCCCTGCTTCTTGTGTTATGCTAAAATTTCCTTAAAACTGCAATTCGAAACATTACTCTGTTAGATGATAGTCCCACATCGGAGAACACTATCTTGAAAATTGTGCACATAATAAGTTAGATTTGCATTCCATATCGCCAATCAGCTATGAATTGAATGCCCATCCAATAGCTCTACATGAGGTATAGCTAACCCCGTTCCTCCAAAGGAGAAAGAACTTATGCTGCAATCTATGCAACAACAACATAGCCCTAGCTGGGCTATCAGCGAAACACTTGAAAACATTCACAATTGCTGTCCGGGCCTCTTCATTTGTAGCTGATTGGGTTTTGGTTGAATCATGTTATAGGGCATACAAGAAAATTTCAGGAGAAAAACGGGTTGGAAATAGCAAATAAATCCAGTAACCCCTTAACTAAGAAGTTGGGGAAGTGAGGAAAAATTTGTATTTTTATGAGCCAAATCCAGAAGATAATTACAACAATGAGATACCCAATGCTAACAATACACAAATATACTTCCAGATTATGTAGGTTGAAATCATCAAAAAAAATGTTTTTCTTTACCCAAGTTCGGCGAACCAGATATAGGTTCGACTTGGCATTATCAGCCGAACCTAACTTGTATTTTACAGAAGATGAATAGTTCGGCTTACTCGAAATACAATAGTTATTGGTTGAACCTATAGTTTGTAACTTCCGGTCTACTTACTAGTTAAATGTTCGGCTAATAAGAAATTTTCATTACAAGCAGACCCTTTTCCTAAGAGTTAGGTTCGGTTTTCACTCTAAATATCGTATCATCCAAACAATATATTTTTTCGAGTTCAACTCATATTCAAAAAATCATATCAGCCGAACATGTTACTGATTTTCTATAAAACACTTAAATTCCTACACATTTAGGGGTTAGGCTTTTTATTACATATGTTTTCTATTGTGTATCCTTTTCATGGGATGAATTAAACAAAAACAGTTGAAATTACTAATAGTGTTAAGAAAATGAAGTCTAATGATGGAGAATACCAAGGTCCAAATTTAACTCATTAAAATCAAGGATATCTTGTCTTCAAATTCAAGAGAATGAAAATACAAACACATCGCCAAAAGAATGAGGTCATTCCGATATCGGACAAAAAAATTATGGCCAAAACAAGATCGAAAGACTTGAGTCTGCAGAGAGAAGGTTCGGGTGATAACTCATCAGCACGAGCTAGCCGAACCTAGAGCCTGCAAATCAATATTTTCAACGTGTTTACAGAGAGATGTTCGGCTTGAAAGTGATCTAATCGATTCAGCCAAACCTGCCAACCACATGGGGTGAATTTCACTTCTCAGGTTCGGCCGGGAAGGATTGGGATAGTATTAGCCGAACCTGACACTGTTCTGGGACATATTTGGACACCAAATTGACTTTTATCTCAAGAAAAACGATCCTGGAAGGATTATAAAGCCTAACTAGAGCTTTGTATAAGAAGACATTCAAAGCCCTAAAAAGAGATCTTTCAATCTTTATCATCTCTCTACACCACATTCTATCATTTATATTATCTTCCACATCATAAAGAAGACATCCAAGCCTAAAACGACAAACATCAATTTTGAGAAGAAAAATAAAGTTAAAGGTTCGACCTATAAACCAAATAAATAACTAGTTGAACCATTTTAAATTACAGTTCGGCTTATAAACAAACTATTGAATCAGCCGAACCTATCTTATTAATAGAAACTGGAGAAATGGTTATCGGGTTCTACCGATAATTTATATGAACTTATAAGTTTAACTGTTCATAAGCTCTGGTGAAAAACAATGAACAGTTATTGATAATTGTCTCAATTACCAGCCGAACATCAATCTGTGATCGTTAAAAACCAACTTTTTCTCGAATTAAACCTATTCTATCAATCAGGAAACTTGGTTGGATGGATGATTTTATAGCTTATGCATTACCGCTATCAAGAAGGCATTCTAATACCTATTTTCAAGCTATACAATGTGAGAGAGTCAAGAATGGGAAGCTGCTATGCAGGATGAGATGGAGTCTCTTTACAAGAATGGCACATGGGTTCTTACGAAGCTTCCAACGGTAAGAAGGCCATTGGGTAAACAATATATCTAAGAAAGAAGGATCTCAGTGAATCAAGTACGCTATAAGGCAAGGTTAGTCATAAAGGTTATGCCCAAAGAGAAGGGATTGGGCAAATGAGGTGTTCTCTCCGGTTGTGAAGCACTCATCAATCCGATTTTGTTGGCCTTGGTAGTACAATATGATTTAGACCTAGTTCACTAGATGTCAAGACGGCATTCTTACATGGTGATCTAGAAGAGGAGATCTATATGACTCACCTGAAAGTGGGTTCAAGTTCTGAAAAGAAGATTGTGTATGTCAAGCTGAAAAAATCGTTGTATGGGTTGGAAGCAGTCTCCAAGACAAAGGGTACAAGCGATTTGATCGCCTTTATGATTGGCCAGAAATACACAAGAAGTCACTATGACCATTGTGATCCATGAATGTTGTTATGACGTGAACTGGTATAAAATTTTAGGGGAAAATATGATAGGAAGTGCATGAAGGTAATCTCGCAGAGTCCGTTGGCAAATATATATAGGTGGGCAACCGCCTCATAAGCCAAGACTTGTCTCCGCCTTTGTTTCAGACTTCTTATCAAACTTAGCTACCCAAGATGACATTGGGTGCCCTATTTTCTGCGTTCACGGATTTGTTTACTTTGTTCGGACTGTCGAAACAACACTTGAAAATAATAGTCCCACATGGGAGAATCCGATCTTGGTAACCGTGTACATAATAAGTTAGATTTGCCTTCCATATCGCCATTCAGCTATGAATTGTATGCCCAACCCAATAGCTCTACATGAGCTATCAGCCAACCCCCCCGAAAGGTTGAAAAAAAGAAAAAGATGAGGTGAAGGCATGCATGTGTCTGTGTGTGCGCGCGAATATATGACTGATCTCAAAGAGAAATTCAAGAAGACAGTTCTAAATTGTGGGTACGTAAGCAACCCATGGGGCTCGTCGGAGCCAACTACTAAAGGAGAAATTGAAGAGCACATACCAGATTCTTATCGACCAAGAATGTAGGACAAACAGAATATCGACCAAGAAGAAGGAGAAGTAAATGGGCAAAAATACGAATTTGAACCCTTATACGATTCGATTTCAAAGTAATGTTAAGATTAAAAATAGTCCCACATTGGACAAGGGGATTCCGAGGAATTTCTATACAAGTGATCAGAATGGCAGAAACAATCGCCAATCAGTGATGGTTTGGATGCCCACCAATAGTCCTACATGGGCTATCAGCCAACCTACTTGCATTGATATAAGCAACCTCGCCTCTCCACCATTGCTTTGATTTGGTTTTTAGTTTTGGTTTATTATTTTTGCATTCTCGGCCACTAAAATTCCAAATGGTGCTTGAATTTAATATCCCCATGATATATGGAACCTTATCTCTTTTAAATTAAAGATTTTAGAATTTTAGCAAAGCCATGCCCGACCCACATGATTGCACGGAGTCTCCTCCATTAAGTTGTAGCTTTTCCAACTGACCCAGATACGCACACAACTGGACAATGAATAAGGAGATGACTCAACATTGTTAGAACACAGCTGATAAACACTAGTTGTGAGTGAGACTTTATTTGAAAGGTCTTGGTGAGAAATCAGTGTGTAATCTTCTTGAATCATTATAGTGAAACAATCTTCATTGTCCGTGGATGTAGGAAACTTGCCGAACCACGTAAATTGTCATGGTGCTTTTCTTTTCTACTGAAAGTGTTTCAAAATGTTAGGTGTGTTTTCTCACTGATCTACTTTCCGCAACAATCAAACGGGATAATAGTGCACGACTATTCACTACACATGCACCAATATTGAAATGTCTAGGAATAAAAGAAAGTCTTCTTGTTTTCCAATATTTGTTCAAGGCCATTTGAACATGCAAGGACTTCTATGTTTGTGTGTTTCCAAACCCAAAGAATGGAGTGAAAGAATCTTGAAATAAACAAATCACTATCGATTCATAGACAATTCGTAGCTCTTAGGTATCAACCAATTTGGCATCTTAAAAATGGCAAGATTCTGATGAGTAATGTTTACCGGGGTTACATTTTATATGACCCAAAGAATAAAAATGTTAAACCTGTGTTGGTTGTTGTCCCGAGAGTCTTGTACCCATGGCCAATAGAAGGGAGAATGGATGAACCAATACCTTATTCGGAGAGCCTTGTTTCGCTTAAATCCGGTACTTTTACGAAGAAACACAAAGAAAAGGACTTAATGCAGAAGTATCACACATCATTATATTTTCAATTAGGGACAAGTAAATTAAATTTCTCATGATTTTGTATTTTTTTTTTATCATCCTTTTTTTATTTTGTTTTGTTTTTGATTTGAGTTTCAGCACCTTTTTGGTACTTCAATGGCAGCATCTTTTTTTTTTTTTTTAATTTTAAAGAAGTTATGGTTTTCTTGATCAGTAGACAAAATCCTCGTGTTTATATTTGTAACATTTACTATACATTGAAAATATTCGAAAATATAAACACTTACTATACAGTGAACTCTATACAGTGAACTCTAATTGAGATAGCATTATTTTACCATACAGCCGATCAGTAAATAACAAAAGACCACTCAACTCAAAGCATGTAAACAAAACAACAAAACTTTTTTATTATATACTTGTGGTTTGTGTTTGAACAATTCAACAGGAACTACTAATCAAACTAGGAAGTAAGCGTTCAACTTCTTCTTCCCCATCCGGAAGCTGTGAAGCCAGTGTCTTTATAGCTTCGACGTCGAAATTCCAACCGCTGATCCTGTATCGTGGTAATTTTGCCCTTTCCACTTCTGCCAATTTCTTTTGTATAACCATGTCTGGTTTTATCTTTGATTCTTTAGAGGAATCCGCCAGACTAGGTAGCTCCTTCAGCAGTGTACGTGTAAGATACTCACTGGAACGAGCTTTCTTGAAGAAGGGATGCTTTAATAATTTTTGTGCTGAAGGACGCTCGTGAGCTTTTTTATGCAAGCACAACTCGATCATTTCCCTAAAAGACTTTGAGAACTTCTTGTCCTTCCTCTATGATCAAGTCGAGGCGGTGCATCTTGTATAGTCTTTACAAGAATCTTCATCAGAGGAAATTTAGACAAGGGGCATGCCCATGAGCAAGTTCCAATGCTGTTATACCAAAAGACCAGATGTCAGCTTTGAAGTCGTATTCTTTTCCCTCCATAACCTCAGGTGCCATCCAGCAGGGTGTTCCGTAAAAGTATTTATTCCATGTAGCCTCTTTCCTGCATCAAAAAGGCTGGCAGAAGCACCAAAATCACAAAGCTTTATTGCACCACGTGAATCCACTAAAATATTCCCTGCCTTGACATCTCGATGTACGTCCCCATGTTGGTGTATGTTCACTAACTTTTCAAGACTTCACGTAAAATCGTAGCAATCACAGCCTCTTCGAATCCATCTGGAAAAGCTGACTTCATGATATGTTGACATGAACCAGCAGCCATGAGTGGCATAACTACCCACAGATAATGATCTGTAATGAACGAACAGTGAGCCTTCAAGAGATTTGGGTGATCAATCAGAATCATGGTCTGTGCTTCATGAGCCATGTTATACAATTCACTTTTTCTCCTTTTCGAAATCCAACACTTTGATTGCAACAGTTTCTTGTGTCGGAATACAAACTGCACGATAAATTGTTGCAGTAGCTCCGCTACCTATTTCTTCAAACAGATTATAATGCTCGGCTCCTAGAGGGTACTTCTGCTGCTTTTCCATCTTGCGTTCTTGAGTTTTTTTCTCAGAGTTCTTTCTTTCGTTTTCTTGAAAGATCTCTCTGAAAACTTATGAGTAGCTAATGTTATTCTCTATACGGAACCCTGACACAGTATATATAGGAAACTATGCCGCCTTTTAAAACTTACTTAGACGATCTCTAATTCCATTGGCTAGCTTATAGGCCGAATCCTATTTCGAATCAACATTACACCTTCTAATATTCTGAAAAGGAGTTATTATTATTCCTAAGTAAAACTAGGAAATTAAACAAGGAAATATCATGCTTCCTTCCTAAGTTCCCCTATCAATGGAATTCCTTTCTAGAATTTTCCACAAAAATTTTGGAGTTCAGCACCTCATGATCTTCTCTTTACTTGCCATCAACACCTCTTTGTATTATTTTTTTGCTTTCGGATATGTTGAAAGTGAAAGCAGAAGCACAACATATATTTTTTTGCTAGAATCATATAAGCACAACAGATTCATACACACATTACAAGAAGCAAGGTTTCAAACTTTGTCAGAGACATTGGTTACTGTCATACCATCTTGTGCATGATCAAGGGTAAAAATATGGAGATTATGAGGAGGAGACTACGGACAGTACTAACTCGAAAGAAGGAGAAGCTCTTGTATAATATAATGAAGAGATGGTAGAGAGCACTGCTCCTATCTCTTGTGAGGACAGAGTCCCCTGAGGTTGAATGGAAATATGTTAGGAGAAAGAACAAGGGTGGTACGGAAGAGAATGAAAAAAAAAAAGAACATGGGTGGTACGGAAGAGAATGCAACAACAGCATAGCTCCTTGCTGGGCTATCAGCGAAACAAAACAAAAGTTTCAAAATGCTGTCCGGGCCTCTTCATTTGTAGCTGATTGGTTTTTGGTTATGATTAATTTTTTTGCTTTTGATCACTTCATCTATTGATTCAAGCGCTGATTGGTTTTTTGGTTACGATTAAATTTTTTTGCATTCATGTATAATATTTTGCATTGCATTTTGATCACTTCATCTTGGTAATCTGGCAGAGTGCGCATTGGCAAAGTATTGGCCGGGTCAGCTGCCCCATATGCCAGTTCTTGGCTCTGCCTTGTCATCAAGCAAAGGTGTGCATAGCTTCTTTGTTAGATTACTTGTTCGAATAAAACGAACTGAATCAAATTCTTTGTTTTTAAAAACTACATACCATCTATTAACCATTGTTATGCAACACATACAGAAGCCAATTCAACTAAAAAACACGCGTCTCGCAAACTAGGCTCCGTGAACAAAAGAAAGTCTGCTTTTCTCATACGCGTCTCATGGAGTTTGATATACTATTTTTAACAACTCCCCCTGCTTTTCTGTCATACAAGAAAGTTCTGTTCTTTCACATTAGCCACTATAACAATGACCATCCGACCTTCATAACTTGTGCAAATTCATCACCACCGGGTGAGGGTTGGCTTAGCTCAACACACACATAAGCCATGTCGGGGGCTTAATCCAAGATATTGTCTGAGCTCTAGACTTGGCCCATTATACCAAAGAGTTCTGAACATGCAAGGACTTCTATTCTGTACATGTTTCCAAATTCTACTATGATGTCATTAGATGGTTCGTAAAAAGCTAGTAACCTTGAAAGACTGCATCATGTAATTCTCTGTATTGTCAAAATTTTGAGAATTTTCTGCTCTCGATTTTGGTATTGGTTTCCTTCCTCAATAATTTCAATGCATGCATGAGAAGATTAATTTAACAATGTCTATGAATCCAATCACCTTGATTGATAGGCAATAAATGCGGTCAAGTTGATTTCTTTGCCTGATTATGACATGCCTCCAATATCGTCACAGATGGTGTAGACTTCACAGATGCACCGCGCCTTACTTTTCCACGCTTATGTGTCATTTTCCACCCAGACTAGTGGAGAAGCCTTACTTCTCTACGCTTGTACACCATTTTTCACATCTGTAAATAGTAAAATTAGGGTATGGAGAAAAATACGGTATTCACCTTGATGCCCATACCACAAATCAACTCTCAACCTATTCTGTCTGAGTGGTGGTCAGAATTTTTCCGTGGGAAAGATAAATCAAGGGCTGTGGTTCTCCTGACCACTCCCTACAACTCGCACACGTGGCATTAATTCCAATATTATGAATGAAAAATGAATACTTTCAAAAATTATAATGGGAGGTTCGAACTCGTGACTGTATTGTGTCATAAGAGTGGCCTCTTAAACTGTTCCACCCTTTGGAATTGATAGAAAAGATAAATCAACAAAGCATGGTTTGTTCAACTTAAATACCATAATTGGCGTTATTAATTAGTGTTTCACTAATTGCACATAATAAATAATCTATTCATTATAAAGTGTTTTATTAATTAGTGTTTCACTAATTGCTTATAATAAATGACTAATCATTTTTTAATTATAAATGTTTTCTTAATTAATTATAATATTTATTTCTATTAATAAGTTATTTTGATAAATAGAATCAATAGAATTATTGCGCGACAATGAGTAGTAGAAGAGGCGGAGGCCGAAAGATTAGTGGTGGTTGGAGGCCTGAATAAGAACAATTATATTTATTTTTGTTCTTTTATCGTAAAATGGGATACAAAGTCCATTTTTCACCCGTATACAACCTCATGATTGCAATAAAATTGATTGAAATACAAAAACATATATACACGGAAAAAAAATAATGAAACTAATCAATTGACGAAATTTTGTTCAATCTAAACCTCATACATGGCATTTGTGATTGAAAATTAGAATTGTGTCCAACAACCTAATGGGATGGGCGACAGTGATGGTGGCAGTGGTGGAGTCAAAAATTGACATTGAGGAGGCCTCTTTTTAAAAAAAAAAAAGAAACATGTAAACTTTGGTGGACTAAACCATAAATATATATGGACAAAGTACTATTTATAAAATAAACTAAAAAATTTATGAAGTTATTAAAAATTTAAGGGGTTAGAGCCAGGTTAGTCAACCCTTGGCTCCGCCACTAGGTGGTGGTGGATAAAAAAAGTGGATTCATATGGTTTTATGGTGGTGGCGGGTATTGGTGAATAAAAACATATTATGCTAATTTCGTAATGCCACAAAATGTGTAACGTTATATTATCTCCCTTATAAAGCATATAGCATGGACAACTTAGCCTAGATAAAGAGCGGTCAGGATGCATTCTGGGGAAAGCTAAATCCATGGTTGTGGTTTGCTCTAATTAAAATTAATCATTATGAGTGTTTTATTAATTAGTGTCTCATTAATCTCTCATAATTAATTATTAAATTTTCATGATTAAATGTCCTCTTAATTAATCTAATAAATGTGTATTTACATTAATAAATAATTTTAATAAAAATTATATCAATAGAAATTAGTGGTTAGTAGTGGAAGAAGTAGTGGTTGTTAGAAGCGGTGGTGGTGCTGGCGATAATATTGGTGGTGGCGGATAAAATAATGGCGATGGGTGGTTTTATGGTGGTGATGTTGGTGAATAGTCATGGACATTATTAGTTCTATATATTTATAGCACCGGCAACATTGTATCGTGAAAAATGTAGTTGGTCATCACGATTAAAAAAAACATATATCCTATTTTGAGGATGAGATCATACCATTTAGAAAAAAAATAATCATAACCGCCGGATCACCTAAACGGTACTCACTATCTTTAATACCCGGTTGTATAAATCATGGTTCTAACCGTTTAAAATAAAATTGATTGCAATACAAATAGAGTATATAACAACATAAAATATAATGGAATAAATTAATTAACGACAGACGGCCAACGGGAGGTAGGTGGCGGTTGTGGTGGAAAAGTAAATGGTATTAGATGGCATGTAGTGGTGGCGATGGTTGGTGAGTAGCAATAAGCTATGTTAAGTTTTGTGGTTCAGCCAAAACTTTACTCATGATATTTGTGATTCAAAATTAGAATTACGACAAACGGCCAACCCGGAAAGTGGCGGTTGTGGTGGAAAAATAAATGGTATCAAATGGATGTGTAGTGGTGGCGATGGTTGATGAGTAGCAATAGGCTATGTTAATTTTGTGTCGCTACAAAATGGGTAACATTATAAATTAAAAGTTGTGGTTGACCGTCTTATTAGTAACATAAACTCGGTTAAAATACATAAAAGATTAAAAAAAACATCACAAAATGTCAAGTTATATAATTACTACAAACAAACGGGCACAAGTCAAAATCACTACGCAAATATTACTTATTATCGAGATGTGTCGTTATAGTAAAGGTTGTACCCTAGCCATATATACTTTTTGCCTATTTCTTTTATATCTTGTATTATAAAATGAAGCTTCTCTAAGTTAGCAAAGATAAACACCAGTACTGATTTTTCCTCCCAATTGGTAAATTCACGGTTTCAGTCGATCCCATGAATACACGCTTTAATTGAGAAAAATTCATTACATATTTGCTTATTCCCATCTCAAAAGTCTAAATCAAAATGGAAAATTTTATCCACCGAAAATAACAAACCTACATTCCCATAAAATCAACAATTGATTCTCTCGCCACATTCCTAGAGGATGAGTGGGTTTGAATACTCTAATTCCTTCCTTTGAGCAAACGAAAATCAAATAAAGTTGGGAAGGGAGATAGATTGCGAGATAAAAACTCAAATCCAATAGTATAGTCCCGCTCAATCTTCTTTCAATTTTCTCTCAATCTTCGTCCACCAAAACGCATATGTGACCAGTTAAACTATTCTGAGCTAACAGCATTTGAGAAAATCCTTTCTTTTTTATATTGTTTCGTATTTTTGGGGTTTCCATCATTTTCTTAAATATCATTGTGTTGTATATTTAGCTGAAGTATACAATTTCAAAGATAACCTTATTGATTACAATTACCTCATGGTTTGAATATAGGGGTGCATGTATTTTGTGATTAGCTAGATTATGAAAATTTGGCTATCAAAGGTCGTCGGGGTTTCAATATATTCACAATTTTTTGGTCTAGAAATGTGATATTTTCTCAGGAACTTATTTTTCGTTTCTATTTGTTTAGATTTAGTGGAAATAGATTTTTTTTTTTATCTTAATAGACAAACTTAGAGATAAACTTATAAGATTATTCAGATTACACGTTATAGTTAGACAATGTATTGGTATTTACAAAATGATTTTACATACAAAAGCCCCTGTTCTCCGGATTCATTTTTGGGAAAGCTAAATCTAGCTGTAAAATGATCAATTTAATTAACTTTTAGTAATAAATGTTTCTATTGATATTTCATAATAAATATTTATTTAGTTAATCAAATAAATATATTTTCATTAATACATAATAAATTTATTTTATTTTAAAATTAGTAGGCATTAATGGTGGTTGTGATGGTGGGCGGGTGGTGGATCTACGGTGGGGATAGTGGTGGTGGGTGGTGGTGAGAATGGTGGAGTGATGACATTACTTTGGTGGTGGTGGTGGAAGAAGTAGTGGTAGTGGGATGAGAAATGTGTCCTAAGGTAGATAAATTATTTAGTTACCGTTGGTTAAATTTTTTTATTTGATATTAGTTTCTAAATTTGTTTTTATTTTTTGTTTTTTTAAAATTAAAATAAATATTAAAGACTTATAGGGAAAAGATAAATATGGTTTTAAGATTTGTCGAGTCGCGGCAGGAAAGAAGATAAAACCTATAAAAAAAACATGACCATATACAAGGCTACACGCGAATCAATTGTAATTAATTTAGTTTCTCATATCTCTCTCTCTTCCATTTTTTCTCTCCATGATTTCCGTTTTTCGGTCTCCTCGACTTCATGTGATTATGCGAGTTCATGGTGATAGAAAAAGAGATACGATATGTAGATAAGAAACTAAATGGATCAAGAATTGCAGTTATTAAACTTTAGGAATATGAAGATAAACACAAATTTATGTAAATTTGGAATAATTTATATCACTATAGGGGAAAGTAATTCTGAGAAGCTAATAGATTTTGTAAGATTAATCCCGATTGAGTTTGATGTAATTTTGTATTTTTTAGTTTTGCTACAAATTTGGTGAACGCATATTTGATGATTTATTTCTTTTCAAAATAGGAAAACTGCTTTGTTTTGAAGAATTGAATGAAATAGTGTTCTATTACTCATAGGCCCATAGGATTGTGAGGAGTTGGTTAACGATTAATTATGTTTGTCTTAAAGGATTGACTTATAAACATAATATTAAAAGATTTGAGGATAAGGATATGTTTATTAACCAACACCTCAAAAACATTTAGACTTTGATCGATTTTTCGCAAACAGTTATGATATGTATGAAGCGATGAATATATTTGAGATACATATCCTTTCCCGTGCCGTTACGGCACGGGTTAAGCCCTAGTATATACATATAATACATATATACCATTTGATAGAACAAATGTTCCTATAATCTATGACAAAAAAAATGAAAGTTATAATAAATCATAAAACATTACAAATCATGATTACTGAAAAATAACCACATACAACCAAGTGTAGTTCAAAAGATGGTCAGACTTGACTCTCAAGTCGTACTCAACATACCCAAGAAAACAACATTAGATCACTATTATAATCAGAACTTCGTTAATAAAAAATAGATAAGTTGCAAGTAGACGACGTTACGAAACTACAAAGAAGAAATCGCAAGTAGACTTACCTCATTGATTCTTTTTTCCCGTCCGCTCAAGAAGGTGCGCGGAGGAAGCATAAGAATATGGCGATGAAACATGAGTAAAAAGAGGTGAAGGAGGCTGGCTTGAAAGATTAAAAGCTGGGGCTTTGTGCGAGAACAGGTTATGTGTCGTGGAAAGTGATTCTGCACGCATTTACCCACCATTCTATTTTGCATATGTAAATCCTCACTTTGCTCGTCTGGGGGCTGTGGAGCTCTAGCAATTCAAGCTTTCGCCTAACTCTCATTCCCGTGAGCCGAAAGATTTCGCTCAAATTATATATACAATGCTCATCCTAATAGCTCTACATGAGCTATCAAGAAACCCCAACCCTTCTCTGGATGGATACATTTGCTATTTGCCTAGATTACTTAATGCTCCTGTTAGTCCCGCTATTTGATATCACCTAATATGGAAATGTAAATAATCTTATATCGTGATATTGCTATTGCTTGTTCTGGGACTCTACATTCATAGCTGATTGGTTTTGATTGATTTTTAAATTTTCATGATGATCATTTCATCGACAAGGGCCACATGGCAGTTCCACCCTGCCTCATTTTTCACACTGAGTAGTTTTTGTTTACCAAAACAAACTACAGGGTACAAAAGACAACTTTGTTTACCAAAACAATTGTTCGGCCTCTACATTCATAGCCGATTGGTTTTGATTGATTTTTAATTTTCATGATGATCACTTCATCGTAAAAGTGCCACACAGGTGCTCCACTCGCTCTCATTTTTCACATGAGTAGTTTTTTGTTTACCAAAACAAACTACAGAGGTACGAAAAGACAACTTTGTTTACCAAAACAAAAGTACAAATGATGTGAAGACAATTAATGTGCCTACATTACTAGACTTTCACAATGTGAAAGTATGGAGCTCTTTTGGTACAACACGGAGTTGTCCCTTAATTCAGGGATCAATGTCGCATGGGAAGACCCTATAAAAGGGGTTCTTCATTAGCTTGTTTAAGCATCGCAGAGTTTCACAACTCAAGTAGCTCACGATAAGAGATAAAGAGAGTTAGCTTTCTTTTTGTGTTCAGAGAGTTGTGAGTGAGACTTTATTTGAAAGGTCTTAGTGAGAAATCAGTGTGTAATCTTCTTGAATCATTATAGTGAAACATCTTCATTGTCCGTGGATGTAGGAAACTTTGCCGAACCACGTAAATTGTTGTGTGCTTCTTCTTTTCTATCTGAGTGTTTCTGAAATGTTAGGTGTATTTTCTCACCGATCTACTTTACGCAATAATCAAACGTATAGTAGTGTACGAATATTCCCTTTACAACCGGTATCGAGCTTATACCTAGATCGGGTTTATAAGAAAATGACATCAAAACTTGGAAAAACTTCAAATGTAAAGTTTGAGGTGGAGAAATTCAATGGGAAAATTAATTTTAAATGTGGCAAGTACAGTTAAGGATATGTCGATTCAACAAGGTTTACACAAAACTGCTGATCTTCAGAAACCCGAGGATGTAAAAGTATTTAAGATTGGAATGATCTTTGATCTTCAAGCATGTAGTAGCATCAAACTATGCTTGGAAAAAGAGATCACATATAATGTGATGGAAACATCAATCGCATAAATATGGAAGAAACTCTAGTCGCTTTATAATGGAGAGATCTCCTCAATGAGTAAGCTTCATTTGAAAAAGCAATTATATTCTTTTTGGATAAAGGGAAGGTGTTAATATTAATGAACACTTGTGCGAGTTTAACAAAAATACCATTTGTTAAACGCTGGAATCATTATTCATGATGAGGATAAGGCTTTACCTTTCTTTTGTTCTCTTCCTCTTCTTATGAGCATTTAATTATCACCTTGTTGCACTTTGAAAAGACACCTGTTAAACTTTGATGATGTCACGACATCCTTGGTTTCGATGAATTTAGGAAAGAAGGATCTGGAGCTACCGCCAGATGGGTTGTTTGTCGGGCTTAAGAACTAATGAAAGAAAGCCAAGAAAATTCAATGGCAAAATCCAGATTCAAATCCAAACCTAAAGTCTAACGCTATTGGGTGTCACGATAAAGGTCACATGAAATCTGGAATTGTCTTAAATTTAAGGCAAGTAACGGAAGAAAGAGGTTAAAGAAGTCATGGGGTTACTCGGTTGCTTCCATTTATCACAGTGTATGTGCTAGCTGTTACTTCACACCTACAATACTACTATAGTTGGATTCTTGATTCAAGATGCTCATATCACATGAGTCCCAATAGAACTCGTTTTCTTACATATAAAGAATTGAACACCCTGTTAAGTTTTGATGGGTAATAATCATGCCTCGCAAAATTGTAGGTATTGGTATGGGATTAGAATCAAGATGCATGATGGTGTTGTAAGAACTTAAACATGTTAGACATATTATCAACTTCGTAAAAATCTCATCTCGTGGGATCATTGGACTCAAGCTACTATAAATTACCACAAAGATGGAGTTCTTCAAGTTCTTCGCGGAGAGGTCGCTTTAATTTGGCTGAAACAAACAAGGAAATCTGTACTTGATGAAGCACGGGGCTATAGAGGAGCCGCTATAACACAAGCAAAGAGAGTCAGAGTTATCCAACACAAGATCGCTGCATATGTGAAATATAGCTATACGAGTGAAAAGGGTACGCCTATATTAATCAAGCGAGACTTAATGGTGTTAAGTCCACAAACCGGGGTTTTGCGAGCACCGTATTTTTTGCAAGCAACATCGAACCAAATTTGGAAGTGTAGTTCATAACACTAAGGAACGACTTGATTATGTTCACACCGATGTCACTACACCAAAACATCCGATTCGGGGACCGGATATACGCGCTGCAATGAATTTCACTAACGCTTAATATCCGTTGGAAATAGGGCGAGTAAAATTTTTGTGCATTACCGCCAATATCCGTTGGGCATATTAATTTGTGAACATGTAAAATACGTTGGTCAAAAATCTTACCAACGCTTACCGAAAAAGTGTGCATTTTTTCTATTTGTTAAATGTGATTCTGAATTTTAGGCAACATATTACTCTAATTTGAGCAACACTTATATACGCTGCAAACTACATAGGTAAAAATAAAATAAAATACCATATATTTCCGGTAAAAATAATTCGAGCAATATTCCTGACAGTTACTCGCACCTTCATATACTATTGTAGATCAACTAAAAACCAATCACATGGTGGTTTTTAAACAAGGGGTAAAATCATAAAACCTCATGACCTAGTGTTACCCGCACATTAACTAGAGCATTTAACTCATAGGTGTAAATACTAATAGGGGTATTTTTCAAAATACTGCATTAGGTTTTTATAATGTAACCCTAATTCCAAAACTCCACCAAGACACCGCGCACCATGGCACACACACACGCAAACCAAGCCGCACACTGCGCACCATGGCAATAATGCTAAAACCAAGCCGCACATCGCGCACTATGGCAATGCCAAACCGCCGCACACCGCACCATGGCAATAATGCCAAACCAAGCCGCACATCACACCATGGCAATAATGCCAAACCAAGCCGCACACTCGCACCATGGCAACAATGCCAAACTAAGCCGCACACCGCGCACCATGGCAACAATGCCAACCAAGCTGCACACTACGCACTATGGCAATAACGCCTGAAACCAAGCCGCACACCGCGCACCATGGCATAGCCGACGCCAAAACCAAACTACATATCGCACTCATTGGCAACCATGCCAAACTAAGCCGCTTACGCCATTGGCACATGCCAAATATATGCGCGCCCTAGGGCTTGCAAAACGTGCAACTAGGTCAACATGGTGACGCACGCAATCACATCCCAACACGCACCACAAGCCATATTTCCAAACCGTTATGCCATTGGCACATGCCAAATATAGCGCCCTAGGCTTACAAACCATGCAACCTAGGCCAAGTCGCCACGCATGCCATTGGCACATGCCAACATGCTCATCGGTAGCTTTTCCTACCAAGGCGTCAACGGCCACGCATGCCATTGGCACATGCTAACATGCTCGCCGGTATTTTTCCTACCAAGCCACCTTAACGGCCACGCATGCCATCGGCCACGCATAGCTCCATCGCACATGCCAACATGCCAACATGCTCGCCGGGTAGCTTTTCCTACCAAGGCCATTGGCCCAACGGCCACGCATGCCACACCAACATGCGGGGTAGCTTTTCCTACATGCCAACATGTCACTGGTAGCTTTTCCTAAGGCCACGCCCGCCTAACTACCACGCATGCCATCGGGCATGCCAACATGCTCACGTAGCTTTTCCTACTCAAGGCCATTTCAGCCTAGCCGCCACGCATGCCACATTGCACATGCCAACATGCTCTGGTAGCTTTTCCTACCAAAGCCACTACTTAACGGCCACGCATGCCATTGGCACATACTAACATGCTACTGGTAGCCTTTTCCTACCAAAGCCACTACCCTAATGGCCACGCATGTCATTGGCACATGCCAACATGCTCGGGCCGGGTAGCTTTTCCTACTAAGGCCACCCGCCTAACGGCCACGCATGCCACTGCACATGCCAACATGCTTGTCAGCAGGTAGCTTTTCCTACCAAGGACACGCGCCTCTCAATCGGCCACGCATGTTTATTGGCACATGCCAACACGCTCGCTCGGTAGCCTTCATCATCCTAGCCGTGCCTCTTTAAATGGCATCGCCGGTAGATCTCTAACCCGCAAAACCATGCAACCCAACCACCACAGGCATTCCGCGATATGCCACGGCGCATGCCACGCACGCCACTAGCAGCCTCTGCATCGCCACTCTGCACCTCAACGTACGACCTTACCACCAAGGCATTCCGCTATTGGCTGGCATGCCACGCACGCCTACTAAACAGCCTCCTCGGGCATTGACGCACTTCTGCGCCTCGAGGTACAACCCGCAACAAGGGCATTCCGCACATGCCAATGGCATGCCACACGCGCTCACTTAAGCAAGCCGCCACTCAGCACTCAGGCGCTAAACCAACACTCGAGATATCAACACAAACCGGGGAGAGAAACCATTTTACTCCATAAACAATTGGCGACCACAACGTGGAGGATTGATCGATCGGCTACAATGTCGACTGTCGATCTCGTTCTTCACCCGTGATGTCAAGATGGTGGGGACTCGCCAAGACGCTACCACTGATCCGAACTCAACTACCGTGACGACCTTGCACTAGCTTGTAAAACTACACGAGAAAACTGGGACTCGTGAAGATGCTACCAAGAATTGGGACTAATCGGGCGATGCTACTTCAAAGAAAGCCGCCTTTTACTGGAGAGAGGGCGTGTTTGCAAGTGAGTAAATTTAGATTGGGCAAGATATACGATCTGTTTTAGGTTCTTAATAAAGCAGCCATACTATTGCGTCTTGTGCCTATTGCTAGCACACTTTCATAAAAGCAATATTCCTTTCCCAAAACATAATCGAGTTATATTATCAAAACCATTCATCCCGAAATAATCCAATATCCTCAAAAGCTAACATTTATCTATCAACCCAAGAAATCCGAGAAGACAAAAACCATAAACCAGGCGCTTTGTTTGCCTTTCAAAAAAAAAAAAATTCACCTACCAGTACATACCTACTTTGCACAATAACAATTACCTGTCACTATTAGCGAGGCGTTACTACGGTGACATTTGAAGAATTATTTATGATGAAGTATTTCCACAAGTTTATGAAAGGCATACCTATAGCTCACGGTTTACACGACCTAAGAAAACAATAAAACAAATTGAAGAGAAACGTTGGAGTACATAGGCTGGGATATGCTTGCCCACTTTATCACTGCGCTACCGCTAACACCATGACGTGATAACAAAGATCACGAGAGTAAAAGGGAGCCAACCCATTTCATAAGCATAAACACTTTTTGAATTTGAATAAGGAAAGGATTTCTGTTTGAGCTCACGATATGGAAGAGGCAGCTGGGCCCGTGAGGAACAAGTCCAAGCCACGCTAAGCCGACTGTAGTGCCAAGCCAATGGTCCACACCATGCCGAAATCCAAGCCAGCGTCCACACCAAGTCGGCGCCCATTCCAAGGCGATCAGGCGCCTACAGGCGCGTTTCCGGGATGCGTCACGCGCGCTTGCCAGAGCGCAGCGCGCTGCCGAGCGCTTGCCGAAGCGCTTGCCGAGGCGCGCTTACCGAGGCACACATGTCGCACCCGCATGCCAGTCATGAGTACCACACTTTGTGCTAACAGTTTGCATCCTTCCAGCAGCTAACATCTTGCGCCCTTCCGGCACCATCCTCGCCCTTGAAACGGCGCCATGGCTCCAGACACTTCGTGATCAAAACCATGTCATCTACGCACGATACACTTACGATCCACGGACGCAGCCACTTCCGCCACCCTAACGGTTCTTCGAGCATGAAAGCTCCAGCCGTCACCGAGAGCGCTACTCCACCATCGGGGCAGGATCTTGGAAGATCAGGAAGAAGCCGACCTCCTTTTAGCCTTGTTGATTTGATGAAAAGGCGAAAGATACTTGGCGGAGACGTGCGTTATAGATGAAGAGGCTCGCGTTACTCTTGAGCGCCCGAGTAGAGGGGATAAGCAATCCAATTTCAGTCACGCGTGAAGATCGGGAAGGACTTCTCCAAAATCGAAAGCAATGGAAATCAACAACTCTCTACGAGTTCACGGAGACCACTTCTTACGTCGGGACCCTCATAATTGGAACTTCGCCCACAAAGTCGTACGATCCTATGATGAAGCAGATTATGTGAGATTCTATATTTCTCCAGGCATAGCATCAAGACATATTTGCATCTCTCAACGCATTGCATCGAGGAAAGCGGCGTTTCCAGCCGGGAAGCCGTTCCCAAACCCCGACCTCTCTAGAAAGCACGATCGACTGAGATGTAGCTGGGGACTCCTAACCTCTTTTCTCTTGAGGGATGTCGAGTTTGTGAACGTGTGCGCGACCTCCAGACTTCAAAATGGTAGCAGTCAAGGCTCGAGAGTTGCAAGATGTCGTTTCAGCGTTCCTCTCGGAGTAGCTCCGCATCAGCGTTCTCTCCGAAGTAGCTACGCATCAACGTTCTCAGGCCGGCTTCGGCTTCAACGTTCGCTTCAATGCCACTCCTTCTGCAAAGGGTGCGTCACGCCACACTCCCCGTATCAAGGAACATAGTCACGACCGGCCAATCTTCGTAGTCATGGACACCTTTTAATCCATCTAGCCAAAACTTCGTGATCATGGACAGTTTGCTAGCTACAGCATCCGACCAATCCTTTTCGTCCACGGAAGCTCATAGAATATCAGCCAACCTACTTTGTTACCACGACAATGTAGTTTCTCCCGATTACATCTCCTACCAAGAACTGTTGCCCCTCATTCGTTGATACCGACCCGAGCTTCACCGTGCAGCAATTACTACAAAGATGGAAACACGTAAACCATACTTGAGAACGGAAGATATACAGGATCCCTTCACATCGTCAAAGCTACGAAGAACAGTCCACCAAAAATCCAGTACCCACAACAAGGTCCTCTACTCTTCAAGGGTGCAGCGCAAGAACATCATCACCTCTCTGTCTAGAAGACGCCTTCAACACTTTACGAGGCCGCGGAGGATCCAGAGCCTGCACTATCCAGAATATGTCATCATGTAATTTATGAGCATCCTAGTGTCACATCCGAGAAGAGTACGATAGGCTTATATCAAATCCCGTGGAGGGGGATTCAAGGCGATATAATGAAAGTAGGTCATGCATGGGGACTACCGGCGTAAGATGCTTTCACTCCCTCGACCAGGTTATTGCGATTTCAACATCATCACTATCGAGGTTTTACGAGCCGCGGGAATTTCTCAACATGAATCCGTACATGTGCACCGAAAACTCCAAAAGCACGCCGAGAAGGTTACATTCACGTATTCATCCATTCCATCATATCAAACCAGAAGTATGACCGGGGACTTCTCGCTGCATCCCATTTACGTAAGATAGAGCCCTAAATCAGGCGTCCTCCAAGTCTGCAGCAATCAACAAGGACGGATTCGAAGGAAGGGAGAGCGACTAGGTCATCCTCAGTCGATAACTGATGACGCATGCTCCAGCGGGATATCTCTCGCACAAAGGAAATTTTCCATTTATACAACAAGCGTTAAAGTGTACGATCGGTCCGCCAAAGAAGAAGAAAACATACCGGTATGATTTTCTTAACCGAATAACCTTTGTTGGGATGCTCATGCAAGAGTCGGACCTCGCGCCTTCATCAGGAGAACTGAGTGGTTAGAAGATGATTCGAATCTGCGTGACATGACAAAGAGAGAAATCCAACAAGAAGAACCCTTTTCTCAAGCGAGGAGACGATGCGATTACTTTTGGGTATGAATACTGAGAATCTTAAAAAGGAAAGGAAGCAATGAGGACATAACGCTTCCAGATTTTAGCATGAATGATGCCCTAATTGACAGCGCGTGAAGGAAAGCAAAATAAGGAAACTTTGCTATCGCAAGAACACTCCCTCCTTGTTTACAGTCACCAATTCGCCGACTCCAATGGCCACGTCACGCAGCTTCACGCCTTCTACACGCCGGTCCCACCAGCTAGCACAATCGGCTTCCCAACTCACGCCAACTTCCCAACGTCGCCCAAGTTGCACCTAGGCCCCACCCATTGCGCTGACTTCCCAATGGTCCCAAGTCACGCACACAAGCACGCACAGCTTCCACACCTTGCGCTCGGTCCCACCAGCCTAGCACACTCTCGGTTTCCCAACTCACGCCAACTTCCCAACGTCGCCCAAGCTGCCACCAGCCCCACCAATTGTGCTAGCCTCCCGATTTGTGCAAAACTACCGAGAGGCAAGGATTCCAAATCCTATTTATAAAAGGTCAGACAAGCCTCCTCAATTCTCTTTACGGTTCTTTGTTTGATAGTTTGTCACCATCTTATGCTTACCTATGCAACAAAGCCCTGTTCAGAGCTAAGCGGGGGACTTAATGTTGATGGTGGTTTTTAAACAAGGGGTAAAATCGTAAAACCCCATGACCTAGTGTTACACGCAACACATTAACTAAGAGCATTTAACTCGAGTGTAAATAATTAATAGGGGTATTTTTTCAAAATACCAGATTAGGGTTTCGACCACGAACCCTAATTCCAAAACCAAGCCGCATGCTAGCGCACCATGGCAACAATGCCAAACCAAGCCGCGCACTGCGCACCATGGCAACAATGCCAAACCAAGCCGCACTATCTGCTGCGCCATGGCAACAATGCCAAACCAAGCGCCATGCTGCGCACCATGGCAACAATGCCAAACCAAGCCGCACCTGCAGCACCATGGCAACAATGCCAAACCAAGCCGCACACTGCGCACATGGCAACAATGCCAAACCAAGCCGCACCATGCACCATGCAACAATGCCAAACCAAGCGCCGTCACTGCAGCACCATGGCAACAACGCCAAAACCAAGCCGCACACTGCGCACCATGGCAGACGACGCCAAAACCAAACTACATATCGCACTCATTGGCAACCATGCCAAACTAAGCCGCTATGCCATTGGCACATGCCAAATATAGCGCCCTAGGCTTGCAAAACGTGCAACTAGGTCAACATGGCCGTACGTGCCATTGGCACATCCCAACACGTACCACAAGCCATATTTCCAAGCCGCTATGCCATTGGCACATGCCAAATATAGCGCCCTGAGGCTTACAAACCATGCAACCTAGGCCAAGTCGTGCCCACGCATGCCATTGGCACATGCCAACATGCTCGCTGGTAGCTTTTCCTACCAAGGCCACTGACTGTAACAGCACGCATGCCATTGGCACATGCCAACATGCTCATTTGGTAGCTTTTCCTACCAGCAGCTGCCACGGCCCCTAACGAGCCACGCATGCCATTGGCACATGCCAACATGCTCGCTGGTAGCTTTTCCTACCAAGGCCCACGGCCCTAACGGCCACGCATGCCATTGGCACATGCAACATGCTCGTTGGTAGCTTTTCCTACTAAGGCCATGGCCCTACACGCCACGCATGCCATTGGCACATGCCAACATGCTCGCCGGTAGCTTTTTCCTACCAAGGCCACGGCCTCAGCTGCCACGCATGCCATTGGCACATGCCAACATGCTCAGCTTCGTAGCTTTTCCTACCAAGGCCACCTACTAATGCTAGCGACCACGCATGCCATTGGCACATGCCGACATGCTCATCTGGTAGCTTTTCCTACTAAGGCCACGGCCCTAGCTACCACGCATGCCATTGCACATGCCAACATGCTCGCGGTAGCCTCTGCCACCAAGGCCGCGGCCCTAATGGCCACGCATGCCGAGTGCCACATGCTCAACATGCTTTCGTCGGTAGCTTTTTCCCTACAAGGCACCACGGCCCTGGCCGCATGCCATTGGCACATGCCAACATGCTCGCCGGTAGCTTTTCCTACCAAGACCACGGCCCTAACGGCCAACGCATGCCATCGGCACATGTCAACATGCTCACGGTAGCTTTTCCTACTGAGGCCACGGCTCTAATCCACCACGCATGTTATCGGCACATGCCAACACGCCGGCCGGTAGCCTTCAACACGCGTCAGTGCCTTAATGCATCGCGGTAGCCTAACCTCGCAAACCATGCAACCTACCACCAAGGCATCCCGCACATGCCATTGGCACATGCCACGCACGCCACCTGGCAGCTCGTGGCATTACCACTTGCACTCAACGTACAACCTACCACCAAGGCATTCCAGCACATGCCATCGGCACATGCCACGCACGCCACTAGCATCTCTCGGCATTGCCACTTGCGCCGATGGTACAACCCGCAACAAGGGCATTCCGCACATGCAATGGGCACATGCCACACGCGCCACTAGTGCGCGCCACTTGCACTCAAGGTCAGACCAACACTCGAGATATCAACACAAGCACGGGGATGCTTTCAGGGTTTTGGTTTGGCGGTCACGGCTATACCGGCGTACATCTACGCTCACGGTAAGAAAGTGAAAGGAATAAACTGGTCAAATAAATGAGGAAATAATGGTGAAAACGTTTTCACCCATCAACACCCATCTTGTTACCACCTCCTCCCATTATTTCACCCTTTACTCTCTTCCTTCATGAGGCCAGGAGTACGCTTTCAATCTTGACCTTGTGTAAATAGGTCTTACCTATTTCCACCGAGACAACAAGTCTCGGTCGGAGAAAATACTCACCTCGGGAAAAGGCAACTCTGCTGAGCTCTCCCAAGCTTTCATCTCTTGCAAGCCACGAAGCTTCACTTTACGATACAAGTCGAGATACTACTCTCCGCAGTTAGTGCGGTCTCAGCACCTTTCTTTGCTTCCCTCCCCAAATCAACCCTTCTCCTCCCACTTTGTGTGCCGAAGCAAGTCCGGAGCCGACCATTTCTTGGTTTAGGCCGGACTTGCATGCATGTCGATCTCTCGAATCTATAAAGTGCTCACGTGCGGCACATTTGTTTGAGGTTTAAACCGGTTTCTCACTCACCTCTGAATTCCGAATCGGTGAAAACGATTTTACCCATAAACA
>JAJJWW010002722.1:0-10290 GCA_023531295.1 Papaver armeniacum | reverse complement strand
TAGATTAGAGGGTGATAGGGTGTAGAATACATCCTATTTACTATCTATTGTTTATGCTTTCTTTGCTATTTTTCATGTAAATTATGTATTTTACGCTTGTTTTGAGTTTTGTAGCTACTTTGGAGTCACACGGAGGAAAAGAAGAAGAAATTACCAAATTTGAGCCAAAAGGGCAAAAAGGTCATTTTACATGCGATTGATATATGGAGCCCAGTTAAGGTTAAGGGCAACTCTTTTGGAGGAGTACTAAAGCCGGACCTAGTCAAGGTTAAGGGGATTGATATCGGGTACCCCTTATCATCTACCAGATGGTGCATTTATCGGCTCTCATGTGGGGTGTCTTAATCTATCCTAACACTCATACCCTAGTTCAGTCGAGAAGATTTTCTTCTCTTCTCTTCTTCACTCTCATCCTATTCACCTGAAGCTAAGAGCAGCAGCTACTCGAGAGGTAAAGTTGCATCAGAAATCGAGAGAGATTGGAGAGGGATTAATTGGTTTGTTGGTTGAGCAGATCGAAACCCAGAGAAGATCAGATCGAGAAGAAGTTATTAGGGTTCGAATCGAGTCTGTGATTGAAGCTCAGGAAGATGGAAGCAACAGAATCGGAGAAGATGTTCATGGTTTTGAGGTTGTATATATGTGAATCGATGGGTTCTGCTGTTCGATCTGTGAAGATGGGTTGGTGGTGGATAGAAAAGGTGAAGATTGAGTTCGAATGGAGAAACAGAAGGATCGGTTCGCTGCTGTTGTTCGAATCACAGAGAAGAAATCAAGGGAACTGGAATTTGAGTTCAACGGAGAAATGGGTTTGCTGTGGTGAAGGAATTGAACAAAGAATGACGCTGGAGGTAAGGAGGATATGAGGCTGAGTTGCTGGTGAAGCTGCTCCTGTTAAACCGAGAAATTGAGATTGAAGATGTGATGAGTTTGTAGCTAAATCAGAGATGGCAATGAATCTGAAATCGAGAGATGGTAAATCGAGAACAACGATGGGTTCTCGTGCTGTTGGTAGCTTCTTGTTTGAGAAGCTGGAATGGTAGGTGTTGAAGCCGAGTTTTAAATGGGTGAAATGAGTTTCTGAAGGTGGTGATGCTTCTGTTACAGGAATGATGATGGAATGGTGCTTGAATTATTAGATGTATGTGCTAGGAATGATGCAGGAATGGAGCTGAGAACGGCCGGAAATTGGCCTGAGAATGTCATAAAAACAGAGGAAACTCTGTCAATTTCTCTGCCTTGGCGAGTCAACTCAGTCCGCCGGTACACCTTGCCGAGCAAGTCCGATGACCGATCCGTCCATGTGACTCGGTTGAGTAAGACGATTCGGACAGTCGGATGTCAAAGCGACTCGGCTAACTCCCCTCCTTCGACCCGATTGACTAACGCGGGTCTGACGGTTTGACCATTTTGACCGTTAGTCCTAACGGTGGGCCCAGACGGAATATTCCGTCGAATATACCGATGACGGTGAAATTTTCGGGTGGCGGCGATGACGGATTCCACCATAATACCCGATTTTCCGGCGACCAAAATTCCCGAGAATTTTCTGGACTTCTCTCATGGGTGTGAAGACTTGGACTAGGAATTGGATGGAGAATTTGGCTCAAATTTGGAAAGAAAGATGAAGAGTTGAGAAAGGCTTGAATTTGGAAATTGAATTGCTAAAGGAAAAGGATTCTATTCCTTGGAAGATTTGGAGAATATTGAAGCCTATAAATAGAGAAGTTCTCTATATCTTTTTACACACCTCTTTACACACACAACACTTTTCTTTTCTTATTCTTTGTGTGAACTCTTTAGCATGAGTAGCTAATTTTATTATTGATTGAGGATGAATTCCTAGTTCTTAATACATGATTTGAGTTTTGTTTCAATTCTATCTTGAAGTTTTTCACATGATTATCGTTTGTTTTTACTAATAGGAATGTTTATTCATTCATGATTGATTGATAGATTGTTTAGAGTGCACGCTAAATTAATTTGTTAATTTGATCTAAATCTAGTATAAGTTAGGGAATAAGTAATCGTTCTCGACACTTTACACAAGTAGAAAACACGAGACCTTGCGGAGGGATTCCGTGGAGCGATTGTGTGTAAAAATAACGCTAGAAAGTGGACCAAAGCGAACCGGTTTAACTACTAGTACTAAACCTAAATTCATATATCTTAATGCATTCGGGAATTACATCTTGTAAGCGAACCTCAAGGTGGTTCTTTTGAATAGAATCGATAACTAAGCGGACTTGTTACTCGGTGAAATAAGGGATTTTGGGGCTAGCTAAGCGGACCTTTATCCTACGGTTGGTGATAATCATGACTAATAACAAGTAGAAAAGAACATAACTTTAATCATTGTTTTGCAACGAAGAAGGATTCCTTGATCTTGCCTCTCTTATTGATTTCAACTTTATCTTTTAATTGCTTTGTTTATTTTCTTTTGCTTTATACATCCCCCCTTTTGTGACAATTTTTACAACTAGAATCTCTTGCTCCTCGTGGGAACGAACTTGACTTCCATTATATTATTTTTAATTGAGTAGAAATATTAATTAATTTGATTGCACCTACGACACGCATCAGAGGGTAAAATCGAAAAACAAACTAATAGAACTTAAAACACATGATTGATTAAGCACAAAGGAGACAGAAATTCGTAATCAATCAGTAGTTGAAAAATTAGGGCATAACTTAAGAATTAATATTTGGAAAAGTTAGCATAGGATTAACGAGTAATAGATAGAAAAATAGATTGATTTAACAGGAGAACTTGATTATATCAATGAATTATAGAGAAAATTTCTGGATTGAACATGAAATCGAAGAAGATTTCAAGGTTGACTAAGTCAACATCGCAGGAAATATCGCCCGAAATCGCCTTGACCTCCTTGTACAAAAACATATCGATTTGGCCAAACCCCTCTTTTCTCAGCCCCAACTTTCTTTCGTCAATGTGGGAATGTAATTTATGCCCCTACTATCCATGGATCCTGCACAAGTACCCTTATGGGTCTTTACAAATACCCCTAATGGCAAAACCGAAATTATGTTCAACAAAATAATTCTCATAATCCCGTTTTTGACCTTCGTATCTTAGATTCAGATTTCTTCTTTATTTCTCACTCAGAGAAGAATCAATTGAACCAAACACATCTTCATCGTTTCACCACCAGCACCATCTTCGTCTCCGCCACCACCATCTTCATCGCTGCCATTATCAGCTCTGTCACTACCTAAACCACCACCTATAGCACCACACCCAACTCTTAAACAATCGATTTTGATTTACAAAACTAAACTGATGAAGAATCATTAGATCTGGTGAGGAATCACAATCTTCAGCTAGAAGTCAACACCACCACTATTACGACGACGACGACCACCATTTCAACAACAACGACAACTTCCTTTTCCAGATAAAAAATGGAAACTAAGGTCACGCAAAAATTAAATTAGAAACTAATTTTTCAGATTCTGCAATTCAGAGTTTAAGGTTTCAATTTATGAAAATTTTCGATGTTTGTTGCATAGATTTATCAAACGGAGATGGAGTATTCATATGGATCGATACAAATCGATTGTGTATTGATGATTTTTACATTAAAAATGTCATATTTAAATCATGAGGCGGAGTTTCAAGACAAAAATCAGGTGGAGAATGGGTTCTCAGGTAACACATTCAAATAAGGTTAAATGGATTTAAGGTATGGACGTAAGCTCTACAGATGCGGTCGGGTCGCTAATGTGGTAGTGGAGAAGAATAGAGGCGAAATGTTTTGTTAATGGTTTGAGGTGGTTGCGGGTGCGGAGAGGATTAATGTTGGTGTTGTTGTTACAAGCTAACGGGGCCGAGTATGTCATTTCCAAGGATCTGTGTAGTTCTGAGGGATTATGAAGTTGTGGTGCGTTTGTTGTGCAATGAATCTGAAATAGATGAATATTTTAGACCCAGTACAGTTGCACGTGTTGTTGCCATGGAACTGAAATGAGGGACAGTTGAAAGGAGATGGCAGTTGAGGTGAAGATGAATAAGAAGTGTTGAGCAACCACTAGATGGAGTATGGTGATGAATTAAGGAGTCAGTTCTGGCGATGATGGTGCTCAAGAAGAACAGAGAAAGGATATGAGGGCATCTCCAACAGTGGGTGCTAAAAATCCTACATGGAATTTTTATTTAGATCCTTATTTATGGGGTGATATGTCTGTGGCAAAAATAATAATGCTTTGCTCATAAATTATCTCCAATGGTGGGGGTCATATTTCTAAGATTTGTGTTTTTTGGATAATGATAAAATTGATTCTCTTTTTCCTATTGGTTTAAAAAAAATTATTTAAAGATAAAAATTTAAAATATAATTAAAAAGATGACATGGAGGTCATTCCCAAGGTCTAGATAAGACTTTTTCTAAGACCTTCGTATTTATTTTGACACCCTTCCTGCTTAATATGATCCACTGTTGGAGAAGCATTTTATATAAATGAGGGTCTAAAATCCTATGTGTCATAAGAAAATAAATTTTCACCCTCTATTGGAGATGCTCTGATGTCAATTGTGATTGATTAAAGAATATGCAGATGTTGTTGAGTTGTGCCGACAATGCGAAATTGATATGAAGTAATGAAGCTTCCATGGTTGCTGCTGAGAAGATATGAATGGGGAAGGATTTAATGGGTTAGTGTTGGAGTGTTGAATAGATGAATGATTAGTTTGTGCAGGGAAGCTGTGGCATGAATGATATTGCAGTGGATTGTTGTTTGGCTTGTACTATGGCAAGACAGGCAGAGAATGGAAGTGAAGTCGTTGGCTTGGGAAGATGCATTATAGGTTTTGATGTCACAGGATAATGAGCCGAATCAGTGCTCTAGCTCGTGATGGTTCTCTTTGTGATGGAGTGGTGGCGATATGTGTTGACTTAAGAGTTTGCAAGGCTGAGATAGTATAGTTACGATTATAGAAACAGATGAGAGCTGGGTGCGAGACAAGGTGCTAGAGAAAGAAAGGGAGCAATGGTAATGAGACGGCTTAAAAGTGAAGGTGGCACTTTGCACGGGTTGGATTGCGAGGCATGAGCCGAAATGTGCAGATTATGAAGTTGTTTTAGATAGTTACGAGTTCACTAGCTTGATGCAAAAATACGGTGGTTGCTATGCGGTGATTACGATGGAGATTATGAAGTTGCAAGAGAAGTCAGATTGAGTATTGGTTGATCAAGAGAAATGGTTGGTGTTGATGATGATGCTATTGCTACAAAAATTGCGAGAAGTAACGAGTGCAATAAATTTCGGAATACTCTCTCTTGATGCCATTATCGATTGAGAAATTTAATTTGCTTGAATAGTGTGATATTGAACCTGTATAAACATCACTCGGCCTTGCAAACTCCATTTGCTTGAATAGTGTGATATCAAAATAGCTCCATTTTGATGGAGTGATATTCAACTTGACCAAGTTGCTTCTAATATTTGGAGACAACTTGTGCTAGTTGCTTCCAACTTTGAAGACAACTTGACCAAGTTGCTTTCACTTTTGGAGGCAACTTGAGCTAGTTGATTCCCGGGTTGGAGGAAACTTGAGCTAGTTGATTCCGATTCGGAGAGCAACTTGGTTATGTTTTTGGGTCCATTTATTCATCCTAAATTATCTTATACATATATCTTAGAGTATTTTGTGACGAATTTGTGGTGCAATGGTAACACGGGGTTGTGTTGAGTTGCGATGATGGTTGTGTTCTTTGTGCTCATGCTTTAAAGTCAAGAGAGTAGATGAATGCTTAGGAGGTTGAGAAGGAACTCAATATGAATCCGAACATTGAAAGCGGAAACAAGAAGTTGTTCTTTGCTTGTGTGTTGCGATGGTGTTTGAGTAGGGGCATGGAAGTGATGCCGGCTATTGGATCATGTTGCAAGTGTGCATAGACGGTTGTGGTCATGAAGCTATTACAGGTAGAGTTGCAGTAGCAGAGATGGAGGGTGTGGTGTTGTATGGTGGTTGTTTGAATTGTTGGTTGAACACTGATGGTGTGGCGAACCTGTGGTGCAATGGTAGCACAACTGACTATATGTCAGAAGATGTGTGTTCGATTCACACTAGGTTCACTTATTTGTGTATAATTTTTATTTTATTTTAGAGACAACTTGTGCAAGTTGCCTCCATATATGGAGACAACTTAGGCTAGTTGCTTTCACTTTTTGAAGACAATTTTGTGTTAGTTGCCTTTATTGTAGAAGACAACTTGAGCTAGTTGCCTCCGATATGGACACAACTTCAGCAAGTTGACTCCACATGGTGGTGGTGGTGGTGGTGGTTGGCGGCAGCGATGGTGGTTGACGGCGGCGATGGTGGTTGACGGCGGTGATGGTTGGCGGCGGCGGTGGTAGTGGACAGTGGTGGTGTTCGTTAGCGGCGGCGGTGGTTGGCGGTGGTGGTGGACAGTGGTGGTGGTTGGCGGTGGTGGTGGTCGTCGGCGGTGGTGGTCATCGGTGGTGGTGGGAGGCGGTGGACAGTGGTGGTGGACAGTGGTGTGGGCATTAGAGATTTTTTTTTTTTTTTTTTTTTTTTTGAATAGTGGTGGTGGTGGTTTTGTATATCAAGAGTATAAAGCACAGTTTGGCTAAGTTTGCCTGTGTAAGTGGTGGTCCAGATCTGTCCTCACAAGAGATAAATCTAGGGATGTAATCGTTTGTCATAAGTGATGGTTGTGATTGGGATTAGAAATGCATCTAACGGACAAAATTTATCATGTCATTAAGGTTCCATAATTCTTCATAATAAATAGCCTATTAATTTGCGATGATAATATTTTATTAAATATCAAATTAAAAATGATAATATATAAATTATCCTACTATTGATGATAATTAATATATTTTTATTTGCTAATACTTAGGATTAGTTTGGTATTCTTTGCGAGCTTTATAAAAGTGCTTTTACGATGTATTCTCGTGCCGATCTATGTAAAAAAAGCAATTGAATGATTGCCATGCCGAGCTCTGTAAAAAAAGAAATTGAATGGTTGGAAATTATAAACTAAAGCTAAAACTATTTTAAAAAGCGATCAAATTATGTCTGGGAAAATATCAGGTCCAGCTATAGTTAGTGAGAAAATGACAAAAGTAGACATATCTCTGAAAATTGTTTATTCTATTTCATTGTGCATAAAAATAAGTAAATTTTCTACTATTAGGGTACATATATGTAATATTAAATTTACTAATTAGTATTATTACTAAAAAGTGTTATTTTCTTAACCACTTTTTAAAAATCAAAAATTTCTTAATATTTGTTGTTGATAAATAAAAGTTTGTTTCAGTGATACGATATAACATAAAATGTAGTTTGAAAATAAAGTAACTATCTTTTAAAGAATAAAATATAGCGAATAAAAGTTGTTGATCATATCATATATAGATTCAAGGATAATTTCTGTCAGTTATAAAAAAGATGGGATAGAATTGGAAAATAAAATATGAAATTAGGGTGAACTATAGTATTTGCCTTTGAAACTTTTAAAAGCTCATTCTCCCCCACTTTCAAAATTGATAGATTTTGGAAGTGTTTTGCATAAAAAACACTTTATGAAATCTTTACCAAACACTAAGATGAAAAAATATTGCTATAAATATGTTTTCAAAGTACTTTTTTTTTTGAAAGAAAAAAAGCAGTACTAAACTTAGTTAGATTGGCTAACAATTATATAAGTGGACCATAGTGACGGTGGCAAGTATTGGTGCCCAGTGAGTAATTTCGCTTCGTCTCACGTATTTCTTGATCAATGGTTTAACATTATTTTTAATCAATGATGATGGATAACATAATTTATTGTTAGTAGAGCTTATTGTTATTAGGTTAAGTACTTAACGATTTGACTTACTAACTAATCATGGTTTTATTATTTTTATGCAAAGAATAACCTTACATTTGGAAGTGTAATGTCGTAGAATGTAATGGCACGACCATCAACCGATAATATCCTCACTTAGCCACCGCGGTCATCGACAATATTGGGTTTTCAATGGTCACCGCTTGCGGTCATCCAACAACGACTTCTCAGGAGGTCACCCATCCCAGTATTACTCAATACCGAGCATGCTTAACTATAGAGATTTTTCGCCAACTATGAAGCCAATTATGTTGAAAAGGTCTCGGTGTTAGGAAAGGACAAACCATTACCTATATTCCATTTGACGAATCCTACATTCGAATCGGAGTATTATAATACCACCAACTTAATTTGGAGCCGTCATCGGCTCCGGAATATGTTCAATCCTAGACTTAGCATTTTTCTCACTCATGAGACCCTTTCCCGACACAATCCATCAAGCATACTCTTTCACCCTCGACAGGTAACCCGTGGTCAACGCTAATACCATTTGTAAGGACCTAATCCTCCGCCAATACTTTCCCCACTTAGTCACTGCGGTTATTCGACAATATGGAATTTTCAACTGACACTGATGCGGTCATCCATCAAAAGTTTTCAGCCCATCCCTAGATTACTCTCGCCCGAGAACGCGTAAATTCAATGATTTTTACCAACTCTGGATCCAACTATGTTGAAAAGGCCACAATGTTACGAAAGGACAAACCATTACCTATATTATATTCGGTGAACTCTTCCTGCCTAATTGAATAAAATACATAATATATATGGGAATTTTGAAAAAATAAAACTACATCGTATGTGAGTAAAATGTTTGCCATCGGGAATGTAACATTTTAAAGTATAATGGCTTAAGTTAATGAATTATCTTTTCATTATGTCACTAAAATAGTAAGAACATAGAGTACGATATGTATTGTTGAGTCAATTATGAGTTTTACTCTTTTCAAACTATTCTTAAAGGGGAAAAAAGCAACAAGGATCCGAACACTATTAATATCTACACAATTATTCTTGAGACAAATGAGTTCGGGTGTTGTAATTTTGCTATTCTTACATACTTTAATGTTTTGGTTCCGCTTGGTTGTTGGAGTATGTGGCGCGATAAACCACATATGTATAGCTAGGGATAGTACCTCATGGAATAAAGAGGAATACATGTGGAGCTGAATAAGCTTGGGCATCTCCATACATAGAACCGAGGCCTTTTAGTTTAAAACCCCACACCTCTTATCCCAAGGTGCGTCAAGTGGGGTTCGGGGTTATGTGGTCGGGTGAGTAGTGTCCGATGGTCCATGAAGATCCTAACAATTGGTATCAGAGCCCATGGTTGGGGATACTATCCTAATGTAGAAGTGGTTGTGCATGTCACCCGGTTTAGGGCGCAAGTAGAATCAGACTCAAGGTGGAGCAGACAAGGCCCAAAGTTGAACTGGCGCTCAAGGTGGATTTATTGTATTACCCATTAACTCAGGTGGAGCAGGGTTCTAGATCGGTAAGGCAATGCTCAAGGTTGAACTGGCGCTCGAGGTGGAGTTAGTGTCTCACACATTAAATCTCAAGTGGAGCGACGGGTTCTAGGTGACCAAGGAAATGCTCAAGGTGGAGTTAGTGCTTTACTTCTCATTAACTCAAGGTGGAGTAGGATTCTAGGGAGAGTAGTGACAATAATCATGATCGATGGGTAACATATACAGATGGTAATCATATGGTGGAGTATGATTGGACTGGTGAAGTGGTTTAATCTCTCCAAGGTGGAGATTGTTGGAGTATGTGTCGCGATAAACCACATAAGTATAACTAGGGTAGTCCCACATGGAAGAAAGAGGAGTACATGTGGAGCTTAATAAGCTTTGGCATCTCCTTACGCAACACCTAGGCCTTTTAGATTAAAACCGCACATCTCTTATCCGAAGTTGGTCAAGTAGGGACATCATCGGTGCTATGTGGTCAGGCCCACAATAGGTTCCTACGGTCCATGAAGATCCTAACATCGTTCACTAAAATAAGGAAGATGCAGAAAGGTAATATCATTTCAAAGGATCGATAAGATATCTTTGTAAACTAAAAAACATATCAAATAATGTTTTTTTTGGGACAAAATATGTAAAAATTAATTTCGATTTAATTTCATTGCTGGCTTGAGGATACAACTCGAGAAAGGAGAGGCATAGTATGGAAGGATGTCAAGGCGGAAAATACTAGAAAGGATTTGTGAAGTGAAGGATAAAAATATCTATCAGGCTTTCCTTTACTTTTGCAATGATAGAAAGGGTAAACTTGATATTAATACATATTATATTTAATATTCATATGTCGAAAAATGCATAACTAAATAAAAATTATGCCCGTGCCGTATATAAAAGAGGGTATTTTAATAATGTATTAGGCTTAGGGGTATTTGTAAAGT